>CM059198.1:66471084-66831084 GCA_030323885.1 Branchipolynoe longqiensis
TCATTGACTTCTTCCACTGCGGCCTATGCGTCACAGGCAACACTCGACGATCAAAACTGTTTGCGATACTGTTAACACACTCTTCACGCCTGTATCCTCCACTTGTCAGTTGAATACCCTTGTTTTCACTTAATCTGCAAAGTTGGATGCATCCCTCTAAAGTCAATTCAGGAGTTTGTAGTAAACGATCATGCAACACATTGTCCTTTACACCGCATACTATCCGATCACAAAGCAAAGAATCCTCGATGACGTCATAACGGCAATGCGTGATCCTAGATTTCAGTTCTCGAATGTAAACATCCATCGTCTCCCCGGTCTGGTTGTAGGAATTAAATTTGTAACGGACAACCGTAATGTTGCATTTGCCTTCGCAATACTGTCGGAAAGCTTCAATTAAGGGCCCGATCTTGTCTTTGTCAGCCTCGGTGATCTTCAGAGTTTATGGATTTTCTGCGCCTCATTTCCTGCGACATGCAAGAAGACGCAGCATTGCACCTTCTCTGATTTAGATGCGGCACCCGATGCAGTCGCATATTTCTTGTATGAGGTGATCCACGACCTCCAGTTAATATCCATGTTATCCTCCACGTTCACTGGACCCGGTGGGCGTAATCCTGTCAAAGCCATGTTTAGGATTCCCTCTTAAACATCTGACACCATGTAATGTACGTGTGAACGCAATGAGTTATGTGATAGAACTGTTTATTCAATCTTGCTTCTTCCCATCATGCCCCAGTCCAGTCTCCCCATAGCAACGCCCTAGGATACATGACAGATACATAACAGCCTGGTCTTCCAGTGGGGCAGCACTATAAAGTCGCCATAAGTGCGCACTGTCACACATTGGTACCCGTTCTGATATGACCTTAGATGTTGCTAGGATGTAAAATGACAACAAACAAACAAAACAACGCACTTTAAATTAAAGTTACTACAACTAATGTAGGTTACACTGATCAACTATTATAATATATTTATCAAATAGCAATGTACATAATCTGTAACCCATGGGACATCGCAAATTTCACTTCTTCCCATCTCTAATACCCCTGTCACACTACGACGTAATGAGCCAACGTGAGCCTAACGTGACGATTTTTTGTCATTACGTTGCCGTACGTTGGGTTACGTTATGATGACGTCATAATGACGTTAGAGTGACGTCGAGCTACGTCATGTTACGTCGTGTTACGTCGGCGCGCGTCAAGGTTTTGAACCTGTTCAAAACTTTCGACGTATCTCGACGTGAAGCCGTTACGTCGGGATGACGTGACAATGACGTTAGGTAGACGTTCCGCGATCGTTATAGCAGCGTAAATGACGTTAGAATCACGTTATGTCACATCAGACCGACGGCCCGGGTGGGAGCAACGTGTGGGCAGCGTTTTGCATGTTACGGTCACGTTACGGTCACGTTACGGTCATGTTACAGTCACCTTACGGTCACGTTACGGTCACTGTTACGGTCACGTTACGGTCACGTTACGGTCACGTTACGGTCATGTTACGGTGGCGTTACGGTGGCGTTACGGTCACGTTACGTCCACGTCGCACCCGTTACGGCGACGTTACGCTCACGTTACACTAACGCCCGGTCACATCGCCAATTACCCCTCCCCCCTAACGTTGTCACATTACAGCTAAGGTCACGACGTACACCAACGTTACTTTCACGTTATGCTCACGTCCACAATTTGCATATTACGCCCATAACGTCGACGTAATATAATTATTTTCACGTTCTGCCTACGCTGACATAGTCACGTCGTAGTGTGACAGGGCCATAAATAATAGAGTACAAAACGTCAAATATTGTTAGTAATGTATTTGCTCGAGCTCGGAGCCACATGGGCAACTTCAGGCATGAACAATGTGTCCAGTCAGCAGTTTTGCTCCTTTCATTGATTATGTTGATGAGCTTCAGTGTAAGTGGTTTGTTGTTGGAGTTTTACGTCTTGGTAATGTAGTGGTCTGCACTGACCTCTCAGGCAAGTAACCACATAGACAGGTAGGCGTGGGTAGTGTGGTGATATCAGGGAGGCAATGGTTAGCACACTGGCCTGGAATGCAAAGAGATGTGGGTTTGAGTCCTGCTCTCGGTGCAATATTTCCCATTTTCATCACCCCCATGACATTGGTTGCTGTGCCCATGATCCTGTACAAGCTATGCGCTGTATGGTTGTTGAACCTACCCTGTGTATGTATGTGTTAGTGCATTGCCTGTATGTATGTAATTGTAAGCACTAAAAGACTTACAATTCCAGGGGGACGAGTGTAGTAGTCTGCACTGACCTCTCCGGCAAGTAACCATATAGACAGGTAGGCGTGGGTAGTGTGGTGATATCAGGGAGCATATGTGGTGTAATGCTTAGCACACTTACCCGGAATGCAAAGAGATGTGGTTTCGAGTCCCGCTCTAGGCGTAATACTTCCAATTTTCATCACCCCCATGACAGTAACATCTAAAGTCATATCAGAATGGGTACCAACGTGTGACAGTGCACACTCATAGTGACTCTACAGTGCTGCCCCCCTGGGAGATAATGCCATGATCTAATATCCCACTGAGTCACACTATCCTGACATTGAGCTAACCAGTCCTTGCCCTATCCTAATAATGCCGAGTGCCAGGCCAGGAAGCGACAAGTAGCAATTTAGTAAATAATACATTTGACTGGAGTGGGAATCGAAGTCCCGACCTTCCGCATGGGAAGCTTGCGCTTTACCGATTCGGCCACCGCATCTGGTTTTCTAGGATAGAGCCAGGCGCAGTGGAATGAGGAGGACCGATTGTTGGCGACTGACAAATCCGGTGCTTAATCAACGAGTGCATGAACAAATAAAATAATTGTTTTAAATGTCACCAAGAAGTATAAACATGTTATTAAGCGATAAAACTAATACTTGACTGGCACCCCCTCCCCACTAGCTATACACTTTGTATGACCCATGTAAATGTTGTACACCTTATATAACCCATAAGTACATACCTAACATCACTGGTGCAAGAGTCTCACCGACTGAATACTTCCTGCCTTGATACCACCAGACGGTGGTAGAAGGTGGGGGGGGGGGATCTGGGTAATACACGTTTTTGTTGTTATTGGTAAAACAGTTTATTCATCAGAATATACATTTTTTCAGCGCTGAGGCACTGGTCTTCCGGCCGTTTACATTACATTGTAAATAGGTAGATCAGTGAGAACTTAGATAGGGGATATTAGGAGATTGTGAAGGGGGTTAGTGTGTTAGTGGGTTAGCCATAATAAGTTCAGTGTTATGGGCTAAGATGGTGGGTTGCTGCAAAAACTGTGCTGCTGTTATGGTATAGCTGAGGTAAGTAATTGAGTGACGGGCGGGAGGACAAGCAGGGAGGTGGGGGGGGGGGGGGGGGGGGGGGGGGCAAGGCAGGGCATATGATCCAAGCTACAGTGTTTGTTCAAGGGATGGATTCTGACCAATTGAAGAATAACTGGTTGTTTGGCCGTCTCCAGTTACTCATCTTATACTCACTACTATCAGGAGAATCCTGGCAACTGGCTGGCAGTCTGCCCCCCTCCCCTCCCCCCACATAAGAAAGAAATGATTGATTGGTGGTTGCTTTATGCCGTGTCGGCAGCATAGACCATATTCACGGCGAGAAATGTTTGTTTTTTGTTCAAACCATCGCTTTTACATGTAAAAGCAGACAATCAATTATGTGCCAATAGACACTGATTAAATTAGAAAGCTCACAATCATATATTTGTGGTCAAGGGAAACAAATCCCCATAGAAAAAGAAAGTTTTATTAATAATTGATAGAATCCATTTAGTAAACTATATAAGGTGGTACAGTCCAGCTGCCCTCAAAAAGGCTAAAATGTTTTCCTGTTTTACTTTAGGTCATGCATACTGTCTGCAGTGTAGAACCATTGGCGCAGGGCCAACAAATCAACGCAACTTAGTAAAATGTGTTTGAGTGTCAGTGGGGACTGACACCCAATACATTCAGGGGGAGGTTCCCCCTTGAGCAGAAAAGCATGTGTAAGCCACGAGTGGCCAATACGGCAGCGGCTAAGGACCACTTGGTCCCGCCGACCTCCCGCATGAGTATGTGGTGGCTTTCCCACAGATGGTTCAATTTCTTTAAGTTTATTAATGTTTTCATCCCACTCATGTTGCCATTTGGATTTTATGTGGGTAGCTATTAGTGGTTTCAGATCAGAGTGAGGGATCAGACACGGTTCAAGATCACAGTTCAGGGCCTTCTTTGCAGCCCGATCAGCTCGTTCGTTTCCTTGTATGCCAGCATGGCCAGGCGCCCAGCACAGGTGGATATGATACCCGTCCGTTGTCAGTTGGTTCATTTTATAAATGACCGTTGCTAGAATAGGGTGATTTGTTTTCAGTCCAGCAACAGCCAGGAGGCAAGAGAACGAATCACTGTATATAACATAGTTAGTGTGGTTGGATACCTTGATACACTCCAAAGCGAGAAGGAGTGCTCGGGCTTCTGCAGTGAAAATTGAGCTCTGATCGGGCAAACGTACACCAAATCTTTCCCGTTGGCAGACTGCCGCAGCAGCTACCCGGCTTTGGTCTTTTGAACCATCAGTGTATATGGAGAGGTGGTCTGCAAACTGGCTTTGAATCTCTGCATGCAGTCCTCGGTACTCGAGTGGATGTGTCCCAGACTTCCTCAGTTCCGTGAATCGGAGGAAAACCGATGGCTTTCTCAACGACCACGGGGGATGTTCTGGGAGTTTGGCATCCTCCAACATGTCCAAATCCATGCCCAAGGCCTCCAAATGAGGTTTCATTCGTAGCCTCAGTGGCCGGATGTAATTTGGCCTGGCTTCATACCTGGATTCGTCATGTTGCTCGTATAGACAATTGTGTGCAGGATTCAATGCATTAGTTTTTATCTTGACTACATATTGCATGGCCAGTTTGATTCTCCTGTTGTTAAGTGATGGTTCATTGGCTTCGACATAAAGGCTCTGAACTGGTGAGGTGCGGAAGGCCCCAAGGGCCAGGCGCAGTCCCTGGTGGTGGATCGTGTCCAGCAGCCCAATATATGATTTCCTTGCGGAACCGTATACTATGCTGTCATAATCCACTAGTGAACGAACCAAGGTTCTGTACACGGAGAGCAGAATATCTCTGTCCGCTCCCCACTCTGAGCTGGACAGCACCCTCAGAATATCCAGCGCTTTCAGGCATCTTGTTTTCAGGTACTTTATATGTGGCACAAAAGACAGTTTTGCGTCGATAATGAGGCCCAGAAATGGAGACAAGTCACCCAAGATTGACAGTGATAAGGTTGAGCTTTATTGCTACAACTCTTGTTCACCTACTAGTGACCTGCCACCCTGACTCACTTAAAACCTGCTACACAGACCCACATAGTTTCTGCTTGTTCACTCAAAATCAGTTCCTACATACAGCCCATTGAACCTAAGTCCTATGGACACAACTCAGTGGTGAACTGCTTCCTTTGGTATCTCTAGAGTGAGTGTGTGGTCTGTCCAGCAAGTGCAAGGAATACAAGGGTGACTGGGCTCACACAGCCAGCCAATGAGACACCTCTGCAGCCTGGGATGGGTGGCACCCAAGAGGGGGCACCTGTCACCAACCCCAGGGCAGGTGGTATCCCTAATGTATGCAGAATGGCTTAGTGTGCTTATGCAGCGGTCCTGTGGAAATAAGTAGTCGCCATACAGTTACATTAAACAATAATACATGTCCCTCTCCCTTTTTGCACTCTTCCTGATGCATGGAGGGAACATTTCTGTAATTAGTAACCGTATCTTAATATCCGGACATCATAACGCAATCCCAGTCACCATGGGTCATAACATCTACACATACTTATTTATATGTCACACAGTGAGTGGGCAAACATTGCATCATGATTACATAACAATGGTCCCCAACTTCGTCGGCCGATATATTGATATGATTCCAAGCTTGGCTATTACGACCGCAAGACCGTATATTTTTACACAGTGACTTAAAGCCATAGGAGAAATGTGCGCTTCTAATTGCAGATGGTAGTTCGTTCCACATCTTGCTCCCTCTAAATATTGGTGCCTTACCTAGTTTGCTTGTGCTTGGTCTAGGAACACTTCGGAGTGGTCCATCTCCCATTCTTGCCTGCCTATTCAGTGGATCTCTGTATTGTGGTTCTTTTGATCTTTTATACATAAGTGACAACAGATGAATGTCCTGCCACTGGGCTAGGGTTTCAAGATTTGCTTCCATGTGCGTGTCCTGTACACTCAATATTTTACCCTTAAAGACGGTTCTAGGTTCTTAGTTATATTAATACGAAGCACGTGGCTTCAGATCCATTCATACGAGTCATCTTTTATTTTATCTCCTTCAAAGATGCCTGAGTATGTGAGGTGCCTGTGTGCTGGAGCCCGTGTGTGTAAAAAACAAGATGGCCGGCTTTGACTGCATCTTTAATGAAATACCTAGGGCTGTACGGGAAATCCGCCTCCTCTGCCGCCATCTTTGACTGATTCATAGAGAGTAAGCGGTGGCAGTTAAGAAGCCAAACTGAACCAGAAAATTAAAAAGAAATTAGAAAAACACCCGAAGACAAAGTGAATGAATCAATGCTCACAACTGCACTCTCGGCTCCCAAAAATAGATGTGGTGTTAGTAATACTAACAGTGCTACTTTTATCCAAAGGTAGAAGTAGTTTATCAACAACCTACGAGAAGTTCAGACGCCAAACTCTCTAAATGCCGATCCAAAAATTGAGATAAACACCGGCATAAAACTGTCAACAGGTTCATATTTTTACATTCCTATTTATTTGTTCATTATCCCATCGCCATTTCATCAAAAGAAAAGTGGAATTAGTGAAAACTTTAAACACAATTCCAAAAATTGAATTAAAATAAAATAGTTTTACGTTACAGTAATTTCTGGGTTTTGCGCCGGAACTCTTCATGGCTGGAGGTCGGTATCCCTGTATCAAGTTGTCGATGCCAGCTCGTATTCCCAGCTTGTCACCCATCCAATTATTGATCTGATGAGGCTCAAGTACTTCCGGTTGCTCCATTCTGATAGTTTCCACATTGGAACTAAATAAAACCTTGCCATCTCACTTGTTTCTCAGGAACTCATTTAGCCACACTTGCCTTACTTCCCATTCAAAATCCCCTCCCCGACAAAGCCCCCCCCATTGCTATAATCCAGCACAAAGACCCTATAACACTAAGACGGCTCACTCCCTATGTCTCCCAGGGTAATGTAAATTTTGCAGTGCCATCTTGTGGCGGGTTTCATCAGCCCGGCTGCTGGCTGGTGTTTAACATGTAAACACATATGCCTAGAAGCTGAGTGGGTGAGTTTAAAATAAAAAAGATAGATTGCCTGTCATTTGGATTTGGCCGATGTTGCCCCTATTGCCTGGTCCTCACCTCCCTCTGCCCCGCCCTCCCTCATACCCCGCCCCCCCCCCTCTCTCCCCTTCCTACCCCACCTCCGGCCCTCTGCTCCCTCCCTCCTCCCAGCTTCACCACCCTTCCCCCACCCTCCCCTTCCGTCACTCCCTTTCCAACCCCCTCTCCTCCCCCTCCATCCCACCCTCTACCGGCCTCACCACCCTTCCCCTACCCTTACATCCCCACCCCTCCTTCTCCCTATCTCCCTCCTCATCCACCTTACCCAGCACTCTTCCACCCCCCCACCCCCCTTCCTCTCCCTTCCTCCTCCTCCCTCCCCCTTTCCCCCTTCCTCTCTGCCTCCCACTCCCCCTCCCTGCTTCCTCCCCCATACTCCATCGCCCCCGGCCCTCTCCCCCTCCTTTTCCCCACCCACCTCACTTGATGCTCTTACACCACACCTCCATCCCCTTCCTCCCCCTTCCCCTCCCTCTCATCCTCCCCTTCCCCTTTTCCTCCCCCACACTCCCTCTTCCTCCCCCCACCACCGCAACCACTACCCTGCCCCTCCACCTCTCCACCTCTCCACCCCTCCCACCCCACCACCATACACACCTTCTGTGTGGTGTGGGTTGATGGTGTGTGGTTGGCGTGTAGGTCGGTATGGTGGGGGTGTAGGCATAGGTCTGTTTGGTGAGTGTGTAGGGTGTGTGTGGTGGAGGTGTAGGTGGTTTGTGGTGGAGTTATAAGGGTATTGCAGAGCAGCACCTCACATTCTTTAGCATCCCTAAACCCCCACAACACACCTACAACCTCACCACATCCCTAAGCCTCCACTACACACACCTAAACCCCCCACCACATGCCTATCCCCCCACAACATTCCTAAGCCCCCACCACACACCTACACTCCCACCACACACACACCACACCTACACCACCACACACATACACCTTCACCATACACACCTACAACCTCACCACACATACCTACACCCCAGCACACACATACACTACAGACATACACCACCAACACACACATACTTACACCCCCCACCACCTCACTAAACCTCCACCATACCCCTAAACCCCCACGACATTCTTAAACCTCCACCAGATCCCTAAACTCCCACCAGATCCCCACACCTCCACCACACACCTAAACCCCCACCACATCCCTATACCTCCAGCACACACCTAAACCCCCAGCAGATCCCTAAACCTCCACCACACACCTAAACCCCCACCACATCCCTAAACTTCCACAACACACCTAAATGTCCACCACACACCTAAACCCCAAGCACACACCTAAACGTCCACCACACACCTAAACCACCACCTCTTCCCTAAACCGCCAACACACACCTAAACCCCCACCATATCCCTAAGCTCCCACCACACACCTAGTAAGCGACAGCAGGGTTTCTTCTGACACTCCAGTGCTATCGACGTGATCAAACCCACCACCTGGTGCGCTGCCTGTTCTCTTGATTTCAAAGTACAGGCTGAGTGAGCCATCTTAGTCTTATAGGGTCTTTGTCCAGGACCAGACGGGATGGCCGAATGAGTTGAGGGTACATCTCCCGCTTTGGTAGATCGTGGGATTTCGAACCCACCGGTTCAAACCTTCATCGAGTTATACTAATGACATACGCAATGATGCTTCTAACTTTCTACCCATGCGGTCAGCATTATTAGGATAGGGCAAGGACTGGTTGGATCAGTCGCACGATAATCTGACTGAGTAGGGTATCAGGTCATGGTGCTGGTACCCTGATTTCTGAGTGGGGTAGCACGATAAATCCAAAGTGAGTCGTGCAGCTGGAGGAGGCAGGATGTGGAGTGGCTGGAGGCGGAGGCGGGCCGCGTTGTAAGGTGGGAGAGGGCCATGGGGGGGGGGGGGGGTCGGATGACGGGAGAGGGGGGAGGGGGGAGGGGTCTTCCTTCGCCGCGAATCAAACGCAATGCAAGCATTACGACCATGTTGCCAGGACGTCAAACCCCAACAAGCAACAACACCAATTTATATTTGTGGGTTTGGTCAGCTATTAGGCGTTGCTATGGTTGCAGACTGACAAGCACGTCCCAGGTGGCTGTCATTCACCCACTTCTCTTTGAAGTGAAAACGGTCCGCGTTTATGTGAATGATGACGCGTTCAGATACCGGATGTTCTCCGTTAATGACTGGCCTTGAAAGCACACCGTGTTAATCGATACCAGGCCAAGGCTGATTAAACCGCGTATGCGTATAACTCAGCGTATGTGTATAATAATAATAATAATAATATGGCATATTTAGCATATGATATCATATGTGTCATTTCATATCCTAGAAACATCTATGATCATATCAGGATGGGTACCAGCTTGCAACAGTGCACACTCATGTTAGTTTTATATTGCTGCCCCACTGGGAAACAAGGCCACCGGTAACATGACCCAATATCCCACACAGTCACATTATCCTGATACTGTGCAAGCCAGTCCTTGTCTTATCCTATCAATGCCATTGATGACTGCATTGGTGGCTAGATAAATGAATACGCCCACTACTACATAGATGAGCATATGTATGACTACAGAGCTGACTCCATAGCTGACTACATAGCTGACTACCTAGATGAATACATATATGCCTATATATATGAATACATATATGACTACATATATCAGTACATGCATGACTACATAGCTGAATACCTAGATGAATACATATATGCCTACATATATGAATGCAGATATGACTACATATAACACTACATATATGACTACATAGCTGCCTACCTAGATGAATACATATATGCCTACATATATGAATATATAGATGATTACATATATGACTACATAGATGACAATATCAGTACATGCGTGAATGCATGCCTGATTACATAGATGACTACATATCTGACTTCATAGCATATACTAATGCAGATGATGACTACATAGATCGCTACATATATGACTACATAGCTGACTACCTACATGAATACATAGTTCCATGCCTACAGTCGAGGTTGGATGCAATGATTCTCCACTTGTTCCATATTGTGACTGTCTGATAGACTGTGAATAATTCAAGCCTGTCCACTGTGAAATATTTGTAAACCATGATGTCTGGTCTCCTCTCCTCTGATTGCCATTCACTTCCTTCCAACAATGTACGGTATATTGAACTCTGACGAATGATGGGCAAAATAACTGATTCTTGTCGTATAGTGGCAAACAAGCTTTTCTTATTTTTAATTTTTCTGAGAACTTCTTTGTTGGTGAACACATATATGACTACATATATGACTACGCATATGACTACACATATGAATGCATATATGACTACATAGATGACTACATATATGACTACATATATGACTACATATATGACTACATATATGACTAGATATATGAGTACATGTGTGAATACATGTGTGATTGCATGCCTGATTACATAGATGACTACATATCTGACTACATAGCATACTACATAGATGAGTACATGACTGATTACATAGATGACTACATATATGACTACATATATGACTCCATATATGACTACATATATGACTACATATATGACTACATATATGACTACACATATGACTACACATATGACTACATATATGACTACATAGATGACTACATATATGACTACATATATGCCTACATATGTAACTACATGTGTGACTAAATATATGACTGATTACATAGATGACTACATATACGACTTCATATATGACTACATATATGGCTACATAGACGACTACATGGACTATTACATATATGACCACATATATGATTACACCCATGAATGTATATATGCCTACTTCCATTAATACAATCACGAATGCATATATTACTACATATGTGATCACATGCATGCTTAGATACGTGAATGTACATGTGACTACATACATGAATACATACATGACTACATACATTACTACACATTTTAACACATATATTACTAGATAGATTACTGACTATGTGATTACATGCACGAGTACATACATGAATGCATATATGACTACATATGTGATTACACACATGCCTACACACCTGACTACACATATGACTACGCACTTGACTACATATATAACTACATGTACTCATCATCATCATCATCATGCTGTTGGTCGCGATGCGACAAAGACTGCTTTCATTACTTGACTGCCGCTCTCCATTTAGTTCTCTGCTGTGAGAGTTGCATCCATGAGTCGGTCTTAATGTCTCTCAGCTTCAGGTTTCTCTTGATGGTATCCTAGAACCGGAGACAAGGGCACCCTCTCTCTTTCTGTAACCAGAAGACAGTTGAGAGAGGATCTGCTTTGGTAGCCTGTCTGATGACATCCTCATGAGGTGTCCAGTCCCCCGGAGATTCTTTTTGATCAGAAGATCTTCCATAGAGGGCAGCCCCATCCATTTGAGTATTTCCTTATTTGTCACTTTGTCCTTCCAGGTTAGCCTCATGATTGAATGCAGATGTCGCATCTACATGTACTATTAAATAGAATACTACACAGACGAGTACATACACAAGTACATATCAATCTACACTCAAGACACACCGGAATTAGCTCCACATCAGGTCCTGATTTCTTTGTTTGTTGTTGTTTTACATCCTAGCAACATCTAAGATCATAATAGGACGGGTACTGACTTCTGACAGTGCGCGCTCATTGCGACTTTATAGTGCTGCCACTCTGGGCGACCAGGTGCCAGCACCATGAGCTGATATCCCACTCAGTCACATTATCCTAACACTAAGCCAACCATTCCCTGCCAGATACTAATAATGCCGAACCCCAGGCTAGGAAGCTACAAGTATAAATTGTTAAGTCATTGGTTTGATTCGACCAGGGTGCAAACACCCAATTCATAAGTGTCATGCAATCAATAAGTCCACACATCTGCCATCACGCCTGTTGTGCCACAGGTGTACAGATGAGAGCCGGGGACGGGCATACAAAGAGGTATAGAGGTGGAGGCGATGGAAGGACTGAGGGAAGTGATAGGGGGGGGTGTTAACATTCTGAACACGTTTCTATGCGCCTTAGTTATATCTACAAATTTACAATTGCTTACATCATCACAAAAGGTTGTTGACTAGGCAGGTTTCGATCCGAAACATGCTGTACCCAAATGTCTACCGCTGGATGTGTCCAACAGGTGTTAAATGATGGATGGGGACCGGGGGGGGGTTGGTTGCATATGGTTGGGGGTGTGTGTAGGGGATGAGAACATATTGAACGCACCAGACAGGATAGCGAATGAGTTGAGCATCCGTCTCCCATTTTTTGTAGATCGCGGGATTCGGGACTCACAGGTTCAAACCCTGATCCAATCAACAACAAAAATTGATACTAGCCAGATGCTCAGCATTATTAGAAGAGGGCAAGGACCGGTTGGGTCGGTGTCAGGATAATGTGACTGAGTGGGATATCAGGTCATGGTGCTAGCAGTCTGGTCTCCCAGTAGGGCAGCACTATGGTCACCATTAGTATGCACTGCCACAAGTCAGTACCTGCTCAGATATGACCTTAGATGTTGCCAGCACAGAGAACTCCAACAAACAACCAACCAACTAATCAAACGACCAGATGCCGAATGACTGAATGAGTTAGAGCGTCCATCTCCCGTACGGTTAGATCGTGGGGTCCTGGGTTCATACCGTGGTCGAGTCGAACCAATGACTTAAAAATTGATATTTTTTGCTTCCTAGCCTGGCGCATGGCAGTATTAGGATAGGAAAAGGACTAGTTGGCCCACTGCCAGGATAATGTTACTGCATGGGATATCAGGTCATGGTATCGGCAGCCTGGTTTGCCAGTGGGACGGCACTATGAAGTCGCTATGTGAGCACACTGTCACACGTCGGTACCCATCCTGATATGACCTTACATGTTGCTATGACATAAAAGAACACAAACAAACACAAATCAAACCAATGGGCCCCCCTTCCCTGCCACCACCCTTAACCATCATGAACAAACGATCAACACACCAAACATCCTACACAAATATCAATCTGTTTAAACACATTGAACATTATATAAGACAGACAAAATGTCTTGTCAACTATAAACTTAGCTTGTTTTATAAGAGAAAAATGTTACCCATAATGATTGTTTGAGTTGCCCCGAATATACACTTCCTACTCAGTGCTGCTCCCCTTTTTAGCATGAACTACATGGACTGGTGCTGTACATTATACAGCAGGAGCCACTCCCTCAATTCTACAGGATCGATGCTGTGACTAATACAGTGCTCATCAAACTTAGATTATTTAGACTGTCAATTCCAATAGTAAGATGGCCAGAAGGCCAGTGATCCGCCAAGGACAAATCTCATATTCAGATGAATAAATACTTTACCAAAAAAAAAAAAAAAGTGCCTGTAACACTTTACCGGATTGAGCAACGGAAATAACCGGAACAAGGATTTTCTAGTCCGGTGGTGTTCGGTATCAAAATGTACCAAAAGTGTCGAAATATTACGCTTTCAACGGACAAGGAACGTACATTAACGAATAGCCACCGGACCATAACCAGACGATATCCAAACGACACTGGATAACAATGGACAAGAAACAGTCAACCGACGGGCAAAAATCAAATCTCAAATCCCACAACACCGTGAACGGACTCTTCAGGAAACAAACCGGAGACCTAACGGATGGGTACCAGACATGAACCGGACAAAACGGAGTAAACAGAATTAAACCGGACACCAACCGATACACGTCAGTCTGGCGATGTCCGGTACAAGTTTTGTGCATGTTCATACGTTTGCTATGCCCAGCATTATTTGCTCAAACACTAACATCAACATGTTATGATGGAACATAAAAACAAGAATATGAACGTAATGTAAGCATGGACATTTGTTTTAATGATGGAAGTCATTTCTGAGTGAATTGTCTAGAACAAGTAGAAAAGACACTGAAGCTGGTGATGCACCTGTGCTAAGAACAGAAATATCCAACTGTGGGTGATTCAACAGAAGTGTAATAGCTATGAGCATAAAAGCTTGGAATAGCCAGAGCAGTGCTCTAAGAAACACCAAAACACTAAAAGAATAGAAAAAGAAAATTAAGAAAGGTTCTAAGTGATATATAAATATTTTGTTGTTGTTGTAAATATAATTTATTCATTGAATAAAGTCTTTTGTCAGGGCCATGGCACTGGTCTTCCAGCCATGTGACAATGAAGTTAATTACAATATATATATATATGTAGTCCGATGTCATCAGCAGCAGCTAGCTCAAATCAGCTGAAATAACAATATTAAACATTCAAAGACTTACATATGGTATAGTTTGACAATTCACATATCAAAATAGCAGTTATATGTTGTATTCATACACACTTGATACATACATGTGTATTGATTAGACCTTTACATTATGGAGTGGATAGGTGCATAGTTTCCCTTCATAGGTTTGTATGCCTACTAGGTTGTGAATTGCAAAACTATCATGTTGTTGGAGTTAACATTTTGAGATGGAGTGTTAGTAGAATGGTTTGTTTATTCTGTTAGATAGAGTGTGGTTAGCTTTTAGGGTTATGCTTAAAAGGTTAATACCTAGGGTGTGTTCTTTGACTACATGAAGTAGTTTGAGTAAGTAGGTTGTTAGTAATGATGGGATAAACAATGCTTGGAGGATTGTATGTTTCAGTCATGTAGTAGTCTAGTACAGACTTTATTAGTGTCTATGTTTATACAAAGACCCTATAATACCAAGATGGCTCACTCAGCCTGTACTGTGTAATCAAAATGATCAAACCTACCACTTCGTGCGCTGGCTGTTCCCCCGGCAAAACAGATGCTATATTATATGCACATATGTATATGTGAATGTGAAAGATGTGTGATGATGGCAATGACGATGATGATGATGATGACTATGATGTGTGCCTGTTCATAGCAATTTCATATTGATGTGTATTCACACTTACCCGTCTCATGCATGATATAAAGTGCCTAGGAAAAGATCAGGGATAAAGAGTAGGTAAGCCAGAAATCATCAAAAACGAATAGGAGACACCATACTAAACAAACTATGCACACAAATATAATTTGTTTAAATAAAAATAGAAACTCCCCAATTTGACACCGTAAGCAACTTTACATAAATTACTGATAAAGGAAATCGATCCTTATGGATTATGACCGCTACTGCACAGCGGCGAAAACAACTGCATGCACTTAGCGGTTATGAGCAGAATAAATATGCAATTCCGCACACACAAATCAATAAATAAATGCATGTAGCCGCCCACCATACCCTTTGTACAACCGTGGACATGTCTAAAACTATGGATGGCCCCTAAACCACCACCATCATTTAGGAAGCTGGATAGTGGGGCGGCTAGGAAGTCAAACTATTTAGGAGCACATCAGCGCCATATGCGAAATGTAGGGTTTGGTTTGTTTCTGTGTTGTATGTCCTACCAACATCTAAGGTCATCCCATGACTGGTACTGACTTGTGACAGTGTACAGTCATGTCGACTTTATAGTACTGCACCACTGGGAGACCAGGCCATCAGTACTATGACATGGTTACATTATCCTGATATTGAGCTAACCAGTCCTTGCCATATCCTAGTAATGCCGAGTGCCTGGCTATCTTGCGACATGTATCAATTGTGTAAGTCATTGGTTTGACTAGGCTGGGATTCAAACACCCGATCTCCTGCACACGAATACTACGCTTTACCGATTCGGCCACCACATTGTGGTGTGGAATGAAGTGGTAGATGATTCTAGTAGAGCGTTGTGTTAAATAATGGAAAGGGCGAATATAGTAGGGGATAATGATGGGGGATTATGAGTTAGTGAATTGTGGTTGAGGATTGGGTGAATAGTGGGGGATGCAGTAGGGGTTTATGATGGGTGATGAAGCGGTAGTTAATTGTGGTAGAGGATTATGAAAAATGTGGGATGCAGTAGGGGATTATGATGGGTGATGCAGTAGGGGATTATGATGGGTGATGAAGCGGTAGTTAATTGTGGCAGAGGATTGTGAATGATGGGGGATGCAGTATGGGATTGTGATGGGGTTGAACAGGTAGTTAATTGTGGTAGAGGATTGTGAAAAATGCAGGATGCAGTAGGGGATTATGATGGGTGATGCAGTAGGGGAATATGATGGGTGATGAAGCGGTGGTTAATTGTGGTAGAGGATTGTGAATAATGGGGGATGCAGTAGGGGATTATGATGGGGTGTGCAGTAGGGGATTACAATGGGGATGCAGTAGGGGTTTATGATGGGTGATGAAGCGGTAGTTAATTGTGGTAGAGGATTGTGAAAAATGCGGGATGCAGTAGGGATTATGATGGGTGATGCAGTAGGGGATTATGATGGGTGATGAAGCGGTGGTTAATTGTGGTAGAGGATTGTGAATAATGGGGGATGCAGTAGGGGATTATGATGGGTGATGAAGCGGTGGTTAATTGTGGTAGAGGATTGTGAATAATGGGGGATGCAGTAGGGGAATATGATGGGTGATGAAGCGGTGGTTAATTGTGGTAGAGGATTGTGAATAATGGGGGATGCAGTAGGGGATTATGATGGGGTGTGCAGTAGGGGATTACAATGGGGGATGCAGTAGGGGTTTATGATGGGTGATGAAGCGGTAGTTAATTGTGGTAGAGGATTGTGAAAAATGCGGGATGCAGTAGGGGATTATGATGGGTGATGCAGTAGGGGAATATGATGGGTGATGAAGCGGTGGTTAATTGTGGTAGAGGATTGTGAATAATGGGGGATGCAGTAGGGGATTATGATGGGGTATGCTGTAGGGGATTATGATGGGTGATGAAGCAGTAGTTAATTGTGGTAGAGGATTGTGAAAAATGTGGGATGCAGTAGGGGATTACAATGGGGGATGCAGTAGGGGATTTTGATGGGTGATGAAGCGGTAGTTAATTGTGGTAGAGGATTGTGAATAATGGGGGATGCAGTAGGGGATTGTGGTGGGGTTGAACAGGTAGTCACTTGTGGTAGAGGATTTTGAATAATGGGGGATGCAGTAGGGGATTATGATGGGGGGTACAGTATGGGATTATGATGGGGGATGAAGCGGTAGTTAATTGTGGCAGAGGATTTTGAATAATGGGGGATGCAGTAGGGGATTATGATGGGGGATGCAGTAGGGGTGTATGATGGGTGATGAAGCAGTAGTTAATTGTGGCAGAGGATTGTGAATGACGGGGGATGCAGTATGGGATTGTGATGGGGTTGAACAGGTAGTTAATTGTGGTAGAGGATTTTGAATAATGGGGGATGCAGTAGGGGATTATGATGGGTGATGAAGCGGTAGTTAATTGTGGCAGAGGATTGTGACTGCTGGGGGATGCAGTAGGGGATTATGATGGGGATGAAGAACTAGTGAATTGTAGCCGAGGATTGTGAATAATGGGGGATGCAGTAGGGGATTATGATGGGGATGAAGAAGTAGTGAATTGTAGCTGAGGATGCAGTGAATAGTGGGGGATGCAGTAGGAGATTAAGATGGAGGATGAAGAGGTAGTAAATTGTGGCAGAGGATTGTGAATGGTGGTGGATGCAGTAGGGGATTATGATGGGAGACCGACTGCTCAGGGATTATGTGATGGAATGTGAGATTGTGGTGGGTCGCAAAGTTCTATGATCGTGGTGTGAGATTTTGGTCGCCAATGGATTGGTGAACTTGTCTGGTGGGTAATGAAGTGAATAGTGGAAAGTGAGCATGCTAAGGAGGATTGCGAGGATTGCTGTGCTGGATTCTGGGGAGTGATGGGATGGGGGGATTGTTTGCTGACGATTGTGGTTGGGAGAAAATGTGTGGCCTGGGATTGGGGTTTAAGGTGTGTGAGTGTCTGTCTGGTGGGGTGGGGAGTTAGATGCGTGGTGAAGGAGCGTTGGGTATAAGGTGGGTGAGGGTCTGGCTGGGGGTTGGGGGGTTAGATTGGTGGGGAAGGAGTGTTGGGGAATACGGTGGGACTGGGTCTGGCTGGGGGTGTGTGGGGTTAGATGGGTCGTGAAGGTCTGTTGGGGTAGAAGGTGGCTGAGGGTCTGCCTAGGGGGAGGGTGTGGGGTTATATGGGTGGGGAAGGAGTGTTGGGGTATAAGGTGGGTCTGGGTCTGGCTGCGGGGGGTGTGGGGTTAGATCGGGGGGGGGGGGGAAGGAGCGTTGGGGTATAAGGTGAGTCTGGCTGGGTGACTGGCAGTTGCTTCCGTCCGTTGAATTACCGATCACGCTGGTGCTCCTGGTGCTGGTGCTGGGGCTGTGTGGGAGTTGCTGGTGCTGCTAGTGCTGGGGCTGGTGCTGGTGTTGGTACTAGTGATGGTGAGGGTAGGATATGGCTGTGGTGGTGGTGGCGATGGTTGTGGCGGTGGGGGTGAAGGTGGCGGTTGTGGTGGTAGTGTTGGTAGGATGTGGTGACATTGGTGGTGCGGATGGTCATGGTTTTGGTGATGGTGTAATGGTGGTGCGGGTAGGATGTGGTGGTGCTGGCAATGATGGTGGTGGCGATGGTGGTGGTGTCGATGGTGGTGGTGGCGATGCTGGTGGTGGCGATGATGGTGGTGGTGGTGATGGTGGTGGTGGCGGTAGTGGTGGTAGGGAAGGTGGTGGTACCAGTGGGAGTAGTGGCAGTGGTGGTGGAGGTGGCACCAGTGGTAGTGGTGGCAGTGGTGGGGGTGGTGAGGGTGGTGGTAGTAGTAGTGATGGGGGTGGAGGCAGTAAAAGTGATGGTGGGGTGGCGGTGGTGATGGTGGTGTTGGTGGCGATGGTGTTGGTGGTGGTGGTGGTAGTAACAGTGTTCGTGGTGGTGGCAGTGGAGACGGTAACATTGGTGGTGGTGGTGGCTGTGGGGGTGGTGGCGGTGGTAGAAATAACAGTGGTGGTGGGGGTGGTTGTGGTAGTGATGACGGTGGTGGTAGTAACAGTGTTGGTGGGGTCGCGGTGGTGGCAGTGGTGGTAGTAAGAGTGATGGTGGGGGTGGCGTTGGAGACGGTAACAGTGGTGGTGGCGGTGGCGGTGGTGGTAGTAACTGTGCTTGTGGGGGTGGTAGAAACAGTGGCGGTGGGGTGGCGGTGGTGGTGGTGGCAGTAGTAGTAGTAACAGTGGTGTTGGGGTGGCGGCAGTGGTGCTGATGGTGGTGATAGTAACAGTGTTGGTGGGGGTGGTGGTGGTGGTGGTGACGGTGGTAGTAGTAACAGTGGTGTTGGTGGTGGCAGTGGTGGTGGTGGCAGTGGTGGTGGTGGCGGTGGTGGTAGTAACAGTGGTGGTGGTGATGACGGTGGAGGTGGCGATGTTGGTGGTAGTAACAGTGGTGGTGGTGGTGATGGTGGAGGTGTTGATGGTCGTGGTAGTAACAGTGGTGGTGGTGGTGACGGTGGAGGTGGTGACGGTGGAGGTGGTGACAGTGGTTGTAGTAACAGTGGTGGTGGCGGTGATGGTGGTGGTGGTGACGGTGGTGGTAGTAACAGTGGTGTTGGCGGTGGTGGTGGTGACGTTGGTGGTAGACGCAGTGGTGGTGGTGGTGACAGTGGAGGTGGTGATGGTGGTGGTAGTAACAGTGGTGGTGGCGGTGGAGGTGGTGACGGTGGTGGTAGTAACAGTGGTGGTGGGGGTGGCGGTGGTGGTGATGGCAGTGGTAGTAGTAACACTGGTGGGGTTGGTGCTGGTGGTGGTGGTGACGGTTGTTGGTAGTACCAGTGGTAGTGGTGGTGGCGGTGGTGGTGGTGGCAGTGGTAGTAGTAACAGTGGTGGTGTGGGTGCTGGTGTTGGTGGTGATGGTGGTAGTAGTAACGGTGGTGGTGGGGCAGGCGGGTGCGCCGGGGGGAAGCAGCAATGAGAGCGGATTAAATATTGATTGTCGGCCGAATGTGCCAGATATCCACCCAGATTCAATGTCCACTGTCGGCTACATGGACACTGACAACACGTCGGTGTGCAGCAGTGTGGTGTTGAGCACCACATGTTCCATATATGCACACGTAGCCCGTGCCCGCCATGTTATATCACCCATCCAGCGTGATATAGCATGTTCTTTTGGGTGGTGCTTTTTTTTGGTAAATATGTTTATTCTGCTGAATATTTCCTTTGTCAGCGCCCAAGCACTGGTCTTCCAGACATTTTTCAAGTGAGGATTATTTACACAAAAATGGTATATCGAGTTAGGTATGCAATAACTGTTGAATACACAATTTGCAACATGTAACACAAAGAAATTCTGTAACCTGCAAGTTCCACAGGAATATGGCAACAGTAGTGCCATATGACTGCATTTGTAAGATGTATGTGAGTATTTACATGGTATTTAGAATGTAAGCAGAAGTTATATCTTCTGTATTCATGTGGTAAAGTTGTAGTAAGATTTAATGCAAGGTTTGGTCAGTTGGAGGTAGACAAGCGGTATATAAATATCAGTTTACTAGAATTATTCTAGTGTTACCCTATCATGGTTAGCTATGTTAGTTTCTTATTTGCAGTTTGTAGGTTTAGTGTTGATAGGTACCTGACAGCAAAATGAATTGTGATGTTTGGGTGGCGTTATTAGTTGATTTGGCGTTCTGGCTGTGTGTATTAGACTGGACTCATCACATTACATTCCAAGCTGGCCATTGATCTGTGTACTGGGAGCGGCTAGCCTGCTTGATTGCTTGTTTATTGGAGTTTTCCATCCTGGCAACAGCTAAGGTCATATATGGAAGGCATCAACGCTGGTGTTCTGAGGCCGTTGATCCCATCAGAACCAGCGTTCCCCAGGTCATATGGGCTATATATGAAAGGCCTGGTTATTGGACAAGCTCAAAAGCAGCTTAACAGCCGCTGCTGGAAGGCGATGCTGACAGACCCAAACCACGTGTGTCTGGGCTGGCTGATTGGGTTTACATCCTGACAACATCTAAGGTCATATCAGGACGGGTACCGACTTGTGACAGTGGGCACTCATGGCCACTTTATAGCGCTTCCCTAATGGGAGACCAGTCTACCAGCAACATGACCTGATATCACCCTCAGTCACATTAATCTGACACTGCACAAACCAGTCCTTGCCCTATCCTAATAATGCCGAGCGCCATGGCAGGAAGCGACAAGTACCTACCTTCTGCATGGGAATCCTGCGCTCTATCGATTATTCCACCGCATTTGGTTTCTAGGTGTGGGTGTGTGTGTGGGGGAGGGGTTGTGAGTGTTGGTGGGGAGGTGTGGGGGGTGAGTTATGTCTGCAGTGAGTGCAACGGAAGTGAGTGCAGCGGAAGTGAGTGAGTGCACCGGAAATGAGTGAGTGCACCGGAAGTGAGTGAGTGCACCGGAAGTGGCAGGAATGCAGGGACCATGATTCTCTCATTAAGCACCATTGAACACCAGACCGTGTCCCTGAGTCTTTGGTGAGCAAGTCATCTGCGCATTCTGCCATCTGCTCAGGGCAGAGCAGCTGCTCAACCGCTACACCGGTACGACGCACCGTGGCGCCCAGAGGGCGCGGATTCGTCGCCATGGTAACCTCCCAGAGGCAGATGTAGATGGCAAGGTGGTCTCTTCCTTCCAGGAATGGACTGCCTTCCTACGTTGCGGTGACAACAAGAATAATTAACACGTACCAATTAGGTGTTCTTGTTATTGGAACTGCTGGACGTCCCTTTCTCCTAAACCCTTGCTGCTGCCAACTGGATACAAGTGCTGTGCTACCACCAGACTGGAATGATTTGGGGCTGCCCCAATGATTCGTCGTTTAATTGTTGTAAAGACATCCCCAGTTTCAACAACCGTCCCACCAGAAGATTAATCTTCAACCAACGATTGAACTGATTTATCGGTGCCTCTCTATATTGCTGCAGTTCTGCAGCCGGTGACCATTGTAAGGTTACAAACCCTCAAAATGTCAGTGCTCCTGGAACGTTCTCTAGCTAACCAAGAGCCATTGTGACCCACCACACACCAATTAGGTTGGTTGTTGGAGTTTTACATCCTGGCAACATCTATCGTTATATCAGGATGGGAACCGAGTTGTCATAGTGTGTATTCATGGCAACTTCATAGTGCTGCCCCACTGGGAAATCAGGCCACCAGCACCATGACCTGATATCCCACTCAGTCACATTTTACTTAAACTAAGCCAACCAGTCATTGCCGTCTCCTAATAAAGCCAAGTGTCTGGCTAGAAAGCGACATGAATCAATTGTTAAGTCATTGCTTTGGCTTGACCAGGGTTCGAACCGGTGGGTTTGAATCCCACGATCTAACAAAACGTGAGACATACACTCAACACCTTCGGTCCTCCCATCTGGTTTCAGTGAGTAGGTGCTGGCGGAACATTCTCTAGCTAACTAAACTGACATTCTGACCAGCAAACATCTTGTAATATTGGCACAATCTTGAACAACAATACAATTTGGGTTTCCATTTCATTGACGTGCCAATAATAGCATGCCTGCTCTGACAGGACAACAGTAGTCTGGATGTAGACATTGAAGACAACTGCTATTGTGCAGCCTAGCACGCAATCTTCATCAATCCCCGAGTGCATTTCACCAAACCAGATGTGGGGGCTGAATCAGTAGAGCGCAGGCAGCTTCCTGTGTAGAAGGTCGGGCATATGATTCCTGGTCGAGTCAAGCCAATGACTTACACCATTTATACTTGTCGCTACGTAGCTTGGCTCTCAGAAATAGTAGGAATGGGCAAGGAGTGTGTAGCTCAGAATCTGGATAAAGTGACTGAGTGGGATATTAGTCATGGTGTGACTGTGTGGGATCAGAGGTCATGGTCCCGGCAGCCTGGTCTCTCAGTGGGACAGCACTACAAAGTCATCATGAGCGCCCAGGGTCACAAGTTGGTACCCATACTGATATGGCCTTAGATGTTGCCCGGAGAGAAAACTCCAGCAAACAAGAATAAAGCATTTGACCAATGTACTTACTACATGAGTCTTTTTTCTTGAAGATTCATGGTTTTCACCATTAGACAGTTTGTCGATAGAAAGCCCAAGCCTACACTTTTACCGACCCAAGGGGTTTTTAACCTCCCACATGACATAGACATTAAATGAGAGCAACTGGCCTTTGATGACGTTGTAATTTATACACAGCGTTGGAAAACCAAATTGGCAGAGGTGGGGCATGGGGAATTGATCTTCTGATTAGGAGTCCGACCTAGAAAAAAGTCAGACACTCTAACGACTCTACCACAGAGGACACACTCTCATGATTATAACTGCCCCGTATTGATGTGACCTTAGATGTTGCTAGGGATGTAAACTTCCACCAACCAGCCAACCTCCAGTAGATTGCGGCCCAAATATCTCAATAGGTAGACATATAAAATATAAGTTACTTCAAAGTAAAAGTAAGGTAGATAATGAAAATCGATTTAATATATTTATCTCAGAAAAATGGCAGGAACCCAAAGATCATCGGACTATGCAACTTTAACTGTTGCATTCTAGGAACATCTGAATTTCTACCTACACGAGTACGACTAAAGGCAGGGGGATTACTAATGGTTTTGTAGTTTTGTTGTACTAGGAATACCTTAATCAGTCGTAGTGGGACATGGAGTCTACTAGTCCTTGACTTATCCTGCTAATTCCAAGTTGGCAGAGAGGTCTGCGCTGTCATTGTGTAAAGTCCACAGCTGGAGTCTGTGTTTTGTGTAGGCAGGCTATAGTCAAATCAATACAGGCAAAAAGAGAAAGGAACAGTGTAAAGAGTGAAAGTAGAGAGAGAGCCAAGCCCTCAGGTTCATTATTTATAGTGGTACATGGATCTGGTATGGCACACCACCTGACCTTATTCTCCAATGAGAATCAAGCATCTAAAGCTCCACCAATGAATATCAAGCATTCCTGGCTTCCCATGGCTACAGTTCTCTGCCCACCACCACCATCCAGCATGGCTGCCTTGGCCACCACCTGCCCTGAGCTGAGAGTGTGGTGATCGGTGACTAACAGAGCTGGGAGGGAGTAGTGAGTAGAGCTCCAGGTGCCCCTTACACACTATCTGACTAACACACAATGACTATTGACCGTGAGTAAAGTATCACCAGCGACTACATAAATACAATCATGCACCTCGCCCTATATACCTTTTACACCAATAGACCATTTGCATTCCCCCACCAATGCGTTTTATCAGAATATTTTACAGTTGGGCTAATCTAAATGGGAAATATTGCGCCAAGATCAGACTTTGAATCCACACTTCTTGCCATACTTGGGCGAGTGTGCTGACTATTTCATCACCTAGGCTGCCTGATGTAATCACCCTATTCAGGCCCACCTGTCAATGTGGCTCCATGGAGGCTACTACACTTGTCCCCTTGGAATCGTCATTCTCTTAAATGCTTTATCTCCATTAGTTGTTTAATGCTTATATCGAAAGCGGTAGGTTCAACAACCCTACAGCATATCTGGTATAAGATCAAGGTCAGGACTTCCAGTATAGTGGGCGTGAAGGAAATGATATATCTTGCTCTTAGACTATCGGGACCAGGCAGGATCCCAATTTTGGAATACTGTCCACAAATTTGGAGGCCAATTTTTCGGAAAGATATCCTGTAGATCGAAAAGGTTCAGAGACGTGCAACAAAATTAGTTGCAGTTATAAAGGACTTACCCTATGATCAAAGGCTTAGGGAATTGAAACTTCCTACCCTTTCCTACAGAAGGCAAAGAAGTGACATAGTTGAAGTATTTAAAATTATGAAAGGTTTTGATGAAATAGATATGAACAAATGTTTTACCTTGAATAAAAGAGAAGGCCTTAGGGGCCATACTCTCAAACTAGTAAAACCCGGAGTCATTTCAAAGTTAAGGCAACACAGTTTCTCAAACAGGATCATAAATATATGGAACAGTCTCCCACAAAATGTTATTGATGCCGAGTCAATAAATTCATTCAAGAATCGATTAGAAAAAGCATGGGCTGATGATCCACAAACATTTGACCCCTATTTCATCACATGCTACTAATTATTCCTTGTGTTGCTTATTTACTTGCCCTCAAGCAAAAATGAGAGACAAATACGTGTTCACACTTTCTGTCTACCATTCACTATTTCGCTATTAGAGTAGGTTTCTCTGTGGCGTTCTCTGTGGCAGAGTGGTTAGAGTGTCTGACATTTTTTCTAGGTCAGACTCCTAATCTGAGGGTCGGCGGTTCGATTCCCCATGCCCCCAGCTCTGCCAATTTGGATTTCCACCGCTGTGTATAACTTACAGCGTCATCAAAGGCCGGTTGCTCTCATACCATGTCTATGTGGTGTGGGAGGTTAAAAATCCCTTGGGTCGGTAAAAGTGTGGGCTCGGGCTTTCTATCAACCAGCAGTGGAGAGGGGAAGACCAGTCGTCTGTGACTGAGATTTCCCCTGATTGGGACAACTAATGTACCAAATAAAAAAGAGAGACAAATAAGTGTTCACATTTCCTGTCTACCATTCGCTATATCGCTATATCGTTTATAAAAAAACATTCTTTTTGCCATTCTTGGCTAGCAAGCCAACCATTACACCAACTAGGCACCCTGATACGATCACCCTATCCACCTTTACCTCTGTAAGTGGATCCTTGGCTGAGAGGTCAGATAGACAGGTAGTTAGGTAGAGATGCATTCATGATATTCTCATAGCATGGCCATAATACCCCTCTCACACCAAAGTAGTTATCAAAACGTCCGACCCCATTCTAAAATGGGGTAGAACATGGCTGCCGACAATTTTAAACATGCTCAAAGTTCTAGAGCACCATTCCGTCCTTGCCCGTCCATGCAGTTCAGAAAAAGTGGTTAAAATGTTGCTACTAGATTCACTACATTTGCACACAATTTGAGCCCGTTCAGCAACATTTTCAAGAACGTAGTAAGAACTACTTTGGTGTGATGGGGGTATAACATAGAGAACTGCTAGCTGAATTGCTTTAAAGTTGCATACTTCGATAGTTATGAGTTTCTGTCATTTTCTGAGATAAATATATTAGGTTGATCACCATAATCTACCTTACTTTAGTTTGAAGTAACATCGCGCTAAATTGACTATCTTAGGAGATATTCTAAGTGAAAATATGCGAAACTAATTTTGGCATGCTCGCCCAGAGGCTTCAGCAGTAACATTACCTATTATATTGTCTTAGTACGCCCTTCAATGTAGCACCAAATTCTTAATAACTGCACCAGTATCGAAGTTGGCTATGTAGATTCAAATCTAGATAAGGGCTTCACTTTTGAAAATTTGATGCATTCATCAGACTATGCTACTCTACAATGAACCTTTTTCTTTTTTCTTTCTTGAAGATTTATATTACCTATAATGGATAATTCTGAATATACTTGTTTTCACATTAGACAGTTTGTCGATAGAAAGCCTCAGCCTACACTTTTACCAACCCAAGGGATTTTTCACCTCCCACACCACATAGACATGGTATGAGAGCAACTGGCCTTTGATGACGCTGTAAGTTCTACACAGCGGTGGAAATCCTAATTGAGAGAGGTGGAGGCATGGGGAATCAAAGCACCAACCTTCAGATTAGGAGTCTGACCTAGAAAGAAAGTCTGACACTCAAACCACTCCGCCACAGAGAACCCCACAAACACCTGAATAGGATCATGCAATATTAAGAGGAGAATGCAGCATTATCCTCCCAGCAATCGACTTGTACACAGAGCTTGGTCAGGACCTTCAAAAGGCAGAAGAGTTGCTGATTTGTTGGTAAGTCACGCTGACCACGGCTACCTAACATTTAAGCAAATGTCACGGATTACAATCTAAATCTCTTGAGGTTTTGTTGTCCGTTGTTTATTGCATGACCAACTCTAAGCTATAGTAGTAGCTAGTGGAGAATAATTTGCAGTGTGATTTGCGGAGTTAGTAACGGATTGGATGGAGGATTGGAGATAAAGAGATGAAGAAGACGGGAATGGGTTGTGGGAGTAATTGCTGAGATCTACACAATGGACCAGGCGGTATGGCTGAATGAGTTGAGCGTCTGTCTCCCGCGTTGGTAGATCGTGGGATTCCAACCAACAATTTCAAACCCTCGTCAAGTCAAACCAATGACTTAAACAATTATACTTGTTGCTTCCTAGTTTGGTGCTCGGCATTTTAGGAATAGGGAACGGATTTGGTAGCTCAGTGTCAGGATAATGTGACTGAGTGGGATATCAGATCATGGTGCTGGCAGTCTGGTTTTGCCAGTGGGACAGCACTATGAAGTTGCGATGAGTGTGGACTATCACAATTCCATCAGCATCAGGTTATTAGGGAAGGCAAGGAGGAATGAGTGATGGAAGGAAGAAGGAGGGACAAGGGCAAGAAAGAACAATGGGTCGGAGTGCGAATAAGGATTGGAGGAAGGAGAGAGGAAGGAGAGAGGTAGAAACGACGACTGTAGGGAAGACGAAGAAGAGAGGAGATGAAGGAGTGAAGGAAGGAAGGAAGAATGAGGGACAAGATGAAGAAAGAACAATGAGTCAGAGTGCGAATAAGGATTGGAGGAAGGAGAGAGGAAGGAGGGAGGTAGAAAGGAGGAGTGTAGGGAAGACGAAAAAGAGAGGAGATGGAGGAAGGAAAAGGATGAATGGAGGAATGTATGTAATAGCAACATCTAAGGTCATATCAGGACGGGCATCGACTTGTGACAGTGCACACTCATGGCAACTTGTATAATACTGGCACACTGGGAGACCAGGCCGCCAGCACAATGAATGACCTGATGTCTAACTCAATCACATCATCCTGACACAGAGCCAACCAGCCCCATCCTAATAATGCTGTGCACCAGGCTACGCAGCGAGAAGTATCAATTTTTAAGTTATTGGTTTGATCCGACATGGGTTCGAACCCATAAAGTCATGGGTTCGAATCCCGTGATCTCCCAAAATAGGGGGAGGGGGCTCAACTCTTTCGGCCACCCAGACTGGTCTATGGAGGGATCGAGGAGGGGCAGAGGTCGGAGATAATCAAGTTGTGCCATCGGTAGAATGGTCCTGAAAATAACTCCCAATGCTATAATCTGACGAAGCAATTCTTCCACCGTCTCTTCATAAAGGCACCCGGGGAAAAGTGGCCGTTGGTAAATGGCCCGCGCGGAAAAGGAGCCTGCGTTCGTCCAGCGATTCGGTTGGTTGTTGGAGTGTTATGTCCTGGCAACATCTAAGGTTATATCAGGATGGGGAACGACTAGTGACAGTGTGCACTCAAGACGACTTCATAGTGCTGCCCCAATGAGAAATCAGACCACCAGCACCATGACCTGATAACCCATTCAGTCACAATATCCTGATAATTAACAAACCAGTCCTTGCCGGTTCCTAATAATGCCGAGCGCCAGCCTTAGAAGCAACAACTACCAATTTTGTAAGTCATTGGTTTGACTCGACCGGGAGTCAAACTCCCGACCTTTCGCATGACTCATGGGTAGTCTTCGCTTTACCGATTCGGCGACTACGTCTGGTAATCCAGATATAGTATTTCTGGGTTACTCAGCCGCTTAGAGCCCCCGATAAAATCATAAACTCTCCCCCTTCATTTCACCCTTGATGCCTCCCTTAAACAACCCTTAAACAAACTCATCAACAAACTCGTAAGGAAGAAAGGAAGACAAGTAACAAATGAATGACAGTGAAGATGTTGTGCTCTAATGGCATCAACTCCTGTTCACCTATGAGTGACCTATCCCCCTGACCCTTACCTGTTGCCCACACAGAGTATCATTACCTGTTCAGTATGTCTAGGAGTCCTCTGATTGTTGCACACAGCTCAATTTGGATATATGAACTTTGGTAGCATCAGACAGTGGAGTCCTGCTCTAGAGTAGGTGTGCCTCACCCAAGAGCCAGGAGTAGAGTGATCTCTACAGTGGGTCTGGAGCAGTTTCTTGAATAATTAATTAAAATGAGACTAGTGTGATCAGGTGGTCAAGGCAGTCAGGTGACTGGACCTCCCACAGCCAGCCAATCAGTCACCCTCCTACAGACTGGTCAGTGCAATGCCCTAATATGGGGAGTTGCCACCCAACCCAGCCTGCAGGGTGTGGCCCTAAGGAATGTGGAATGGCTGCTGTCCTTGGCCATAGGTCCGGGTGTGACAGGTAGTTGCAGACAGTTACAAATATATATATATTAAAAATGTCCTTTTTCTCCAATTGCATTCTTTATGGATGCATAGAGGAACATTTCACCAAACATGAACTGTCTCTTATATAAGAACATCTCTTCATTTGTATGAACATATATTTCACATAGCTTATATCATGTCACAATATGAGTGGGGCACCATTGCTTTTAGATTACATAACCTTGTCCCCACTCCGTCACAGAAGAATAATAATGCTCTCCACCAATATATAATTCCGAACCGAAAATCCGTATATTTTTACACAGCAATTGCTCTCTCCACTTCTTACTGAGCTAATCCGACGGGTTGAGGTTGATTGGCAGCTGACCACATCAGAGAGCAGCGTTCGGCCTGGCTACTCAATGGAGCCCAGTCTGCTGATTGGGGAAGCTAGACTGGCCTTTTAAATTGCAATTAGATGCCCAGAAACAAAAAGAAAAAACAATCAAAGTTGTGGTTGGCTTGAGATGGTGTGCTACTATTACTACAGTACAACCCCGTTAAACCAAGTTCAGTTAAACAAAACGATCGGTTAATCCAAACTTGTTTCGGCCACCTGGAAAAATACTACCATTTATCATATAATATAGTTGGTTAAACCAAAGTCGGTTTATCCAAAGTATCGGTTAATCCAACCAAAATTGTCGGCCTCAGGCCACTTCCGGTACAGTTAAACCAAACTTTCATGTCCTTTAAGGTCATCTGAGACTTTTTTATATTATAAATGGTAGTATTTTGACAGGTCACCGAAAAAAGTTTGGATTAACCGATCTTTTGAGGTTGGTTTCATGGGGTTAACCTGTATATGCATGAACAAACAATAATCATAGTGTCCACATACATTGTATATTACATTCCTAATGCACCAATGTTTTTAACAGACCAGACGGCATGGCCGTATGAGTTAGAGCGTCCGTCTCCCGTGTTGGTAGGCCATGGGTCGAACCCTGGTCGAGCCAAACCAATGACTTAAAAATTGATACTTGTTGCTTCCTAGCCTGGCGCTTGGCATTATTAGGATAGGGCAAGGACCGGTTGGCTCAGTGTCAGGATAATGTGACTGAGTGGGATATCAGGTCATGGTGCTGGCAGCCTGGTCTTCTCGTGGGGCAGCACTAAAAAGTCACCATGAGTGCACACTGTCACAAGTCGGTTCCCGTCCTGATATGACCTTAGATGTTGCTAGAACATAAAACAACAAACAAACAAATATTTTTGCCAAATCCAAGTCAAAGTCGAAGTTAAAGCTCGGTTAAACCAATGATGGGTTAATCCAAACAAATTTCTAGGGTCACTTCAAGGTTGGTTTAACGGGGTTATACTGTAGTATGCAACAGTAACAACGTGTCCCTCATACTCGCCATTCCTGGAAGGGCGTTGATTGGGTCGTCCTAGCAACATCTAAGGTCATTTGAGGATGGGTACCGACTTGTGACAGTGCACACTCATGGCTACTTTATAGTGATGCCCCACTGGGAGACCAGGGCACCATCAAAAGGACATCCCAAGGACTCGATGCTGGGAATTGGCTTGGTTTATTGGGTCCAAGTTTTGCAGATTTTGAACCAGATTTATTAGTAGGACTTGGTTTCTATTTTAGGGATGACTCACTTAATTGCTTATTGCTCATGGCTTGAGTGGCTTAGTGGACTATTGAGTTGATTTTTGAAGGAGACAATGGGATTGCTAAATTTGTCCGTGAGTACTGTGTTAGGGGAGAGTTGGTTGGGATTGCTACATTTGTCCATGAGGACTATGTTGGGGGAGGGTTGGTTGGGATTGCTACATTTGTCCATGAGGACTATGTTGGGGGAGGGTTGGTTGGGGTTGCTACATTTTTCCGTGAGGAGTGTGTTGGGGGAGGGTTGGTTGGGATTGCTACATTTTTCTGTGAGGACTGTGTAGGGGGAGGGTTGGTTGGGATTGCTACATTTTTCCGCGAGGACTGTGTTGGGGGAGGGTTGGTTGGGATTGCTACATTTTTCCGTGAGGACTGTGTTGGGGGAGGGTTGATTGGGATTGCTACATTTTTCCGTGAGGAGTCTGTTGTGGGAGGGTTGGTTGGGATTGCTACATTGTTCCATGAGGACTGTGTTGGGGGAGGGTTGGTTGGGATTGCTACATTTTTCCGTGAGGACTGTGTTGGGGGAGGGTTGGTTGGGATTGCTACATTTTTCCGTGAGGAGTCTGTTGTGGGAGGGTAGGTTGGGATTGCTACATTGTTCCGTGAGGAGTGTGTTGGGGGAGGGTTAGTTGGGATTGCTACATTTTTCCGTGAGTACTCCGTTGGGGGAGGGTTGGTTGGGATTGCTACATTTTTCCATTAGGAGTGTGTTGGGGGAGGGTTGGTTGGGATTGCTACATTTTTCCGTGAGGAGTGTGTTGGGGGAGGGTTGTTTGGGATTGCTACATTTTTCCATGCAGACTGTGTTGGGGGGAGGGTTGGTTGGGATTGATACATTTTTCCGTGAGGAGCGTGTTGGGGGAAGGTTGGTTGGTTGTTGGAGTTTTACATCCTTGGACCTAAGGTCATATCAGGTCGGGTACCGATGTGGAACAGAGCACACTCCTGGCGACTTTATAGTGCTGACCCACTGGGAGACCAGGCTGCCAGCACCACGACCAAATATCCCACTCAATCCCATTATCCTTTTGCATGCTGGGACACTGTGCTAACTATTACACCACCTTGGGTCCGTGATGCCGCCATCTTACCCACGCTTACCTGTCTATGTGGTTACATGTTCAAGAGGAAAGTACATACTAGTACTACATATTATGCATATATTATGTATATGCATCTCTGCATGTATATAAACATATACACATATATATTTGAAAATGAACAGAGTGACAGTTGGCTGACAGTTTAGAGAAGGCGGGGAGGAGAGAATGCCCGCTCTACGGTGAATAAGATGGAAGTTTAGGTGGTTGGAGGGAAACATTAATAAGGGTCTGCCATTATTTATATCCATATGATAAATTATATAGTAGATATACACACATCGATTTGGAATAACGGACATTACATAATATGTTCTATTTTATTTATGTTCGCATAATTCATTATGTAGCATACATATGTGCATTCTAATTCAATTTATGAATCTGTATATATATACATGTATATGGATAGTGATAAGCCCCTTATCGCCTGTATTAAGCTCTGTGGTGCCTCATCTTCACCGGCATGCACCGCTCCACCTCCTGTGTGGGGCTTGACACTCCAGTCGTTCGGAAGTCTTTTACCGCCAACTCACATCGCACTACTTGTCTTCTCTGTTATACCATAAGTTGTCTGCTATGTCATAGGTAGAAGGTAAGAATTATTATATATATTATATATATGAAGAGTTCAGGGGCAAAATTACATAAACACCAATCAAAATATGTAGTTTAAATAACACATTTTCTACCTGAAAATACTTTAATTCTCACTAATTCCACTTTTCCTATGATCATATGGTTATGGAGCAATGCATCAAATAGTAAGAATAACAATAACAACTTGTTGAAGGTTTGATTCCAATGTATATCTCCCTTTTTGGAATGGAATTTAAGTGGTTTTCCGCCTGAACTGTTCATATGTAATTACTTACCTCCATGCAACAGCATTACTTTGCTGCGGACCTGTCGCTCGCAGCGCCACCTTCGGTGTTTCGTCGTACTAACCAGATTGTTGGGTGTTTCTCACTCCTACCGTATATATGTATAAATGTATATATGTATATGAGACTGTCTCAAAAGGTGCTAAGCAATATGGGACAAAACTTTGTCCATTGCAACGATCAACATACTATCTGCTTATGCATTTGCTCAGGATAAACTGATTTGTTTTTTACATGGTGTTTCATAATCCCAATAGAATACATATTGATTTGAAGCAAATGTCCTGGTGTTTTCAGTGTAACCGTTTCTGTGCTGTTTTGTGTCAATCGTTGCAATGGAGAAAAAAAAGGAAGAGTATCACCTTTTGAGACAGGCTCATATATATATATATATACTGATCGAGTGGAGTGTTGCCCCCCGTGCAGGGGTTAGAGAGGTGCATGCCGGACCCCCAACCCCTAGCTCCCAACTGGGTGAACGTGGGGGGGGGGGAGGGGAGGGGAGCAGGCTACTACAGAACTTGTTACACGCGATAAAGGGTTTATCACTACCCATATCACAAACACACATTTTCTATCTGTAAGTGCAGGTAATCTGCGTAGCATGAAATATTTCTCTAAATATCAGTGTTAACAACGGCCCTCCTGAAAGAGACAAGTTTGCGACTGCCTGAACAAAAGGGAAAAACAAATATGTCAGAGCAATAAAACACTTACAGAAGTATAAAAGGAAAAGAACATCCACGTCCCTCTCGGCTCACCCATTCGCTAAGCCAGGCTGCTGTTTGCTGTGGAGCGTGGAAACTGGTAATCAATACAGCGTCTAAGTGAATCAGATTCAGCTGCTAAATCACTTGTAAAGGTGGGGGGGGGGGGGCTGAGACGTTCCGGACCTTTGGTACTCCTACTTCCCACTGCCCCCTCCCGCCACCCCCCTGCTGAGTCCCACGTCGAGAACGAGGCTGGCATGCAATCTTATACCCCTGTCACACTACGACCTAATGAGCCAACGTAAGCCTGACGTAGTCACTTTTCATCATTACGTTGACGTATCTTGGGTTACATTATGATGACGTCAGAATGACGTTAGACTGATGTCGAGCTACGTCACACTACGTCGTGTTACATAGGTGCGCATCAAGGTTTTGAACCTGTTCAAAACTTTCGACGTAACTCGACCGTCAGGGTTTATGTTTGCCGTATGTTCTGTACACGCTCGGCGAACGTCAATGACATTAAACGGACGTTAGTAACATGCTGCTCACTATGTTCCACTACGTTCCACTACATTGACCCACATTAAAGCCAGTGGAAATGTCCACTCGGCGTAATGGGAACGTCAGGAGAACGTCAGGAGAACGTACGCCGAACATACGTCCAATGTATGTTCAGCATTTTGCCAATGTTTAATGATGTAAGTAACATAAGGCAACGTAAAGCAATGTAGTTCTGGCGATGGAATAATGTTCATAACATTCCGTGAGCTTCATTACGTTGTCCTCTCTCGTTGAATGACGCTATCACTAAGCTTTACCGATGTTATGCTCTCGTCAACTATGCTGCATCCACGTTCAACTTGTGCCCAAATTTGCAAACTATGCCAAGAAGTTCGACGTTTTTCACGTTCTCCGTATGCTCGCATCGTTACGTCGTAGTGTGACAGGGCCTTTACAACTCCACACACAGTTGCGAATGCGCAGACACAGACGCAGACGCAGATGCAGATGCAGACGCACACGCACACGCACACGCACACCCACACGCACACGCACACGCACACGCGCACGCACACGCACACGCACACGCACGCTGCAACAAAGATTTGAGTTGGTATTGATCGAACGTGGAAAGTCACAGGGGTCCATCAATACCCATTATCGATCCATGGAATAGAAAACTACTTCATAAAAAGAAAGCTCTATCCTTCAAATCTGTCCCTGAACTGCAACTATGAGGCATGCATTATTAATTGGTTATTAGCCGTCGATTCCTTATGGGCTTTTATACCCCTGTCACACTACGACGTAAGGAGCCAACGTGAGCCTAACGTGGTCAGTTTTCGTTATTACGTTGGGTTACGTCATGATGACGTCAGAATGACGTTAGAATGACATCGAGCTACGTCACATTACGTCGGGTTACGTCGAGTTACGTCGAGGTTTTGGACATGTTCAAAAATTTTGACGTAGCTCGAACGTAAGGGTTTACGTTCGCCGTACGTTCTGTTCACGTTCAGTGAACGTCAATGACGTTAAACGGACGTTTTTCCAACGCTGCTCACTACGTTCAACTATGTGCCACTACGTTGACCCATATTAAACCGAGTGCAAATGCCAACGTGGTGTAATGGGAACGTCAGGAGAACGTCGGGAGAACGTCGGGAGAACGTCAGGAGAACGTGCATTCAACGTACGTTCAACGTCTCATGACGTAGGTAACGTCATGTAACGTTCTTCTGGCGATGGAATAACGTTCATAACGTTCCGTGAGCGTAATGACGTTTTCCTCTCTCGTTGAATGACGGTATCACTACGCTTTACCGACGTTACGCTCTCGTCCACTACGCTGAATCCACATTCAACTTCTGCCCAAATTTGCATACTACGCCCAGAAGTTCAACGTTCTTCACGTTCTCCCTACGCTGACGTCATTACGTCGTAGTGTGACAGGGCCATAAGGCTTGAGGGGACGGTGGGTGGATATTGGGCCAAGGATCGCACATAATCCCGGACGCACATTGGTTCTCCCCCATTTGATGTGTTGCTGTTCCTCTGTTATTTTCACCGCCTCCCATTTTGGTGGTTGTATGGAAATTTGATTCCCTGGGTTCGAATCCTGGCTAGTGTAGTAGTCTGTACATGAACCTCACTACAAAGCGATGGCAGCATGTAATTGGATGACCACTCTATGGTGACATATGGCAGAAAGTTAACCAGACTGGGGGAGGGTGCGGGGGTGGGGGGGGGGGGGGTGGCCATGGGTGGAACGTGCCCCTATTGTGACTGGCCAGAAGCCACCTCCCCACCATCAGAGAGCGTGTATATAGACAGATGAGAGGGACAACTCCCGCGAAAATATGTAACACAGGCTGCAGTGGCGATCCTGGCGGTTATTGTTGAACAAGCCTTGAGTTTGCCGGTACGCGCAGTGCAAACCATTAATTTTCTTAAAAGATTAATAGAAATCCAGAAGCCTAACCTTATAAATTCAATATAATCTTGTTGGTAAACATGTTTTCTATATGTGTACTAAGCGGCTTGTTTCTATTTGGTGTAGTATTAGAGATATTTCACTTTTTCTGTAGGAAGATTGCACACGACCATTGACAATGCATTGAGTTTGCCATACGTGCAGTGCAAAATGTTTATTTTATTCAAAATTAATAGAAATCCAGAACTGTAACCTTATAAATTTAATATAATCCTTTCGGTAAACATGTTTTCTATATGTGTACCATGTGATTTGCTTCTAGATGGTGTAGTTTTAGAGATATTTCACTTTTTCTGTAGCAAGATTGCACACGACCATTGACAATGCCTTGAGTTTGCCCATATGCATAAACTGTTCAACAACCACCACTTGGAGCGCCACAGTCGGTAGCTGTTACACGGTCTAGTATGGGAGTTGTCCCTCTCATCTGTTTATATACACGCTCTCTGCCACCATGAGAGGTTATCTGCGAACTGGCTGGTCAAGGGCCGGTGTAGGACGTTCAAAACACTACTGCGTTCAAAACACCACCCGGTAGTGTTTTGAACCTAAGTTCAAAACACTACTGTTAAGTTCAAAACACTACCCCTATGTACGCTCAAAGCACTAGCCAAGTTCCAGACACTATGATGACAAGTGACAGTGGGTGTTGTATACATATTGGTTATACACTGACCGTGCTGCGGCGTCTGAAGCACGTATTACTGGTAAACACTGATAGTACTGTGGCGTCTACACCACATTATTAGTATACGCTGATCGTGCTGTGGAGTTTAACAATCTGGTGCAGTGTCTGCACCACATATTAGTATACACTGACTGTGCTGCGGCGTTTAACAATGTGTTAGTAGTATATGCTGATAGTGCTGCAACATCTGCACCATGTATTAATATACGCTGATCGTGCTGTGGAGTTTAACAATGTAGTGCACTGTCTGCACCACCTATTAGTATACGCTGACTGTGCTGCAGCGTTTAACAATGTGTTAGTAGTATATGCTGATAGTGCCGCAACATCTGCACTATGTATTAGTATACGCTGATCGTGCTGTGGAGTTTAACAATGTGGTGGAGTGTCTGCACCACATATTAGTATACACTGACCGTGCTGCAGCATTTAACAATGTGTTAATAGTATACGCTGATAGTGCCGCAACATCTGCACCATGTATTAATATACGCTGATCGTGCTGTGGAGTTTAACAATGTGGTGGAGTGTCTGCACCACATATTAGTATACACTGACCGTGCTGCAGCGTTTAACAATGTGTTAATAGTATACGCTGATAGTGCTGCAGCATCTGCACCACCTATTAGTATATGCTGATAGTGCTGAGGACTTTAACAACATAATAGTATACGCTGATGGTGCTGCGGAGTTTAACAACATATTAGTATACACCGCTAATATGACACTTAAGGTCATATTAGTACATGCTAATAGTGCTGCAGTGCTTAACAACGTCAGTGATAGTGCTGCAACGTCTGAACCACGTAGTAGTATATGCTAATAGTGATGTGGAGTTAAACAAGTACTATACACTGATACCATATTAGTATACACTGATAGTGCTGAAGCATTTAACAACATATTAGTATATGGTGATAGTGTGCAGAGTTTAACAACGTATTAGTAAACACTGATAGTGCTGCAGCGCTTAACCCCATATTAGTATATGCTGATAGTGCTGTGGTGTTTAAAGCTGCATACTCCGATGAAGCACAACATTTTCAAAACAAAAACATTCAACTAGATGTTATTCTACATCTCTAACTTAGATACTAATGCACTTATTAAATATTGTTAATTCCTAGCCAATGCTCGGGATTATTAGGATAGGGCAAGGACTGGTTTGCTCAGTGTCAGGATAATGTGACTGAGTGTCAGGATAATGTGACTGAGTGGCCTGGTCTCTCAGTGGGGCAGCACTATAAAGTCGCCATGAGTTTGCACTGTCACTAGTTGGTACATGTCCTGATTTGACCTTACACATTGCTAGGATGTCAAACAACAACAAACAAACACAAACTTCCCCACCCCATTGCATAGTGCCCAACTCGGTGGCCTAATTATTAGATCATGGGCCTCGCGTGCTAAAGGCCAGGAGTCTGGTTACCGGTCGAGTCAAACCAATGATGTTAAAATTGATACTTGTCGCTTCCTAGCCTGGTGCTCTGCATTAATAGCGAGGTTAGTTCAGTGTCAGGATAATGTGACTGAGTGGGATATTGGGCCGGTGACCTGATTTCCCAGTGGGGCAGCACTATGAAGTCACCATGAGTGTGCACTGTCACAAGTCGGTACCCGTCCTGATGTGACTTTAGATGTTGCTGGGATGCAAGACAACAACAAACAACAAGAACCCCTACTGCCCCACCTGACTACATACTGCCCCACCCTACTGCATACTTCCCTACCATACTGCATACTTCCCCACCCTACTGCATTCTTCCCCACCTCAGTGCATACAACTGCCCAGCCTTACTGCATACTGCAGTGGCGTTTGGAACTTAAGGATACTGTTTTGAGCGTGGCCACAGTAATGTTTTGAACCTACCTTCAACCAGGTTGAAAACCCTCCTGTAGTGTTTTGAACCTAGGTTGATTTTGTGGGGTAGTGTTTTGAACTTCTACACTGGGTCTCTTTCTTCTGTGACATTGTGGTGCTCGGAGTAATGAGTAATGTTGAAACATACATTTCTCTTGTTGTTTTATCTTCGTGCTACTTCAGCTACACACCAGGGGAGCCACCTGCATGTTTATAACGCCGCCTAGCACACTACGGTAGCGCAACGAGCAGTGGAATGAACCAGTGGTCCACAACTGGTTCATCAAAGACTGTGGTATGTGCTGTCCTGTCTGTGGGAAAGTGCATATAAAAGACCCTTTGCTGCTTATCAGAAAGAGTTTCCTCTGTGGCAGCAGCAGGTTTCCTAAAAAATGATATGTTAGAATGACCATATATTTGACGTCCAATAAACAATGTGGTTTAGCAGTGTCATTAAATAAAACAAACGTGTATGTGACCGGGGCATTATTAGGTTGGGGTTTCGCAAACAATTTGAATACTCTCTGTAAACCGGCCACTTGACCTCACCCCCCCAACTCACATGTATCTCTCGATTTTGATCGTTGCTTATACAATTAGTGCAGCCTACTATCCGCACCCTCATTGAAAGGGTAAGGTTTTCAAATGATTTAAGGCCCTGTCACATTACGGCGTATGGCGGGAGCGTATTGAAAACCTACGTAGGTCCTGCGCATGCCGGCCTATGATGACATTTGGTGACCTTTCGGGTGGTTTTGAGCGTATGTGGAACCTACGAGGAGCGTACGAGGAGCGTATGAGGAGCGTATGGGAGCCTACTGTGACATTTTTTGACAGTATGGGCCATACGCCCTCATAGGTCGAGTTTTTGTTAGCATGCACAAACAATTTTGGACGGACGGATTTATGAAAGCGTATGGCGGCGTATGCCTCATACGCTTCACATAAGCCGGCATCTGGCGGCATCTGGCGGCGTATGAGTAGCGTATGCGTAGCGTATGAGTAGCGTATATGGCGTATGCCGACGTATATGACGTAACGCGCCTATGCCGCCATACGCTCCCGCAAAAAACCCTAATGTGACAGCCCCTTTACATCTATACCTATTTTAATTTTGACCAATAGGCCAGATCACGATTCCCAGTGCGCATGCGGTAAAAATGGCGTTGGGAGCAAAGCAAAGGCGTATGGCCATTGAGTTTGCCGATACGTGTAGGGAAAAACTGGCATTTTATTCAAAATTAATAGGCACAAACATGGACGGAAGGATGCAATATAATAATATCATGAATATGTTTAAGACACAACTCTCCATAATTATGCATGTTAACGTAACATGGCTAATTGGCGGGGCGGAGGCAGCGAGCAGCCCAAATGACCTGATCCGACCCCATCCTACTCCAGGGGAAAGAAAACCCATACGCCCGACATTGGTGGCGCCACCTAGCATTAAAGGTGGAACCCCCTCGCCCGGTTACAGGAGGACCCAGATTGAGCCTCCCGCCCAAAACCACATGTGACCAGGATTGAATGCGAACCGCCTCCATGGCCACACAACTCCTCCATTTGCCAACCGGACAACTCCACCACCTAACTTCTCCCACCCACCCACACCTCAAAAATGAACAGTAACGGGAAGGATTAAGGGCTCGAATCCGGCCCAAAAATACCATCACCGGGATCGACAGCCCCAGGGGACGAATGACCCATACACACGGACTAGCACCCATATCCTCAAACACCTGAATCAAAACTGTAACGACAGGATAATGAAAAATAAAAACCACTGTCTGGTACTCCTGTGTCCGCCCTTAGTGAATTAAGCATTTTGAACTAAGAAACTTACAATTTCAGTCATTTTACAGGCTGATGTTTACATCACCATTGATTAGCCAGAAGTAATTCTTGTTCTAAATATTAAAATAGCAAATGTGTCAACACAAACTAGTTTCAAAGAAATATATAATCAACATCTGATTAACTATTCATTTTATATTTCTAGATATGTCATTAACCATAGGATATAAATAAAAACATGAATAATATAAGTAAAACTGACTCTGGCTATGGCTCTAACACTAGTCTGAGTGCCCAGATTTGTCTAAATCTAAATGCACATGGCATAAGATGTCCTGATTATATTGATGTAAATGCAATGCTGAATAAAAGAGTATATCTTAATTTATTATATAATGTTGTTTACTTAGTGTTCTATGTTTCAAACAAGGGATGGGATGAGCTGAAAATAGCACATTTCATAACTGCACCCAGTGTATTAGCATGTGCCATGTGCTTCTTGTGGGTTTGTTTTGCTCTGACACATCCCACAATGCACTGCGCAGCTGGAATGGTGATGCAGTCTATTCACAAATACAGGCAATACCATACAGAGGATAGTGTTGCAGAGTTTAACAACATATTAGTATATCGTGATAGTGTTGCAGAGTTTAACAATGTATTAGTATATGGTGATAGTGTTGCAGAGTTTAACAACATATTAGTATACGCTGTTAGTGTTGCAGCGCTTAACAACATATTAGTATATGCTGATAGTGCTGCGACGTTTAACAATGTGTTAGTAGTATACGCTGATAGTGCTGTGGCGTCTGCGCCACACATTAGTAAATGCTGAGAGTGATGTGACGTTTAACAATGTGTCTTAGAACACCAACTAACTTTACAAAACGTACTTTATAAAGGATCCTACTCATCGGACCAATACTATGTGGGTTTGGATTGGTTGGTTGTTGGAGTTTTACGTCCTGGCAACACATATGGTCATATCAGGACAGGTACCGACTTGTGATAGTTCATACTCATGGTAACGTCATTGTGCTGCCCCAGTGGGAGACCAGGCCGCTGGCTCCATGACCCAATATCCCACTCAGTCACATTATCCTGACACTGTGCCAACCAGACCTTGCCCTATCCTAATAATGCTGAGTGTCTGGCCATGAAGTGACAAGTATCATTTTTTTTAAGTAGTTAGTTTGACCCGACCAGGATTCGAACCTGTGGGTTCGAATCCCACGATATACCGAAACGAGAGTCGGACGCTCAACTCATTTGACCATCCGGTCTGGTCTCTTTTAATGTTTACCATTTCACAAATACAGGTAGGACCATACAGAGAACAGTTTTACCAAACTTTACAAAACATAGTTTTGAGAGGTTCCTGATCATCGGTCCAATGCCATGACCGTTTTATTGGGGCAACCAATGGGATACTTAGGCTCGATTCTACATTTCTGACATTCTGTGGCAGGCACCCTTACCTTTAGGTTATCGCGGCTTGCGGAGGCAATCTGCCTCTTCACGCCCACCTGCGGGTGTGTGTGGCTTCAGACCCGACTGGGTTGCCGAATCACTATAGGTGCTGACTGGCTTCATATGCAGAAGGTCAAAGAGCTTAAACCTCCAGCTCATCTCAGCCCTTGTTTGAAACATAGAATACCAACTAAGACTATATATATATATAATAAAGTAAGATGTTAATCTTTTATCAAGCATTCCACTTAGATCAATCTAATTAGCATATCTTATACGATCTGCATTTAGATTGAGAAAAATCTGGTCACTCAGAGTAGGGTTAGAGCCATAGCCAGAGTCAGTTTTACTCATATTATTGCTGTGTTTTTTTTATATCCTATGGTTAATAACATGTGTTGGGCTAGGAAATGTGTAGGGGTATTTAGACATTGCTTATATATTTCTTTGAAACAAGTTTGTGTCAAATTGGTATGCGTTTTTATTAATTTTGAATAAAATCGAAGTTTTGCTCTACACGTACTGGCAAACTCAATGGCCGTACACCCTTGCTTTGCTGCCAACGCCGTTTTCAACGCATGCATACTCGGAACAGTGATCTCGTCTATTGAGACTGGAGTAACTGCAACCTAGTAAAAACAAACAAAATAACGGAAGCGCAGCTTTGTAAATTATAGAGTGTATTGACATGCAGCGAAATTCGATGAAAACCATGGGAACAGCTGTATGTCATTATTTTAGATAAGGCTAGACAAATGTAACAAATGGCTGGTTGGTTGTTGGAGTTTTACATCCTGGTAACGTCTAACATAATATCAGGATGGGTATCGACTTGTGACAGTGTACACTCATCATACCTTTAGAGTGCTGCCCCATTGGGAGACAAGGCCCCCATCACCATGAGCTGATATCCCACTCAGTCACATTATCCTCACACTCAGCCAATCAGTCCTTGTCCTATCATGATAATGCCAAGCGCCTGGCTAGGAAGCAACAAATATAAATTTCAAAGTCATTGGTATAACTCGACCAGGGTTCAAACCCATGGGTTTGCATCCTATGATCTACCATAATGTGAGACGGACGCTCAATTCATTTGGCCATCCCGTCTGGTCCCACCAGAAATGCTGAGTCTGACAGTTTGTCGGTTTGTGTGGGGAATTAATTCACTGTGGAACTGATAGGATACATATTTTTGTCCCTTCCACTGCAATGTTATTCCTATGAATAATTCAATTTCACTGGCTGGCTGACAGGTCTGGTCTGCTGGTTGTTCTACAGAATGCGTTCAATAATCTGGAGTGATGCTAGGTTAATACAAAGACCCTATAATACTAAGACAGCTCACTCCCTATCTCTCCCATGGTAATGTAAATTTTGCAGTGCCACCTTGTGGTGGGTTTGATCAGCCCAGCTGCTGGTTGGTGTTTCACATGTAAACACATACAATTATATTATACATGACATAGGTAAGCATGAATATGCATCAATATGAAATTGCTATGAACAAATACACATCATCATCAGCATCATCAGACCAGACGGGATGGCCGAATGAGTTAGAGCGTCCGTCTCCCATGCTGGTAGATCGTGGGGTCGTGGGTTCGAGTCCCAGTCGAGTCAAACCAATGACTTTAAAATTGATACTTGTCGCTTCCTAGCCAGGGGCTCGGCATTATTAGGATAGGGCAAGGACTGGTGTGCTCAGTGTCAGGATAATGTGACTGAGTGGGATACCAGGTCATGGTGCTGGCGGCCTGGATTCCCAGTGGGACAGCACTATAAAGTTGCCATGAGTGCGCACTGTCACAAGTCGGTACCCGTCCTGACATGACCTTAGATGTTGTTAGGACGTAAAACAACAACAAACAAACAAATCAGCATCATCATCAACGCCATCATCACACATCCTTCACATTCATATATACATTTGAATGACATTGATATGACCTTAGATGTTGCTAGGACGTAAAACAACAATACACAAAAAAAACATGTGAAATGCCCGTTGGGTTAGCGTTTCTGCCACTGGTAAATAAATAACTAAATTAGGGTGATTGGTATGATCGACTTTACCTCATTTTGAAGTCACCTTTATTATATTTATTGGTATTTGAATGGAAAAGATCCTAAATACTTTGCTGCATGCACGCAAAGAATGAGTAACTACTCTATTCAGTAATATGAAGGTGACACTTTCATAGTTTTAGTTCAGTAAATATATACAGTGTATAGTTTTAGTTCTCCTACATTCCATAAAATTGGGATGATTCCTGCCTCTTTTAACCGATGTAAACGTACTGCATTTACTGAAAATGATGTTACCATAGTAGCTTATTAAACGTGGGGTGAGTGTAGTATTTCCAAAAGTAGGATCACTGTAGTATTTGGTAAAAGTGGGATGACTGTAGTATATGCTAAAAGTGGGATGACTGTAGTATGTGCTAAAAGTGGGGTGACTAGTCTTTGCTAAAAAGTGGGATAACTATAGCATTTACTAACAGTGGGATGACTAAATTATTTGCTAAAAGTGGGATAACTGTAGTATTTGCTAAAGGTGGGATGACTCTAGTATTTGCTAAAGTGGGTTGACTGTAGTATTCACTAAAAGTGGGATGACTATCATTTGCTAAAAGTGGGATGACTGTAGTATTTTATCAAAGTGTGGGCAGTAGAGCAGTTTCCTAAAAGTAGGATGACTAGTATTTGCTAAAAGTGGGATGGCTAGTATTTGCCTAAAGTGGAGTGAGTGTAGCATTTACTAAAAGTGGGATGACTGGTATTTGCTAAAAAAAAAAAAGGCAGGTGCTAGTACCATTTACTAAAAGTTGGATGATATATATATCTCATATAATTGTTTAATCGAACAATGCCAGTTAGAGTGGCTCCTGCTAGTGAGGACCCTCATTTGAATTTAACGTTGTTTCTATTTGTCACTCTTCAGTTATTTTGACTTTGTACCTATATTATCGTAGTATGCTATTATCTCATCATTTTGTTCTCAAACTGTAGGTACAACTTAGACACTGTTACGCGACTCCCTAGCTGCCATTGCCTCACGATGCTTAAATATTGGATGCGTGATTATGATGTGGCTGAGCCAATATTAACATCCTGTCCAGACGTTACCAAACAGCAAGAATCAATTACTGATGCAACATGTTGCATGGATACACATGGGACACATATGTGCACAGTTCCTTATTGCTTCCCTTACGGGAGATCGGGAGTTTGGTTCCTCGTTAAGTCAAACCAATGACTTATCAAATTGATACTTGTTGCTTCCTAGCCTGGCGCTTGGCATTAATAGGATAGTGAAAGGACTGGTTAGCTCAGTGTCAGGATAAATTCACTGTGTGGGATATTGGGTCATGATGCGGTCAGCCTGATTTCCCAGTAGGGCAGCACTATTTGTTTGTTTGTTGTTGTTTTACATCCTAGCAACATCTAAGGTCATATCAGGACGGGTACTGACTGGTGACAGTGTGCACTCATGGATACTTTATAGTGCAGTCCCACTGATATCCCACTCAGTCACATTATCCTGACACTGAGCCAACCAGTCCTTGCCCTATCCTAATAATGCCGAGCACCAGGCTAGGAAGTGACAAGTATCAATTTTTAAGTCATTGGTTTGACTCGACCAGGATTCGAACCCACGACCCTCCGATCTACCAACACGGGAGACGGACCGTCCAAATCATTCGGCCATCCCGTCTGGTCTATTAAGTCACCATGAAGATGCACTGTTACAAGTAGGTACCCATCCTGATATGACCTTAGATGTTACCAGGAGGTAAAATGCTAACAACCAACCAACATTCCGATTATCTGGTGAGTATTGTAATATGTTATCAGCTCCCCCCGCATTATCACCCCACCCTCACTGTCAGCCTAAAGCATGCTACCCATGTGAAACGACATGAGTTCGAATCTAAGCCTAGTCAAACCAATGACTTACACAATTGATACTAACTTGTCGCTACCTAGGCCGGAACTCAGTATTAATCTTGCGGGAGGTCGGGAGTTCGGTTCTCGGTCGAGCCAAACCGATCACTTATAAAATGGATACCTGTTGCTACCTAGCCTCGCGCTCAGCATAAATAGGAGAGGACCAGGACTGGTTAGCTCAGTATCAGGATTATGTGACTGCATGGTATATCAGCTCATGGTGCTGGTAGCCTGGGCTCCAAGTGGAACAGCACTATAAAGTCACCATGAGTGCTCACTGTCCCAAGTCAATACCCGTCCTGATATTACCTTAGATTTAACTAGGACATAAAATAACACCAGACAAAGATCCAAGCTCATCAGTTGTTTTTCAATAGTAAACTGTTGAGTGAATGTGCTAGCTAGCTAAATCCTGACCAGCTCTGATTCCATAGGCGCTATTTCGTAGCCAACCCATGATGCACATGGACCTGGTAAAATGAATCTGCGGCTGACAGACCATTGCATGATATATATTGTTGTTGTTGAAGATTTATACTGCCTATCATGGATAAGCCTGAATAGGCTTGTTTTCACCATTAGACAGTTTGTCGATAGAAAGCCCAAGCCTACACTTTTACCGACCCAAGGGATTTTTAACCTCCCACACCACATAGACATGGTATGAGAGCTACTGGCCTTTGATGACGCTGTAAGTTATACACAGCGGTGGAAATCCAAATTGGCAGAGATGGGGGCATGGGGAATCGAACCACCAACCTTCAGATTAGGAGGCCGACCTAGAAAAAAGTCAGACACTCTAACCACTCCGCCACAGAGAACATTTATACATATGTATTGTGTAAGAATTATGCAAGTATTATTTATCCCTCCCATCACAAAATAGGAGGCAAGACAGCTGTGTATGGATCGCGCCTAAGACTCTGGGTGGCCCTTAAGACCTACATTTAGTTTTATTGAGCTAAATCTTTGGCGAAATGGGCAGATAGCAGGTGGGTGAGGCGGCACCTGGAGGGAAGGAGGGGAATTAGAGGAGCTGATTGGAAGCAAGCCTACCGCTCTCAAGGCCTCCAATAACCCAGAATACCAAGGAGCACATCAAAAGGAGGTTACCTGAGCAGTAGTTGAGTAGCAAATCAATAACAATATGCAGTAGGATTACATACGCACATACTATTTGGATATATATACTTTATAACTCCACATGTCACGGCATGGTTCCGCGTGTCACATGGTGCATTCTGCATTCCGCATGCTGCACGTCACAGCACTGTTCCGCATCTCACATGGGGCATTCTGCATGTGGCATGCCACATGTCACATGGTGCTGCATGTCACATGGTGCATGTTGCATGTCACATGCCACATATCACATGGTGTCATGTGTCATGTGGTGCATTCCACATTCCGCATTCCGCATGCCACATGCCACTGGTGCCATGCGTCACATGGTGCATTCCGCCTGCTGGATGCCGCATGCCACATGGTGCAGCATGTCACATGGTGCAGCATGTCACATGGTGCATTCAGCATGTGGATGTCACATGATGACACATTTCACATGGTGCATTCCACATGCCACATGATGCATGCCACATCACATGCCAGATGGTGCATTCCACATTCCGCATTCCGAATTATGCATGCCGCATGCCACATGCCACATGCCACATGTCACATGGTTCCGCATGTCACATGGTGCATTCCGCATGTCACATTCAGCATGCTGCCCTCAGTATGTGGAATGCTGCATGCATGGAATGTGACAATTGGATACGTGCATCACATGTCTGAGGTTGCTTATTTCGTAGCTCAGGTGGTAGAGTGTACAATGTTGAAGCTGTCCGTCTTCGGACGGATCACAGTAGATCCATTTACAGTTTGGGCTATTTTCCATTCCAACCAGTGTTCCACAACTGGTTCATTAAAGGCTGTTGTATGCGCTCTCATGTCAGTGGGAAAGTGCATATAAAAGATGCCCTGCTTGTTATCGGAACGAGTAGCCTATGTGGCGACAGTTCCTCCAAAGAAATTTGTCAGAATGACCATATATTCCAATAGCTAATCATGAAAAGCAATGTTCTCCAGAGGTGTCGTTAAATAAAACAAACTTTAGTTTTGCCAACTGGTGACCACAATGACCTGCACACGGGTGCCAGGTACCAACTTTACCTTCCCCTTCTGCAGTTACAGCCGCATGATGCTGTCCTGAGGGCTGGTTCTTCCTTCCCGATCGTCATAACTAATAAAGAGACACACATACTGGAGATCTGGTACAGACTTTTTACTCGCCACAAAGGTCAGCCGCTTCTAATCGTCTGACCTTGAAGCATGTGTGACGGACACTTAGAGGTGCATAGTCCGATAAAAACATCAAATTTTCAAAACCAAAGCAATTATGTAGATTTGATCCTACAATTCCAGCTTAGATACAGGTGCACTTCTTATGCATCTGTCGCGACATAGAAGGCAATACTAAGTCAATTTAATAGAAAAGGTTACTGCAGAAGTCTAGTATGTGACTGAGTGGGATATCAGTTCATGATGCTGGCGGCCTGGTATCCCAGTGCGGCAGCACTATAAAGTCACCATGAGCGTGCACTGTCACAAGTTGGTAGCCGACATGAAGTCATTTAGCCTGCTCATAACGGATAAGTGTGTTAACACTTGTTTTCACTACTGAGTAGCACTAAACCACTTTTATTTAAATTCTTTGAATCGTGTAATAATTGAGGTTTTCTTGCTTCTTGTTTATGGCTTGGAGCTGTTTGCTTATCTTAGACGTATAGATAAAACGGCAAAAATCCACATAGACCCTGAATGTAGTTCGATAGTAATCCGAGATAGCTGTGTTTTTATATGCGTAATTGTGGAAATACTCTGTTAAATATATCCACATAGTATTTCAGCCTTAAGAGCCGTCTCTTAAGCCCTGGTCACATATACTTTAGTGTACGTAGTTGAACGCAGTTGAACGTAGGATAGATTCACATGGGTGAAATGTGCTATCACTATGTTAAACTATGTTAAGGTATGGCAGGTTTGGTTGATCACCCACCTAATAGTACTTACGGTACGAATCCCGGTACATTAGGGTACGGGTCATGGTACGTTACGGTACATATCCTGGTATGTTATGGTACGGATCCCGGCATGTCCAACTAAGTTCAACTACATTCAACTATGTTCACCTACGATCAACAACGTTACCCTCCACTATGTTCAACTACTTTCAACTTCGTCCACTAGCGGCTATGTGACCACGGCAGACCGCCCAAGGTTTTGTGTGGGTCAAAGTATGCTAGAGTACGATGGAGCACGCAACAGTACACTAAGAAGTATGTTAGAGTATGCTAGAGTATGCTAGAGTACGTTATCATCACAGGGGCTACGTCTGCCTCAAACATACCTCTCTTTTGAACATGTCCAAAGCTTAAATCGGAACTCACGACTCACACGTTCTCATCACGTTCTCATGACGGAGAAGTATGGATCCTGGTATGTTCAACTACGTTCAATTATGTTCAACTACGTTCAGCTATGTTCAACTAAGTTAGCCTCCACTACGTTCAACTACGTTCACTAGCGTGTATGTGACCGGGCCTTAACTCTGATGCATATTTAAAACATATCTGTTAGGGCTTCTCATGTACAACAATGGAAAACAACAAACCCATCCTCCTACACTACGGGCCATGTCAGGCGCTGACACAGCAAGCAATACAGACCAGACAGGATGGCCAAATGAGTTGAGACTCCATCTCCCGTTTTGGTAGATCGAGCGATTCAAACCCTGGTCGAGCCAAACCGATAAATTAAAGATTGATACTTGTTGCTTCCTAGCCCCCCGCTAGGCATCATTAGGATATGACAGTAACTGGTTGCTCAGTGTCAGAATAATGTGACTGAATGGGATATCAGATTATGGTGATGGTGGCCTGGTCTTCCAGTTGGGCAGCACTGTATATTTGCATTGAGTGCACACTGTCACAAGTCGGTACCTGACCGGATATCACTTTACATGTTGCCAGGACGTAAAGTTCCCACAACCAATCAACAAACATGGTGGGTGACTTGTTAATGCTACATTCCCCATGACCACCCACCCACTCACCCACCCACCCACTCACCCACCTGCCCGCCCACCCACCTGCACGCCGCCCACCTCACTGCCACTGTTGACGCGCCCCCTCTCGTTACAATGCCGCATTAAGACGCGCACAGGTGGCGCCCTCTGGTTGACCGCCTCTTCTCTCACGCACATGGCGCCAGGAGAGCTATCTGCTCTCGACCGCCAGGTTCAGTCCCTGGGTCTAGCGACAGCAGAGCTAGCTGCCTTACTAACCCATGTTGTTAGATCATCGGAGTTTTGCCATCTGAAAACATACACGGTCATATCACGACCGGAACCGACTTGTGACAGTGTGCACTCATGGTGGCTTTATAGTACTGCCCAACTGGGAGAGCAGGTCACCAGCACCATTTAAAAAAAATTTTTTTTTTATTGAGGCTGTATTTATACTGTCCATAGCATATAAGCCTGGGTATTCAGGCTTGTTTTCAATGCTGGCCAGCTGTAGTGTTGGTGTTGTCTTATCACACAGTAGCTGCTGATAAGGTATTTGATTGCCTGTATTTCAGTAGCAGATAGATAGTTGGTTGGTCTGGTTAGTACTATAGTAGTCTATGTTAATTTTTTTGGATTTTCTTGGCATATATGTGCTTTATTTTTTCTACTCTTATTTCTAGACTAGCCTACTCCTATTTACATATCATAGGCTTGTACGCAGCTGTGAGGTGTGTTATCTGGGTGCTTTTGGTATGGTTACCTTCCATTGGGCGTCTCGCTGGTGGGCCGTGACATGTATCACCTGCCCTTTTGCGGTGCAGCTTAGTTGGGGGTTCCTAGCCTTATTTTGCACAGATATTTTTTGTATGTTTTTAGGTCAGGAATTTGTCGTTCCTTTACTGTTTGGGCATTCCACACCTTGGCAGCCATTTCTAGCGTGCTTCTCTCGTGAGCTTTTATTTGGCTTCTGGTCTGCTTTAGTAGTGGCGCATTATTTGCTCTAGTTGCCCTTTGTGGTTTTGTTAGGAGTTTATTGTCTTGACTATAGCTGTATGCTAATGTTTTCAGATGAATTATTCTCCTATTTTCTAGCAATTTTACTTTGGTTCTTTTGTGTATGTCATAGGTGGGGTGCAGCTTGTCTACTCTGAGGCAGATTTTCAGGGCTCTGTTCTGTAGTGTTTGCAGTTTTTTTAGAAGTTCTTTCTTTGCACCCATGTAGTTTACATCTCCATAGTCAAAATAGGGTAGCACCATGCCCTTGAAGATTTTTATTGACATTTATTGTGTCATGTAGTCTCTTAGCTTTGCAAATAGCCACAGTTTGTGGTTTACCTTTTGGACAATTTTGTTTATACATAGGTTGTAGTTTAGTTGGCTGTCCAACTCAAGGCCTAGGTATTTGTAATGGTCTACATTTTCTAGTGTTTGGCTTCCTAGCTTACAGTGTAGTTTTCTTTCTGGCATTTGTTTATGCGAGAAGAGAACTGTTTTTGACTTGCTTGTGTTGATGGTTATTTTGTTGGACTCACACCACTCATCCAGTTTTAGTAGGAGCTTGTTTAGTTTAGTTATTACCTCCTCTTCTGTGGTGCCGTTTGCATATATGACTGTGTCATCTGCATATAGTTGGAGGCATTCGGTTTGTAACCATTTTTCAAGATCGTTTATGTAGATTATAAAGAGCAGTGGCCCTAGCACTGACCCTTGGGGTACACCACATGTGACAGGTTGGTTGTCTGATAGTGTATTGTTTATTTTTGTTCTCTGTTGCCTGTCTTTCAGGTAGCATTTTATCCAGTCCATAGTGTTGGATTTTATGCCCATGGATTCTAGTTTTTCCAATAGTATGTTATGGTCTACTGTATCGAATGCTTTGCTGAAGTCAATGAAGGCTGCTCCAACTAATTGTTTTTGGTTCATTGACGCCATTATGTCATTTGTTAGGTTAGCTATTGTTTTTGATGTGGAGTGCAGTTTCCTGAAACCTCCTTGTCTTTCGCTTAGTATATTGTTTTTTTCCAGGTGTTCATTTATGTGTCTATGTAGCACTTTTTCAATGAGCTTGCCTGGGGTTTGAAGAATCGATATTGGCCTGTAGTTTCCCATGTTTTGTTTGTCTCCACTTTTGTGGATAGGGGTAATGGTTGCCATTTTCCAGGCTGAGATAAAATGCCCCTGTTCAAAGGAGATGTTGAATAGGTCGACTATAGTGGCTGGGATGGCTTGGAGTGCCTCTTTCAGCATTTTGGTTGGTATTTCGTCTATTCCACTTGGTTTATTTGTGTCTATGTCATTTATTAGTTTTTTTACTTCTATTATATCTGTTTTGCAGGTGGGGATTTCATTCTGCACAGTTCCTGATCTATTTTCCCACCTTTTTTTAAATTTTCCTGACAGCGTTTGTCCTATTGTGGCAAAGTGCGTGTTCAGTTTGTTTGCTGCATCTTTGTCTGAGAGTATTGTCCCTTCGTTATCTTGGAAGGTTGTGTGCTCTTCTTTGTTATTTTTGGGGAATAATAGGTCTACATTCTTCCAGAATCTGTTTGTATTGCTTCCCCAGTCTCTGTCCTGCTTTATTATGTATTTCTTTTTTGCTGTTCTCACAGCTTTGAGAGAGTGGTTTCTGGCAATATGGTAGGCCAGTTTGTCTTCTATAGTTTCTGTGAGCTTTGCTTTATTACCCAGTTTACTTTTGGCTATGATGAGCGTTAGCAGGTCATTGTCTACCCAGGGGTCCTGGTTTTTTTGTATTTTTATTTTCTTAATGGGGCACATCTCGTCAGCTGATTTTCTTATTTCTGCGATGATGTTGCCCCAATAGATATTAACATCATCTCTGTTTTGTGTGATGTTGTTTATGTTTTGGTGCAGATGATTTTTTAATGCATCTTCTGAGTAGTTTTTTAGGGACCTGCCCATCTTATACTCATAGTGATTTGTGCTTTTTAGTTTTTTCCTTGTTACATATATTAGCTCATGATCACTTATACCCCAGCTCCTGGTGCCCCATTTAGTGGCGTGGTTTGAGTTGGTTAGTATTAGGTCAATTGTGGTGCTATTTTTACTGAGCCTTGTTTTTTCAGTGATAAGCTGTTGTAGGCCTAAGATTTTGATTGTGGTTTGCAGCATTAGTTTGTTTTTATCATTGCTGTTGTAATTTACATTAAAGTCTCCTAGTATGAAGATTTCTGCCTTTGTCAGTTTTTTTATGGTGTTTATGCTCTTCTCTAGGGCTTCAATGAAGAGTTCAATTTCCCCTGATGGAGGTCTGTAGAGGCTTGCTATGGCTATATTTGCTTGCTTTTCATTTTTTATTAGGCACCATAGTAGTTCTATGTGTTCATTTGATAAGTTAGCTGTTATTAGTGCTTCAGGATCTAGAATTTTGGTGTCTTTGCAGTAAAGGGCAACACCTCCACCCTTTTTTGTTTGGTTTAGTGTGTTATTTTGCTGCCTATCATTGCGTACAAGCCTATATCCATCTATGTTGAGGGCGTTGTTTTTGTGGTTGTCAGTGAACCATGTTTCTGACAGTGCCAGTATGTCGAGATTTTCTCTTTTTAGGTGTATTTTTATTGTGTCGATTTTGTTGGATGCACTCTGGCAGTTTAGGTGGGCAAAGTGTGTGCCCCTCCCCAGCTTGCATTCAATTTCTTCTACCATATATATTTGTGCTTTTCGGTGAGTGGTTGCTTGATTTCGCGAATTTTACTTTTTAGTTTTAGTTAGATTGAGTTTGTGTGTGTGTGTGTGTGGGGGGGGGGGGGTGCTGGTGCATGCAGCACACGCATCTCCCTCTGGTGGGTAGTTGTGTAAGTCACTGCACTTATTACCTGTTTTGTGTGGAGGATGGCATATTTTTAGTAAAGCGTGTTAGTGAGATAGTAAATTTGTGATATTCATGGTTTGGAGCCCTGGTTCCTTTCCCAGTTCTCCCCGATCTGAACATTTGTATAGTTTTGTTTATTCCTTATTTATATTTTTCCTTTTTATTTGTTGGCATTTGTCAGGGTTTCCTTGACTTTTTGGAGGATGTCCCCCATTTTATTTTTGTAACCTGGTTTTATCGTTTCTCCTTCACTGGCGCTGTCCAGGTACCTTCCTGAGCCCCAGTATGGGCACTTTGTGCATTCCCTGAATGCATTTCCAGGGGCATTTATTAGCTTTTCTTTTAGCTCTATGTTTTGTGTGAATTTTGCGTGGACGATATCCTCCAGCACTTTTTCATTTGTTTTGCACCATTCTGGTGATCTCCATATTTTGTTGGCCATTGCTTTTATTGTGTACGGGTTGTCCGTGTTTTCGATCATTCTCACCATGACCTGATATCCCACTCAGTCACATTATCCTAACAATGAGCCAATCAGTCATTGCCCTATCCTAATAATGCCGAGTGCCTGGCTCGGAAGCCGCAAGTATATATTTGAATCAACCAGGGTTCCAACCTGTGCATTTGAATCCGGCAATCTACCAAAATGACCAGGCGCGTTGACCGAATCGGTAGAGCACATGCCTCGCGTGCGGAAGATCGGGAGTTGGCGAGTTTGGTTCCCGGTCGAGTCAAACCAATGACTTAAAAATTGATACTTGTTGCTTCCTAGCATGGTGCTGAGCATTATTAGGATAGGGCAAGGGCTGGTTAGCTCGGTGTCAGGATAATGTGACTGAGTGGGATATCGGGTCGCGGTGTCTGCGGCCTGATTTGTCAGTGGGGCAGCACTATAAAATTGCCATGAGTGTGTACTGTCATAAGTCGGTACCCATCCTGATATGACCCTAGATGTTGCTAGGACGTAAAACAAAACAAACAAACAATCTACCAAAATGGGAGACGGACGCTAAACCCATTTGACCATCCCTTCTGGTCACTCATCCATGTTCTTCACTGATGTGTAACACACGTAGTAGAGCATGGCTCGGCTTTACCACATCCAACCTCATTATAGCTACACTTCACTACGTTATAAAACAAAATAATTCTACTTGTTTCTCCTTGTCGCCGGATCAGGAGCATAAGCTACACCAAACTGCAACGGGAAAATCCAAGCCGACTACTACCCTGTCAGGGAGCGGTGGTAGAATCGGGAAAGCGTGGGCCTCGCGTGTGGGAGATCGGGAGTTCCATTCCCGGTCAAGTCAAACCAATGACTTACAAAATTGATACTTGTCGCTTCCTAGCCTGACGTTCAGCATTAATTAATAACATACGGCAAGGGCTGGTGAGGTCAGTGTCAGGATAATGTGATGGAGTGGGCTATCGGGTCAGGGTGCTGGCATTGGGGCAGCACTATTAAAATCACCATGAGTGTGCACTGTCACGAGTCAGTACCCATCCTGATATGACTTCAGATGTTGCTAGGATATAAAACCCAAACAACCAACAAACAAACCAAACCACAGGGGGGAATAAAATCCCACCCGACTCCTACCCTGATTTCACCTTACCTCTGACCTCTGACCTGTGACTTCTAACCTCTGACCTCTTATCATTCTCTCCCTCCCAGGTGATGCCCGCCGATGTGCCGCCGCCTGACGCGCCCCATGCGCCGCGCCCCACAAGTGCGCAGTGACGTCACGACTGCGTGACGTCACCGCCGGCGATGCACCACGTGACCAGGTGCGCCATGACGACCCGCGCCGCGCAGTCGGCCTGGACACCGTGGCGCCGGAACCGGAAGTTGGGGCCGACTGACGTGGTAGCAAGGCGCTGCCGGTGCGCGACGACCGTGACGTCACCGATGCCGCGGGTCGGCGGGCCTGCCGGCGTCGGAGGAAGCTGAGGACCAACCGGTCTGCTCCCCTGGGAGAGCGCGGTGAGGGGGAGGGGGAGTCAAGGATGGCGTGTAGGCTTACCCACAAACACACCCACAGCTACACACACACCCACACACACATACCACTCTCCAAGCATTGCGCGCAATTCATGCACATGACTAGGACATTGCTTTCCTCCTTGTGGGTTATTCACAGTGCCTTCTACACAATATCGCCATGACCTAACGTCTGGAAATAAGGTCATGCCGACGTGACGTCATCATCGTTAGCGTTAGAGTTAGCAATAAATAGTTCTGTGTGATGCACCGGTTGGTTATTGTTCGATAGATCACGCACACACGAACACCATTGATAAAAGGAAATACAAGATAAAATAATGGGCCCATGACGTCAGTTTGTGGTTTGAATAGGGGATAAGGTGTCTAGATTAATATATGGATATATATACTGCATATGTATATATGTATATATAGATTTATACAGGGAACCCTTTTTAGTTCCCGGTGGATTGCAAGTGAATTTTCAATGGTTGTGTCTCTCCTTAACAATAATAAAAGAAAAAGAAACCACCAATAACAACTGATGGATACCACTTACAAAGGAGGTGGTATTAACTGAACATTACATCCAGACCTCTCTATATATTAAAGCCAACTAGGACCTACACGGCCACATGGATACAGACCCGTCCTGATGTGGCCTTAGATGTTGCTAGGACGTAAATCAACAAACAAACAAATGGATACAGACAATAACTAAACACACACACGAATAACCGCCAAGGTCAACCCATGCTTTAATTCACAGGTGGTCACTTTTGATGTTTCTACTTTGTTGGGGTCTTATTTATTTCGGTGCATTTCGAAACAACAAATAGAATGCACACCTGTTTTAGTTCATAGTAGCCCTTGCACCGCCGGGCTATGCACATCATCCATGCACGCGTATGTGCGTGCAGGTGTGCATGTGCGTGCGCGTGTGCTTGTGCGTAAATACTATGGAGGCAATCAAGGAGACAACCAATCAAAAATCACAAACTCGCAACGAGGCTGTAGCTATGTATAGACACACGCATTTATAGCCGTCTATATATATATATATAAATTAACTGATGCCACGTTGCGTCAGAGAGTATAAAATGGGCATTCAACAGTAGCAAGAGCACCACTCCTACCACTGCCATTACCAGGCGACCACCAGCAGCACCAGCAACACCACGGCATCTAGCGTGGAGCCGGCGAGCCGGCGACTGAGAAAACTAAACAGAAAGGGGACGTCCTGACATAGCATCTCTCCCTCACACTGGGCAACCAACCACAGGTGGATACCTTTGAAATAGTGGAAGAGGACACGACACAACGAAGGGTTTTTCACTTAGCTTTGGGATTCCCAAATCATTCATCACCATACGGCAGCAACTACAGCACCGCTCGTCCATGGTGTGTGTCTGTTTGTTATTAACAACCAAACTGCACTGCCCTATGAAAGTGAGGGCCATGGCAGTGCACTGTGACGTCACCTATTTTACACAATTTGGACGGGCCGCATAGGGCGTTGCAGTTGGAGAGTGTCGTTGGGTTGGGGATGAGGGGTTTGAAGGTTTGTTTTAGGGAAGGGTCTTATCGGATATAGTTAATGATTGTATTTATGGGAATTATCCCACAATGTGGGTTTGTACATTGATGGGGGTTAATTCATTTAGTTGTATAAAGAGATAATTGATAAGGGCGTGAGTGTACAAATACATAGGTGGACACACAACCAAACATAATACAACAAACCTGATAGAATAGATATATATATATAGATATATATATATATATATATATATATGACTAAATTCGCAGAGGGCAAATATATTTATATAAATACATATACATATATATATTTTACAATATATATGCATATACATATATTTATATGTAATATATTAGGTACTATGCAATCTATATATATATATATAAGTTAATTATCTGCGTTTCTCTCATTCTTCGCCGATGACTTATCTAGTTCATGACGGGGGATGCTTGTTGATCGACACATTAGTGACAGCGCCACCGGGAACTAGATACACTGCACATGCTGTCGGTGAGCGATCGGTAAACAGCCGATCGACATGCACGATGGGTTGCCTCATCGGGCAGTGCGCCTGCGCAGTATGAACGGCAGTTCCGGTTCCGGAGCCGAGACGCAGTCAGAGGGGACTGGAAGATGCCCAGGAGGCAGGATTCGGCCAAGTGTTTTACTGGAGTTCCAGTAGCAAAAGCAGACGCCGAGTCAAAAGGAAGCGCGTTTACGAACGCAACCGCATATGGACGATTAACAGCGCAAAACGTGAGATCTGTTGAAGTCAACAGTGCCAATGCAACTAGAAAATCTGTAGCAGCAGTTCAATATTTGCTAAAGTTAAGAAGACCAGGAAGGTTACATATATATTATTGTTAGCAATAATAACGAAAGCAAGCCTAGAGGTCAAATATTTTATCAGATACGAACACAAAAAAACATGAGGAAAAATACATTATTTTAAAATTGGAGACTAGATCAGATATTACGGGAACACAGTAAGAATAGCTAGTAGGGCTATTGACGGGTTCAACAAAATCGTGGAAGTGATAAGTCCACTTGGAACGTGTATCGGCCAAGCAAGCAAGCAAACATAATATATATATATATATATATTATAATAATATAACCAACAAAACGGAAATAATAAACAATTACTCATAAACGTACGCTAAGGAGCTCAAACGGGAAGCACAACTACATATTATAAGAAATACAAATTACATTGTCCAAATTAACATTTTAGAAGGTATATACTGAAATATATATATAAGAAGAAGCACAACATCAGCAGGAATACAAAACGGAGGAACATCTCAACAACAGTCAGCCAATCTTAAGCAGAGCCAATTGAAGCCAAACGGAACCAAGTGAAGTGAAGCAAAGCCAACTGAAGCAAAACCAAGCGAAGCGAAACCAAGCGAAGCGAAGCCATGTCGGATGCGGAGAACCGCGTTATCCTGAACGTCGGAGGAATTCGCCACGAGACGTACAAGGCAACACTTAAGAAGATCCCAGCGACGCGACTCAGTCGACTCACCGAAGCGCTTGCCAACTACGACCCGGTGCTGAATGAATACTTCTTCGACAGGCACCCAGGCGTCTTCGCGCAGATCCTGAACTACTACCGAACAGGGAAGCTTCACTACCCTACGGACGTTTGCGGACCGCTATTCGAGGAGGAGCTGGAGTTCTGGGGTCTCGACGCGAACCAGGTGGAGCCCTGCTGCTGGATGACATACACAACGCATCGCGACACACAGGAGACGCTGCAGATCCTCGACCGTCTCGATCTGGATACGGACAAGCCAACCGAAGAGGACATCATGAAACGCTTCGGGCTCGAGGAGATCTTCCACTCGGGTGAGCTGAGCTGCTGGCAGAAGATCAAGCCCAAGATCTGGGCTCTCTTCGATGAGCCTTACTCGTCTACCGCTGCTAAGGTAGGCCCAGTTTATTTTTCATCTTGTTTAATATATATGCTGTCTAACAATAAGCCATTATACGAGTATAATAAGGCCGGAATCTTCCATCTGCTCCTCAGCCCTCAACTCCTCGTTCAGTCATCCACTGGAGGAGCCTTTCTAGTCATCTACTGTTCCAGCCTAGGCAGCTTCAGATCCGTTGGGGGCCGCCACCCGTCTGTGCATGTACCACTGCCCCCCACTATATACACTCACGGTACCACGGAAAATTACATATATATATTATATAATATAAAGTATATATAATATATAGTATATATAATATATAGTATATATAATATATAGTATATACAGTATGGCTATGTAAGACAAGGACGGATACAGACGCGTATCAGTCTGATACAGATGCGCAATTCAGACAGTTTGAAATAGTGAATGGAAGAGACTTGCCGGGAAGGGTTAGCAGCGGAAAGCGCCTGATGGTGGCGCTAGTAGTGGGCAACCGGGGCAAATCCGGGCAATTCAGCGATTGGACAATAATATATCAAAGTAATATAATGGAAATAAATAATAATAATGATACTCGGCCTATTTATATCTGCATAATTAATTATACATACTATGTAATATATAGTATATATAATATATAGTATATATATAATATATAATATATATAATTTATAGTATATATAATATATAGTATATATACTATACAATATATAAGATATATTATATATAATATACAGTATATATAGTATACAGTATATGTAATAAATAGTATATGTAATGTATAGTATATATAGTATATATAATACATAGTATATATATAATATGTATAATATATAGGATCTATACTATATCATATATAGTATATATCACGTATAGTATATATACTATATAGTATATCAACTATATTATATATATTATATATAATACATAGTATATATACTATATAGTATATATATGATATATGTTATATACTATATACTATATATCTAAGGTATAGTATATAGAATATATTATATATAATATATAGTATATATAATAGATATTATATATAATATATAGTATATATAATATATATTATATATAATATAAAGTATATAATATATAGTATATATACTATACCCTATATAATATATAGTACATATAATATATAGTGTATATTATATGCAGTATATATTATATATAGTATATATAATATATAGTATATATAGTATATACATGTGTTAGGTACTATTATTATGTTGATATATTAGAGACGTATCCTGCTCTTCATAATCATCATCATTATCATCATCGGCATCACCATCACCATCATATCCACCTCCTAATCCTCTTCATCCTCCTAATTGTCATCATCATTATCATCCTCATCATCGTTGTCAGCATCACCTTTATCATCACAAACACCACACTCTCTATTACCCTGGTGCTTTGTATACAATATACCTAATATTGCCAGCTATCTTCGTTTTTGTTAAGACTGTAGATGTCTATTATTACCATTATAACTTACTTATGTATTAGGTATGTAATACCGCATAACATGCAAATAACTACCAAGTGATATCATCCTTTTAATAGGGTCTTTGATATTATCCTTCTCATCTTTAAGCAACAAGTGTTTATACTAGATAGGTTATCATTATAGAATAGTACCCTTATATATATGCTGCATAAGAATTATACGAGTATAATAACACATAATATTATACTATCCTAACACCCACACACCAATGGTTGGGTGCTTGGACCTCACCTGCTCATCTACTGCTTATGCTTCAGCTCCAATGGTGGCGCCACCGCTCGCCTGCTCACTGTCTTACTCACTTGCCGCTGAGAATCTTTATGTGATGTATAAAACTTATGCGAGTATAAAGGCGTGTAAGGGAATATCCCCTACTGGCTACCCTGATTTTGTGTACTACTTTATGGGTGGCCCCTCCCCTGGGTGGGAGAGCTGGCACCCCCCACCCCCCCCCCCCCCCCCCCAGTGCTGCTAATACTGTCACTCGCGCACTGGAATTTATATATATATATGTATATGAGTCGGCCTCACGAAAATGGGCAAATTGGTGGTCAAATTAAGATGCTGGCATGGCAATTCTTAAAGTGTAGTGCATTTCTTTGTTTCATATTAAATTATCATAGAAACAAATAGGGTTGTTGTATCTTCTCTACCTTTACATTCAGGATAAATTTAAGAACATTCCAACACCTCTGTCAATGCTAAACTATAATTATGCCATTCGACGCCGACATCCAATGCTCAAAGCCAACAACTTTCCCCGATTGGTCTATTTTCGTCAGCCTGACTCATATATATATATATATTCTATATTAGGTGTCGTATTATCATTATTCATTGTTGTTTTAGGTGGTTACTTGCCAGTGACAAATATATATGAATTGGATTAAACAGATGAGGAAAGATAGGAACCATCAGAGCGGAGAAAATGACAACAATACTAGGTATTTTAAATGCACACACAATAAACGATAGGAAGAATTCAAGCACAAAACCATGTAAACGCCAATCCAAAAATGGAGATGAACATCAGAATCAAACCTACAAAATGTTAATTTTGTTATATTGCTACTTTTGTCTTCATTGCTCCATAACCAAATTATCATATTAAAAGTGGAATTAGGGAGAATGACATTTATTTTCAGGGAAAAATCATGTATTTCAGCCACATTTATTAGGAAGAATAGTATCTTAAATTGGAAGTGGCGAACACAGAGTGGGTATCCATTGGACATGAGTCGGCTATTGGTGTTTTAGTATAAACATGAAAGCAGGAATATTATTTATTAGTTAGATTTTTATCATACATATTCTTTGTTCTTTTTGGAAAATATGTTTATTCCGCTGAATAAGTCTTTTGTCACTGGGGAAGCGCTGGTCTTCCAGCCATTTTTCAATTCAGGGATATTTACATGAAAGGTATACAATAACTGTTCATTACACAATTTGTAGCACATAACACAATGAAATGGTGTAACCCGAAAGTGGAAGATTATTTATATGTAGAATATAATATAATAGGTAGATATAAATAAACAAAGCAAAATCTTATAATAGGTGTGTAATATTCATTTCCGATACGATATATGAGTGCATGCATTTGCAGGGCTGACTACCATGCAGTAACGAGACATGATGGCCAAATGAGTTAGAGCGCCGTTCTCCCGTGCTGGTAGATCGTGGGGTCATGGGTTCGAACACTGGTCGAGTCAAACCAATTACTTAAAAATTGATACTTGTCACTTCCTAGCCAGGCGCTCGGCATTATTAGGATAGGGCAGGGACTGGTTGGCTCAGTGTCAGGATAATGTGACTGAGTGGGATATCAGGTCAGGGTGCCAGTGGCCTGGTTTCACAGTGGCCCAGCACTATAAAGTTGCCATGAGCACGCACTGTCACAAGTCAGTACCCATCCTGCTATGACCTTAGATGTTGCTAGGACCTAAAACAACAACAAACAAACTAGTGTGCTAACCATTACACTGCCTAGGCTCCCTGATATCACCACACTACCTGAACCTACCTGTCTATGTGGTTCCTTGCCTGAGAGGTCAGTGCAGACTACTACACTCGTCCCCCTGAAATTGTAAACTTGTAATGCTTACAATTACATACATACAAGCAATAGACTAACACATACATACACAGGGTAGGTTCACCGACCATACAGTGTGTAGCTTGTACAGGATCGAGGTTATGGCAACCAGTATCATGGGGGGGATAACAATGGGAAATATTGTGCCTAGAGCGGGACTCAAACCCACATTTCTTTGCACTCCAGGCTAGTGAGCTAACTATTACACCAACTAGACTCCCTGAGATCGCCACACTACCCACGCATACCTGTCGATGCGGGCTCCTTGCCTGAGAGGTCAGTGCAGACTACTACGCATGTATAAAGTATGGATAGTTTAGTAATGTACATAATTCTTCCCAGGTGATTGTCTCCAAAACTAAGCACCGGACGTGGTTGCCGAATCGTTAGAGTGCAGGGCTCCCGTGCGGGAGATTGGGAGTTCAATTCCCAGTTGAGTCAAACTGATGACTTACGACCTTGATACTCATAGCTTTGTAGCTTGGCCGTCAGCACTAATAGGATAGGGAAAGGACTGGGTTAGCTCAGTGCCAGGATAATGTGACTTGGTGGGATATCAGGTCATCATACTGGTGGTCTGAATTCCTGGTGAGGCTGCACTATACAGTTGACATGAGTTGACATGAGTGCGCACTGTCACAAGTCTGTACCCGTCCTGATACGACCTTACATTTTGATAGGACGTAAAACAACAACAAAACAAACATTACTTTGATATTGGTTCACCTATTAACTATGTGTTGCTCCATAGAAGAGCATATTAAGTTAATGTAATAGAACCTATTACTTCTAAACCCTATGCCGTCAATTTTGACATGCATGCCAAAATTAATATTGCATCTTTCCACTTCAAATATCTCCTAATACCCCAGTCACACGGGAGGCAGCGTTCGCCGCCAACCTCCCTACGCCTAAAAGGACGCCAACCACCCAGCGATACATTCGATATAATGATTCAAATACATTTTAGGCGCCATGTCGGCGCCATGTCGGCGCCATGTCGGCGCCAGGTCGGCGCCATGTCGGCGCCAGGTCGGAGCAGACCACACGGTCACTGCGGCATCGCATGTGTTGGTACCAACCCAGGGCGGCGCCAGGGTGGCGCCAGGGCGGCGCCAGGGCGGCGCCAGGGCACCAACCATTTTAAATGGCGCCGCCGGAACAGGGCGTAAGGAGGTTGCACGTGCAGCAGCAGCAACCTCCTTGCGTCCAAAATTCTCGAAATGGACGCCGGGAGGTTGGCGTCCTCGCGGCGACAGCACTCAATCAGGGCGTAGGGAGGGCGCAAGGAGGAAGTTTTGACGTCCCAAATCGATCGTTAGTGAACGCAGGCCTCGTGTGACTGGGGTATTAGTTACTAATGTTTAAAGCAGAGTGACCTGAACCAAAGACCCTATAATACTAAGACGGCTCACTCAGCCTGTACAGTGTAATCAAAATGATCAAACACACCACTTGGTGCGCTGGCTGTTAAACAGGTGCTATATTATATGCATAAATGTATATATGAATGTGAAAGATGTGTGATGATGGCAATTATGATGATGACGCTGATGATGATGTGTATTTGTTCATAGCAATTTCATATTGATGTGTATTCATACTAACCTATCTCATGTATAATATAATTGTATGTGTTTACATGTGAAACACCAATCAGGAGCCGGGCTGATGATCAACCCACCACAAGGTGGCACTGCAAAATTTACATTACCATGGGAGAGGTAGGGAGGGAGCCGTCTTAGTAGTATAGGGTCTTTGCTGGAAGCTGAAGTAAGGTAGGATACAATCAACCTACTGTATTTATCTCAGAAAATGACAGAAACTCAACTCCATCGTCCTATGCGACTTTAGTCTGAGGTCAGTTGGCCGGAGCACCTCATGGCAACCGGCCATAGCAACCGCGTAGTCACCAGGGCAACCGCGCAGTCACCAGGGCAACCGCTGGATCACTGTGAGAGAGCCAAAGGGGAAGCAGTCAAATGATTGTGAATAGACGCAAATACTTTGGAGGGAATCGGATTTCTCCGCCAATGGAGTGCGTGTTTGTATACGCTTGTCCTCGGAGTGGATAGGTTTGGGTGTGGGGTGAATCGCTATAGGTATGGGTGTGGGTGGGGTTGGGGGTGGGGGTGGGTCGGGGGAGCTGGATCATGCCGGATGATCAAGTGAAGCCAGCTTACAAGGTTTTCCTGAAGAGAGCCAACCTGATAAGGCAGATCCAATTTGGTGGCCATTAGAGTGCCCCCCCCCCACCCACCGCCCCCCGAAACACACACACACTACGCGACTGGAGAGCGGCGGTCACCATGACAACGGATTGGACAAACCTCTATCTAACAACTACCCCTTCCACCCAACACCGTTAGAATATGGCAACGGATTGGATACCCCTACAACCTTTCTACTTCCACCTACCCCTTCTACCCAACAACCCTCTTTCTCATCGCCCTCCATCCGCCCCCCCCCCCCCGATCCCCCACTCCACCCGCCCGCCCCCCTCACTGGACAGCGACTATCGCAGCGTCTTCTAGTGGGGAAGTGGGGAATGAAATCTCTGTGATGATTTCGGGACAAGGGGAACTTGGTGATGGGCTGGACTGAGTTGAAGGTGGTCGGCTATGATTATATGAAATATGGAGATTTAGAACCTCCATTTTAAAAAGAATTCCCACCGGAAGTCGGTCACATTGGATACGAAACTAAAACTAGTGATCTCTAGTTTACTTTTAATGTAGTCAGTTTTGGCTTTCACACAGTGACTTGGACTACAAAACATTCAAAGAAGGGTAGTTTGTGGAGAGCAAGTCTGCTATTTTCCAGTGACCAGTCAACACCAGCGACCAGTCCTTTGTGTTGAGTACCTAGATATAATGCTTACAATTACATATATACAGGCAAGTCACTTATATATACACCCACAGTGTAGATTCAACAACCATACAGTGTGTAGCCTGTACAAGCTCCTGGCCACGGAACCAGTGTTGAAGTGGGTGATGAAAATTGGAAATATTGCACCTAGAGGTGGAATCGAAGACACATCCGTCGCATTCCGGGTCAGTGTGCTAACGATTACACCACCTAGGCTTCCTGATGTCACCATACTACTCAGCCGACCTGTCTATGCGGCTCCCTGCTTGAGATATTAGTGCGGACTACAACAGTAGCCATGCCATGCCACTGACGCCTACATACCATTGTCAGATAGCTATGCAACATTATTAGAGACCTTTAGTTTGAGGTTGAACTTGTAACTTCAACTTGGAACGTGATGTTCAAGTTGTACCATGACATTTAACCTTCATGTTAACTTTTGTATCAGGTTCAACCTGAAATTGTGCTGAATATTTTAGACAATTTATTTTGAACACAAAATCGGTCTCCCGTCCTTCCGCTCACTCTCCCACCTGCTCTCCCTTCCACTCTCCAGCTCACCATTGCTCTCCTGTCCTCCATTCCACTCTCCCTCTGGCTCTCCGGTTCGCTCTCCCTCCCGCCCTTCCCACCTACTCTCTGGTTCGCTCTCCCGCCTTCCGGCTAGCTCTCCCGCCCACCCGCTCTCCCCTTCACTCCTCATCCTGCTCTTCGAACCTCCCCCGCTTGCTCTCCCATCTTCCCTTTTATATTTCGTAATTAGTTATTTGTTATTTCAGAATGAGCACAAATATCCCATAATCATAACTGATTGATTTATATAAAGTTCTACAGTCAATATATGTGGGAAATTGGAACATAGGTTTAATAAAGTTGCCGTTTTACCTTGCACTTCAAATTAATCCTGTTGCCATTGTACCATGAGTTGTAACATCAGGGATACCCCTGAATGATCACGTGACGATGACGTATCATAGATGAATCCCTCATGTTTCAAGTTGAGCGTCAGAAACTGACTCTATTGTTTATTACAATAACTACTCACACATTTTGAGAGAAACTCCCACGCCCAACCCTCACCCCAACCCCAACCCCGTCCCCCGACATGCATACACTTTCTAATATTCCGTCCCTGATATGAGCTTAGATGTTGTCAGGTCGTAAAACCTCAAACAACCAACCGACCCACACTTTCTAATAAGAACACTATCTTCAAGCGCTTTGGTTGAATCTGGAACATCTAACCCACATACACTGCGGCGAGGAAAACTGCTGACCTAGGAATGACGTCAATTCCTCTTCACATCGACCGGAAGTGGTACATCACGTGACACAGCACGCCCGCGGCGCATGGCCCTTTGTCTATCTTTAGTTCAGAGAACCTACATCCTTCTCAACTCCTACGTTCTATCGACACCTGCAGACCCTCACCCCCCCCCCCCCCCCGCCCCACTCCAACTCTATCCCTTCCACATACACGCTAAGATTTTCCAGCTACCTCCCCCCCCCACACACATACAGGCACGCACACATCTCCAATCACCCATCCACCCAGGAGGAGCTAGTTGGCAATAAGTCAACATTCAGCGATGAGTGGGAAAGCTGTACAGCAATTGGTAGTGTCGCAGATGGGCAGTGGTGGCGCCACCGGTGCTGGTAATGTCTATAGAGATTACAATGTACTTGTGTCATCAATTTTTCATCTTTATCAGATCGCTTAAAGGTGAATTCTAACGATACAGAGTAATGTTTAGTGTTGTACCCTGGTGGCAGCCATGGTCCTGGGACAATTGACCAGACTGGATGGCTGAATTAGTTGAGCATTGGTCTCGTGTTTTGGTAGATCGTGGGATTCAAAAAGATGGTTTCAAATACTGGTTGAGTCAAACCAATGACTTAACAATTGATACTTGTCGCTTCCTAGCCAGGCACTTGGTTGGCTCAGTGTCAGGATAATGTGATTGAGTGGGATATCAGGTCATGGTGGTGGTGGCCTTGTCTCCCAATGGGGCATCATTATAAAGTTGCCATGAGTGCTCACTGTCACAACTTGGTACCCATCCTGATATGACTTTAGCTGTTGCCACGATGTAAAACTTCAATGGCCGACCAACGACATTCTTGTGGTCGAAAAGCGTGCCAATTGACAACCCGCATCTGCCATCTGCGCACACTAAACCTCATCTGATGTGCTAACAGTCGAATATCTACATGTGTCTACATTCAACATTTAGTAAGGTGTGCAAATGCTGTACATCAATTGTTAGTGTTGCAAGCGGGAGGTGGTGGCGCCACCGGTGCTGGTAATTTCTACAGAGATTACAATGTACTTGTGATTCTCTATCTGTGACATCTCTATCAGATGGGTTAGCAGTGAAGTGTCCGTGATGTTCAGCAACATGGGTAATTTGGTGCATGGACACAGCCATAGCCGACCCAGTAACTAAAGACACCATGCATGCTGCCACCTATCGAGAAACGATTGTATTAGTCTATGCCTTCTGTGCCAGCGCCGCCTACCTTCACTTTTAAGATACAAAAGCTGATTAGCCTATGTAAATACCGATCGGAACTCCATCTGCAGAGACTTTTTAAAACTAATTTCTCGCTGCCTATCAATAACTGTGTACGAGCCTATATAAGGCCATGTTCTGCAGCAGTGAGGTCACGTCAAAACGGGCACTCGAGGACACTGACTAGCCTTAAAACTACCACCCACCCGACCCCACATGGACAGTTACTAAAGGGCAAGGGTTAAAGCTTGCATGGCTTCACTGTATTATTGAACTTGTTGTTGAATTGAACTTGTTGAACAAACAAGTTTTACACTGCTGGACCTATACTAAATCCAACTTTGAACTAATATCCTGTGTCACTTGTCAAATTGTAATGCTACAGAGTAAATATTAGTTTCATAAACTGGTGGCAGCCATGCCCATAGTACAAATAACGACTGAAGAGATAACAATAGGAATTGATTAATCCTTGAGAGGAAGGAAGCATCTCAGTTGTGGTTCATAGTCACGTGATAATCCATCCTGTACACTGATTACCAATTCTAAAAGCAAGCAGCCAGCAACGAATGTGCCTTGAAAGTGAAAGTGAACTGAAGTAGAGATTTGCATGGCGAAACAAACCCAACTCTCTCCAATTTGCTATGGCCAGGGGCTGTATGCATGAAGAATTATTTATCAGCTCTGGTGTTAAGGACCGCATTCTGGTTAGCTAATGCCGGTGTTGGGAAATGGGTCACTGGGTATGTATGGAGCCAAAGCGTGGAGGCGTTAGCTAACATATAAGTTATTTATAGATTTGGGAAATCCCTCTGAGCCTGGTCCTGGCGAGAACTGCTATTTGACAATATCGCTGCCGATCCGGCATTGGCGGTGCCGGCGCCGTTAATATCGGTTCGATTATTGGTTTAATTTGGCCAAATTTCACCTCTTTTTGATGTTATTCTGTTGGCGGTGATGGCAGCGGCGGTGGCAGCGGCGGCGATTTATTGTTTTTTTTTTGTTTTTTTTGTAAATATAGTTTATTCATTGAATAAAGTCTTTTGTCAGCGCCCTGGCACTGGTCTTCCAGCCATGTGACAATACAGTTATTTACAATATATGCATATGTAGTCTGATATTGTCACCAGCAGCTAGCCCAAATCAGCTGAAATAACAATATCAAACATTCAAAGACTTACATATGATACACATTCAACAGTATGAATATTGCCGCCGATGTAGCTGCGGCGTTAATATCGCTTCGATTTTGGGGTTAATTTATCCAAATATCACTTTTGGAGTAAGTTATTCTGTTAAATCTGATAGCATTGAATAGATTTGGGCCTAATCGGTACCTAACACCACCCTTAAACCTGCTACGGAGTGGTGTTAGCCTACCCGATCTTAAACTCGGTGTGTTTGTGTAACACCGCTCCGTGCATAGTGCCTTTCCGCCGGTAAACTAGAAATCCTGTCCAAAACCAGTTTTGGCTGGCTAACACCGCGTCATGCATATGGCCCCAGGTTGCTAGCACGAGGCGTTTGGTGTAGTTCCGTTTTGCTTATTAAGGACGGTTCACTGCACAACCTATCGCAGCAGAAAGGGTTAATGTATTAAGTACCATGGCCACTTACTAGACTTGGATAGAGAGTGCTTTTTCGTGATGGTACCGGCTTCTTAAAGAAAGGAGAGTGTTTCACACAGTCCCCATATTGGAGGCCGGGTGTCGCAGTTTCTGCCATCCGCCAGTTTCTGCAGTACGCCTACACTTAACTGCATTGGCAATGGCCGTGAGCAATCTTCACACAGAAAAAGTGAAATATCTCTAAAACCACACCACCTAGAAACAAATCGCTTGGTAGACATATAAAAAACATCTATACCAAAAAGACTATATCAAATTTACAAGGTTACGGTTCTTGATTTCTATTAATTTTGAATAAAACTAATGTTTTGCACTGTGCGTACCGTCAAACTCAAGGCATTGTCAATGGTCGTGAGCAATCTTCATACAGAAAATACAGAAAAAGTGAAATATCTCTAAAACCACACCACCTAGAAACAAATCGCTTAGTACACAGTATTTATTAATCGAATAATATCTCTTGTCAGCGCCAGAGCACTGGTCTTCCGGCTGTACAGTACAACTCCTTAATACATAAATGATAATACCATCAGTTGTAATAGTGACTGCATGCAAATCCTGTTTTGTTATTAAAGTATTATACATTTTATAATGAAGTATCAGCTGTAGTAGTAACTCTGTACAAATCCAGTCCAATAGAGGTATTGTGCATAAAGGAAACTACTATCAGTTGTAATAGTGACTGCATGCAAATTCTGTTTGTTACCAAAAGTACCATACATTTTTTAAATGAAATATCAGCTGTAGTAGTAACTGTGTATAAATTCAGTCCAATAAAAGTATCACGCATTCAGTGAATATGTATTATATGGGCTTAGAATTGTCTTTAAACACTTTTTCCTTTTTTATTTTTGAAAGAAATATCTAAAAATATATAGATACACAGTGACTTCATGCACATCCTGTTTGTTACTAAAAGTATCATACATTTTATAAATGAAGTATCAGCTGTAGTAGTAACTGTGTACAACTGTATAAGGTTAGTGATGATGCTGTTAGATTTTGACGCATGCGCAGAAGCGGTGCGAACCGCGGAAACTGGCGGATGGCGGAAACTGCAACACTGGCACCACACACACCATGCCCACACCCCCGCACATTCCCACACACCCACATACATCCACACACATCCAAAGACACATCCCATCACATAACCCCACACATTCCCACTTTCCCACAGACCCACACATTCTCACACACATCCAACCACACATCCCATCACATAGCCACGCACATTCCCACACAATCGCACACACATATCCACACCCATCCACACACATCCATACACTTCCACACACATCGACACAAATCAGCACACATCCACATCCAATAACGCACATCCGCACACATCTGCACACATCGACACACATCAACATACATCCACACACATCCACACACATGAGCATACATCCACACGCATGAACGACCATCAACGCACGTCCACACACATCCACCCACACCCACACACACATGCATCCACACACATCCCCACACATCCCCACACACATATCCACACCTTCCCAACCCATCATCATACATCCACACATGTCCCCACACATCCCCACACATCCCCACACATCCCCACCCACATATCCACACATCCAAAACACATCACCATGCATCCACACACATCCACACATATTCAGACACATCCCCACACATCAACATACATCCACACACATCCACACACATCAGCATACATCCACATGCATGAACACACATCAACTCACATCCACACACATCCCCACCCACATATCAACGCATCCAAACCACATCAGCATACATCCACACACATACACACATATCCACACACATCCACACACATCCACACACATCAACATACACCCACACGCATCCACACACATCCACACACATCAACATACACCAACACCCATACACACACATCCACACGCATATAATTACATCCACCTACACACACCTACACGTGCAGTGGACGATGTTGCAACGTCAGGTGGATGGACAGGTGCGAGTCTGCGGTTACCAACACACCACACTCAGGTAGCAAATATTCTTGTTACTACCTGAGTTTCCAACAGTCCTTAAGTACCTCAAGGACAGACATACAGCAATATTTTTTGTTAACAAACCAAACCACATTAAAACACAACTCCACCTGTTAAAACATTGTAAAGTTTGATGGCGGTTACGTGTCAATTCAACTCCAACGCAAATAACCTAATCAGGATGTCCACCCAGAAACTACTACAGGTATTTGTTGTGGTCTTTGTGTAACGGCTTGACTCCTTTTTCTTACCCTCCCCACCCCAGAAAAATGTTTGACAAAGTACACCTGTCATAATTAGTTTTCAGGTTCGTGTTCGCGCATCAAATAAGGTGATTAGTACCTGGTCCCTCTGCTCCTCCGAGCTGCACCAGCAGAAAATGTCAGATTCACACAGGTGTGCAAGAATACCTGTCGGCAAAGAACGTTGCTTGGAAAATGCAGTTAGTGGAATACAAGATAGCCTGTTCAATATATATATATATGTGATGTATAAGCATTATGCGAGTATAAACGCACGTAAGGGATTATATGTTTATGTCCTACCCTAAATATGGATGGGGTGGCTCACTTGTTGTATGCCCCCCCCCCCTGACCACGTGACCGGGGGCTCCACCCCCGGCGCACCTCTATCCTGGACGCTACACTGTCACTTGCACTATGTTTTCTATTGGGATTATGAAACACCATGTAAAAAACAAATCAGTTTATCCTGAGCAAATGCATAAACAGATAGTATGTTGATCGTTACAGTGGACAAAGTTTTGTCCCATATTGCTTAGCACCTTTTGAGACAGTCTCATATATATATATATGCATATACAGTAAAACCTCTCTGAATCGATCGACCATGGGATGCACACAAAATGGTCCAATTAGGGAGGTAGTTGGTTTAGGGACATTTTCATTTTGTCACAATGGTATTTTATGGGCAATCTTGGGACCCAAATAAAGTGATTGATGTAGAGAAGTGGTCGATCTGTGGAGGTGGTCTGTTAGAGAGGTTTTACTGTATTTCTTTTTCAGGTAAATGTTTATTCGTCTGAATAATACAGTTATCCACAACAATTGACTAGTCTTTCAACCATAGCTACCGGTCATTATTAAGGTTTTATCAACATCGATTTATCTCTTTTTATCCCTTTTTTTGTTTGTTTACCGATCCCCATCACACAAAGTAAACACTGTCATACAGCAGTTTAAACATATCCGACTAAAATATTACAAGTTAAATTGTTCAAATAAATGTTATCAAACATGTAAAATAGAGCACAACTATAGAAGCTAAAAGAGCATGAAAGTAAGTACAATCAAAAGTGGTGTACAATAAATAAAATCAACAGTAAAGGAGGTTTTAAGATGCAAATGGAAGAAAGAACTTCAGGTAAAAACCAGTTTCTCTCAGAAATTTAATAGTATCAGGTACCAGTGTGTAACACTACAGCCTTATGATATTATTTTTTCAATATGCAGCATCAGGTATAATTGTTAGTGGCGGTAGTGTTTGTTATTAATGTTTCAATATGTAGCGTCAGGTATAATTGTTAGTGGCGGTAGTGTTTGATATTATTGTTTCAATATGCAGTGTCAGGTATAATTGTTAGTGGCGGTAGTGTTTGATATTATTGTTTCAATATGTAGCGTCAGGTATAATTGTTAGTGGCAGTAGTGTTTGTTATTATTGTTTCAATATGTAGCGTCAGGTATAATTGTTAGTGGCGGTAGTGTTTGATATTATTGTTTCAATATGCAGCATCAGGTATAATTGTTAGTGGCGGTAGTGTTTGATATTATTGTTTCAATATGTAGCGTCAGCTATAATTGTTAGTGGCTGTAGTGTTTGATATTATTGTTTCAATATGCAGCGTCAGGTATAATTAATTGTTAGTGGCGGTAGTGTTTGATATTATTGTTTCAATATGCAGCATCAGGTATAATTGTTAGTGGCGGTAGTGTTTGATATTATTGTTTCAATATGTAGCGTCAGGTATAATTGTTAGTGGCGGTAGTGTTTGCTATTATTGTTTCAATATGTAGCGTCAGGTATAATTGTTAATGGTGGTAGTGTTTGATATTATTGTTTCAGTGGTTGATATTATTGTATTTGAGGACGGTGTAAGGTAATATTGTTATAGTTAGTACATTACATGACATATAGGCACTAACCATTAATGTGATTAGTTGGTTGGTTCTTGGAGTTTTACATCCTGGCAACAGCTAAGATCATATCAGGACAGAACTTACTTGTAACAGTGCACACTCATGGCAGCTATAAAATGCTGCCCCACTGGGAGAGCAGGTCAGCATGACCTGATATCGACTCAGTCACATTATCCTGACACTGAGCCAACCAGTCCTTTTACTATCGTAATAATGCTGAGTGTCTGACGAGGAAGCGACACCTATCAATTTTTAATTCATTGGTTTGACTCGACCAGGGTTCGAACGGGTGTGTTCAAATCCCACCATCTACCAAAAACGGGTGATGGACGCTCACCTCATTCGGCCATCCCGTCTACTCGCCATTAACATAAAAAGTATTTACATTCTATAGACTCCTTAATGCATTCCACATCCACACATGTATCCGAAAAGGTGAGGGAAGCTCACTACAAACATATCGATACAAATAAAATAAAATTACTCCCGAACGGCGACCTCCCTGTCCCAGCCCACCCCCTCCACAAAAGCAGAACACCAATTTAAATATACGCCATTCCATTATGGATTATTATTATGGCTTCGAGTCTATTTAGCATCAGCATTGTTCGAGATGATTTATTCATAGACGACGGATCAATTGCAATAAAGTAAAACCTGTCTAACCGACCACCTCCACAGATTGACCACTTCCCTATATAGATCGTTTTGTTTGGGTCCCAAATGATCGCCTATACAATACCATTGTAACCATTTTTTAAACTCCCTAAACTGACCTAAATGGACCATTTAAAGTCGGTCCCATGGTCGGTCGATTTAGAGAGGTTTTACTGTCATTGATTTTCATGACATGTTCCTGGGCACTGATTGGCAACGAGGAAGGCATATTTGGCATTCTGGTAATGCAAATGATTGTCATCCCAACAAAACTATTGGCTACAAAAGCAGTATTATGCAACCGTGATGCTACCTCGTGGTATATCACAATGCAACTGTTTCGTCAGTTTTAGTTGGTTGGTTGGTTGGAGTTTTGTGTCCTTGCAACATCCAATGTCATATCAGGATAGGTCTCAACTTGTGACAGTTCACACTCATAGCAACTGTATACTACTGTCCCACTGGGAGACCAGACTGCTGACACCACACCCTGATATCCCAATCATTCACATTATCCTGACACTGAGCTAGCCAGTCCTTGTCAAATCCTAATAGGTACTGACAAGTATCAATGTTGTAATTTGCTGACTTAACTCGGCCGGTTGTTTCGTGGGGAGTTTTATGTCCTGGCAGCATCTATGGTCATATCAGGTCGGGTACTCAATTGTGACAGTGCGCATTCATGGCGACTTTATAATGCTGCCCCAATGGGAGACCAGGCTGCCAGGACCATTACCTGGTATCCCACTCAGTGACAATATCCTGACACTGCACCAATTAGTCCTTGTCCTATCCTAATAATGCCGAGTGCCTGGCTAGGATGCGATGAGTATCAATTTTCAAGTCATTGGATTGACTCGACCAGGGTTCAAACTCGCCGGTTCGAATCCTACGATCTACCAAAGTGGGAGACGGACGATCAAAACATTCAGCCATCCTGTCTGGGCTAAATAGGCTGCGCTTCGAACAACCGGACCTTCCACCCTATTATGCTGACAGATAAACATTGCTGTCATCTGTTTTTCAACCCTAATACGTGACAATGTAATTTGCAGCCGCATTCAATTAAGAACTGAACAGATGCGATGGCCGAATGAGTTGAGCGTCCGTCTCCTGTTTTGGGAGATCAGCGGACCCAAACCCATGGGTTTGTGGGTTTGAACCCTGGTTGAGTCAAACCAATGACTTAAAAATTGATACTTGTCACTTCCTAGCCAAGCGCTTGTCATTATTAGGATAGGGCAAGGACTGTTTGGCTCAGTGTCAGGATAATGGGACTGAGTGGGATATCAGGTCATGGTGCTGATGACCTGGTCTCCAAGTGGGGCAGCACTATAAAGTTAACATGAGTATGCACTGTCACAAGTCGGTACCTGTCCTGATATGACCATAGATGTTGCTAGCACGTAAAAAAACAACAAACAAACAAACAATGAAGAACTGGAGATGAGGTATAGTTATGTCTGCTGATGCAGGTGCAGCTGCGTGTGCAGGTGCAGCTGCGTTGTACCTGCATGATTGTGTCCAACTTGCCAGGTGCGTTTGAAAGTCACCACCAGGTGTGACTCTTGTGCGGCCTAAGATAAGTTGACCCCATTAGGGTATCAGGTTCCCGGATGTACACCACCTGATGTGAAGCAGAGCCTAACACGGGTGAGCATGGAATGCAGGTGAATTCCGTTTGGTCAACATTTTATATGCCATTTCTATCTCAGCGAAAAGATTCAGCTCTGAAGGAATTGCTCTTCAAAGTATTTTTATGACATGTATGTTCCCTGTAGGTATGTTTACTGGTATTATGTCCCAGACGGGATGGCCAAATAAGTTCAGCGACCGTCTTCGGTTTTGGTATTCAAAGTTATGCGTTTGTACGTCAGTTGAGTCAAAATTAATGACTCATGAATTGATTCTTCTCGGTTTGTACCCAGGCACTTGCCAGTATTAGGATAGGGCAAGGACTGGTTGCATCAGTGTCAGGATAATGCAACTGAGTGGTCATGGTGCTGGTGGCCTTGTATCCCCATGAGGCAGCACTATTAAGTTGCCATGAGTGTGCACTGTCATAAGTTGGTACCCATCCTGATATGACCTTAGACTTTGCTAGGGCATAAGATTCCAATATCCAACCAACCACATCTTAGCAAAAAGATTCAACTCTAAAGGTATTGCTCTTCGATGTATTTTATGACATGGCATGTCGGAATGAATTATTCAAGCCCATTCCTCGGCATTACAGAATATATGGTGTCTGCTGTGGGACTCTCATAGTAAAGCACTTGAGTCTCAGTTGGTTGGGTAGTTGTTTGACTTTTATATTCTGGCAAAACCTAACATCATATAAGCACTGACGTGGGACAGTGCACACTCATGGTGACTTCATAATGCTGCTCCACTGGGATACCATGCCACCAGCACCAGGATCTGATACCCCCACTCAATCATATTATCCTGTCACTGAGCCAACAAGTTCTTGCCCTATTCTAAGATTGCCCAGCACCTGGCTAGGAAGCAACAAGTATCAATTTTGAAGTCATTGGTTTGACTCGACCGACGTTTGAACCTGTGAGTTTGAATTCCACGATCTACCAAACCGGGAGACGGACGCTAAACTCAATCAGCCATTCCGTCTGGTCCCTGAAACTGAAGGCCTGGTCACATCCAGGTTTGTGGATGTAGTTGAACGTGGTGGAGGCTAATGTAGTTGAACGTAGTTGAACATAGTTGAACGTACTGGCATCCATACTTGTCTGTGATGTTAACTTGGTAATAATGTGGGTGAGCCGTGATGTCCGATTTAATTTTTGGACATGTTCAAAAGAGCGCTATGTTAGAGCCTAACATGCTCTAGAATACTCTAGCTTACTCTATCATACTCTAGCACACTTGGACGTAGTTGAACCTAGTTGACTATAGTTGAGGCTAATGTATGTTGAACGTAGTTGAACGTAGTTGACCATAGTTGGAAATAGTTGAACATAGTTGAACATAGTTGAATGTAGTTGAACAGAGTTGAACGTGGTTGAACGTAGTTGAACGTGGTTGAACGTAGGTGAACGTAGTTGAACGTAGTTGAACATGGTTGAATGTAGTTGAACGTACCAGCATCCATGCCATAACGTATTTATCCATACCAAAACCTGCCGTACCTTAAAGCTGCATAGTTCGACAAAGTATCAAATTTTCAATACCAAAACAATTATCCAGAATTTATTCTACATATCTAACTTAGATACTCAGGCACTTATTAAACATGTGTTGCCATACAGAAGAGAATACCAATCCAATTTAATAGAAGCTCTTACTGCTGAAGCGTATGGTGTCATAGTTATGGCATGCTTGCTAAAACTAATTTTACATGCCTGTGCTTCAAATATCTCAAAAGTTTACCATCTAAAGCTGTGTTCAGATGGGGAAAAAGCAAAGCGATTCAGCCAAGGCGAAGACTAGGAGTCGAATTAGCGGCCCGTTCACACCGGCAGTACTTGGGCCGGAAATCGAAATCTGCGTATGAGCAAGTCCATACCAACCAGCGCCAGTTTGGGTTCCTCGACGTCGCCACGAGAGAGTGTGGGTTCGACCTAGATGTATGGACTGAATCGTATTGGTTTGGAACGGTCAAAACTTCTGCTGGGCAGTGAAAACCTTAAAATAAGTCACAAAAAAAATATATGTGCCCAGCTAGCAGTTTCATAGACCAAATTATAGAATATGAGCTTTTGATCGACCGGAAAGTCAACAAACTAAGGTCTCGACTGTGCATGCATGTGACTTCCTTAATCTGCCTCAGTGCGTCCACATGGGCAAAATAAATCGATTTACAGAAATCGATTTACATAATCGACCTCTACAAGTGGTTTAGGTTATGCGGATCACAGGAATCGATTCAGCCCTAATCCGCCTCAGGCGCCCGTTCACACACGAAATGTAACCCAAACTAGGCAAGTCAATTTCTACGAATCGATTTAAAATAAAAGTTACTTCAGACTAAAGTAAGGTGGAGTGTAACAATCAATTTAATGTATTTATCCAAGACAAATGACAGAAACACAAAACCATCGGGTTAGGCAACTTTAACGTTTTTTCACCGTAGTTTAACATACTTACATGACGTTTCACCCACATTAATCTATCCTATGGGGCTGTCACACTACGACGTAACGACGTCAACGTAGGGAGAACGTGAAGAACGTTGAACTTCTCAGCGTAGTATGCAAATTTGGGCACAAGTTGAACGTGGATGCAGCGTAGTGGACGAGAACGTAACGTTGGTAAAGCGTAGTGATACCGTCAGTCATGAGAGAGGACAACGTCACTACGCTCACGGAACGTTATGAACGTTATTCCATCGCCAGAAGAACGTCACATGACGTTAGCTATGTAATGAGACGTTGAACGTACATTGAATGCACGTTCTCCTGACGTTCTCCTGACGTTCTCCTGACGTTTTCCTGACGTTCTCCTGACGTTCCCATTAAGCCTCGTAGGCTTTTGCACTTGGTTTAATGTGGGTCAACGTAGTGGAACGTAGTGGAACGTAGTTGAACGTAGTGAGCAGCGTTTAAATAACGTCCGTTTAACGTCATTGACGTTGACTGAACGTGAACAGAACGTACGGCAAACGTAAACCCTTACGTTCGACCTACGTCCAAAGTTTTGAACATGTCCAAAACCTTGACGTAACTCGACGTAACACGACGTAATGTGACGTAGCTCGACGTCATTCTAATGTCATTTTGACGTCATCATGACGTAACCCAACGTCATGACGAAAAATGATCACGTTAGGCTCACGTTGGCTTGTCACGTCGTACTGTGACAGGGGTATAACATTCAACTCCGTCCACTAACGTGTATGTGACCGGTCCTTTAGACAGACATGGTGGGTGTATGAGTGCACGAGTGCCTCACCACAATAGAAACGCACTTTCGCTATGTGGCCGAGGGAGATATGCCATGTAGATACAGTTTGAGTTGGCAGATCTCCCTAATATACACAAATTGTAAATAGGGAGAATAGTGTGGCCAAAGGGGAGGAGGATAGTAGTTGGTAGATCTCGCTAATAAACAAACGCATTGTAAATAGTGAGAATAGCATGGCCAAAGGGGGGAAGGGTGTGAATTAGGAGATCTCCCTGATATACACACATTGTAAATATGGTGAATAGGATGGCTGTATTGGAGGAGGGTGTGAGTTGGGGACTTTCCTGATATAAACTAATTGTAAATGGGGTGAATAGCGTGGCTGAAGGGGAGAAGGGTGTGAGTTGGGAGATCTCCCTGATATAAACTAATTGTAAATAGGGAGAATAGCATGGCTGAATGGGAGGAGGGTGTGAGTTGGGAGATCTCCCTAATACACAAATTGCAAATAGTGAGAATAGCATGGCCGAAGGAGAGAAGGGTGTGAGTTGGGAGATCTCCCTAATATGCACTAATTGTAAATAGAGAGTATGGCCTGGCTAATTGGGGGAAGGGTGTGAGGTGGGAGATCTCCTTAATAAACAAATTGGAAATAGTGAGAATAGCGTGGCCAAAGGGGGTATGGGTGTGAGTTGGGAGATCTTCCTAATATGCACTAATTGTAAATACGGAGTATGGTATGGCTGAAGGGGGGAAGGGTGTTAGTTGGGAGATCTCCCTAATAAACAAATTGTAAATAGGGAGAATAGCGTGGCCGAAAGGGAGAAGGGTGTGAGTTGGGAGAACTCCCTAATATGCACTAATTGTAAATAGACGGTATGGCATGGCTAAATGGGGGAAGGGTGTGAGGTGGGAGATCTCTCTAATAACAAAATTGGATATAGTGAGAATAGCATGGCCAAAGGGGGTATGGTTGTGAGTTGGGAAATCTCCTTAATATGCACTAATTGTAAATTCGGAGTATGGTATGGCTGAAGGAGAATAGCGTGGCCAAAGGGGAGAAGGGTGTGAGTTGGGAGATCTCCCTAATATACACTAATTGTACATAGAGAGTATAGCATTGCTGAAGGGAAGAAGGGTGTGAGTCGGGAGATCTACTTAATTTAGACTAATTGTAAATAGGGAGAATATCATGGCTGAAGGGAAGAATGATGTGAGTTGGGAGGTCTCCCTAATGTGCACTAATTGTAAATAGAGAGTATGGCATGACTAAACGGGGGGAGGGTGTGAGGTGGGAGATCTCCGAATAAACAAATTGTAAATAGGGATGGCAAAAAGGGTAGGCCTAAGCGGGAGATCTACTTAATTAACAATGTAAATAGGGAGAATATCATGGCTGAAGGGAAGAATGGTGTGAGTTGGGAGGTCTCCCTAATGTGCACTAATTGTAAATAGAGAGTATGGCATGACTAAACGGGGGGAGGGTGTGAGGTGGGAGATCTCCCTAATAAACAAATTGTAAATAGGGAGAATAGCGTGGCCAAAGGGGAGAAGGGTGTGAGTTGGGAGATCCCCCTAATATGCACTAATTGTAAATTCGGAGTATGGTATGGCTGAAGGGGGAAGAGTGTGAGGTAGGAGAACTCCCTAATAAACAAATTGTAAATAGGGAGAATAGCGTGGCCAAAGGGGAGAAGGGTGTGAGTTGGGAGATCTCCCTAATATGCACTAATTGTAAATATGGAGTTGGGTATGGCTGAAGGGGGAAGGGTGTGAGTTGGGAGATCTCCCCAATAAAAAGATTGTAAATAGAGAGAATAGCATGGCCGACGGGGAGGAGGGTGTGTGGAAGACATTGGAAAAGGTGATACAGAACGGTACATTTTGACGAAAGAATATGTGCAAAAAACCAAACAAACAAAAAAAACAATCAAATATCAATCTTTGGTGGAAGCTTGCAAATTAAAAGCAGGAGATTTGCAATTATTTGTGCACGTTTTGGGGAGATCTCCCGCCAAATCGGGAGTGTTGACGACTCTGCCTCCGCTGCTATCTATCCACAACGTGGATTTCACGTTGCACACTTTACACACGTTTCACAGTACAGTAAACCCTCTTTAAGCGACCACCTCCACATATCGAACACTCCCCTATATCGATCAATTTATTTGAGTCCCGAACGATCGCCCATACAATACCATTGTACCTATAAACAAAACTCCCTAAACCCACCACCTCCCTAAATGGACAATTTAAAGTTGGTCCCATGGTCGGTCGATTTAGAGAGGTTTTACTGTATGTACATTACCACACCCGACCTTGCCTACCCGGCATCCATCAGTCGCCGGATGTGACGTCATACATCACCGTATCCGCCTCCTTATCGCTCACAGCCTCTTACCCACAGTTTCCCAGAATGCCCCAGATAAAACAACTGCAAATATTATCACACCAGGGCAGCCAGAGCCAGAGCCTTCTAGAAGATTTGTAAATGCAACACTTTCCCTCGGCCATTCCGCCCTTCTCCTGTTTTGACAAAACTAAACCCAGTAAAGTAACATTGTACTCTCCGATGGTTTTCAGTTTGTATCCCTTTTTTTTACTTAAATTGGTGGTTGGTCGGCTGGTTGGTTGTGGGAGTTTTACATCCTGGCAACACCTGAGGTCATATGTGGACGAGTATCGGCAGTGTGCACTCATGGTGACTTTATCAAACTGGCCCACTTGGAAATCAGGCCGCCAACACCATGACCCGATATCCCACCCAGTCACATTATCCTGACACTGAGCTATAACCAGGTCATCTCCGATCCTAATAATGCCGAGTGCCAAGCTAGAAAGCGACAATTATCTATTTTTATAAGTCATTGGTTTGAAATGCAAACCTGTTTACTTCATTTTGCTGTGCAGCTCAAGACTAGGACATGATAAACTTCAACAGTAACATGTTCTATTAAATCTACCTCTACGCAATAATAAAATGCGCAACAGTATCTAAGTTCAAAATGTAGAGTCCAATCTAGATATAAGTGTTTTGATTGCCAACATGTGCTACTTGCATTGGGATATGTAGCTTTAAAGTTGCATAGTCCGATGAAAACATAGAATTTTCAAAACCAAAACAAATATCAAATTTGTCTAACATATCTAACTTAGATGCTGGTGCACTTATTAAACATTTGTCGTCACATATAAGGGGATACGGAATCAATTAATAGAACCTGTTACTGCAGGACCCTATGCTGTTAGAGTTTTGGCAAGCTTGACAAAATTAATTTAGCATGTTTCCATTTCAAATATCTCAAAAGTTAGCAATTTAAAATAAAAGTTACTTCAAACTAAAGTAACGTAGATTATAATGAACAATCTAATATTTTTATCTCAGAAAATGAGAGAAACTCAAAACTATCGGACTATGCATCTTTAACTAAAACACTGTAGTTTACTGCCTTGACCTCTCACCTAAGGAGCCACAGAGACAAATATACACTTGGGTATGGTGATTGCATCAGGGAGCCTAGTTAGTGTACCGGTTTGCACACTGGCTCAAGATTGGAATGAAGTGTGGATTCCCATTTTTATCACCTCCAGGACACTGCTTGTCATGACCTGGATCCTGTACAAGGTAGTTTTTGGGGGGGGTTATTTTTTAGGCTGAATTTATACTGTCCATAGCATATATGCCCGGGTACCCAGGCTTGTTTTCAATGCTGGCCAGTTGTAGTGTTGGTGTTATCTTACCACACAGTAGCTGCTGATAAGGTAATTGATTACCTGCATTTTAGTAGCAGATAGATAATTGGTTGGTATGGTTAGTAGCCTATTGTACAAATATACGGATTTTCGGTGGAGAATTATATATGGACAGAGAGCATTATTATTCTTGGGCTTGGAGTGGGGAGAAGGTTATGTCATGTAAAAGCAATGGTGCCCCCACTCCTATGATGACATGATATAAACTATGTGAGATATATGTTCATGCATGATGCCTAAAGTTAATGAAGAGATGTTCTTATATATGAAGCAGTTCAAGGTTGATGAAATGTTCCTCTATGTATTCATAAAGAATGCAATTGGAGAAAAAGGACATGTTTGGTGTATACATATATATATCTAATTGTAACTGTATACAACCACCTGCCCCTACCGGACCCAGGGCCCAGCACACCAGCCATACCACATTCCTTGGAGCCACACCCTGCAGGCTGGTTCGGGTGGCAACCCCCATATTAGGGCATTGCACTGACCAGTCTGTAGGGGAGTGTCTGATTGGCTGGATGTGGGAGATCCGGTCACCTGACCCCCATTGGCCTATCATGGCCACACAAGTCTCATTTTAATTAATTATTCAAGAAACGTCTCCAGACACACTGGAGAGGGATCACTCTATTCCTGGCTCTTGAGTGAGACAGCCCTACTCTTGAGCAGGAACCCCAGACACTCTGTCTGATGCTAGCCACATTCACCTATTCATATTGAGTGTATACACAGCCATAGGACTCCTGTCCCATGGGCTGTAGGCACTGCTTTCAGTATACAGTCTAAGTTGATAATGAGACAAGGTGTGGACAGTAGAAGGTGAGGGGTTAGGCTGATGGGTCACTGGGAGGCGCGCAGGTGTTGGTGAAATTAATTTGATTAAAGCACAACACCCTCACTGTCTATCTGTGTGACTTGCCTTCCTTTCTTCCTTAGTATTGGTTAGTGTTGGTTGATAAGTTGATACTATTGGTTTAGTATGACTGCATCACAGGTGATATGAAGGGGAAGAGTATTGTAGTAGCATGGGGTGCTCAATGTGGCCGAGCATCCCTGTTATTATACTATGTTAGTTTTGTTTTATTTTCTTGGCATATATGTATTTATTTTTTCTACTCTTATTACTAGACTAGCCTACTCATATTTAGATATCATAGGATTGTACGTAGCTGTGTGCTGTGTTATCTGGCTACTTTTGGCATGGTTACCTTCCATTGGACGTCCCGCTGGTGGGCCATGACATATCACATGCACCTTTGCAGTGCAGCTTAGTGGGGGTTTCCTAGCCTTATTTTTCACAGATATTTTTGGTAAGTCAGGAATTTGTTGTTCCTTTACTGTTTGAGCATTCCACACCTTGGCAGCCATTTCCAGCATGCTTCTCTCATGAGCTTTTATATGGCTTCTGGTCTGCTATAGTAGTGGCGCATTCTTTGCTCTAGTAGCTCTTTGTGATTTTGTTAGGAGTTACTGTATCAAGGCTGAACCTACCCTGTGTTTGTATATTTATGAGCCTTGCCAGTATGCATATTAACTGTAAGCATTAAAGTTGCATAGTCCGATGCTTTTGAGTTTCTGTCATTTTGTGAGATAAGCATATTAGGCCGATCGTTATAATCTACCATACTTTCATTTGAAGTAACTTTGATTTTAAGTAGCTAACTTTTGAGATATTTGAAGTGCAAACAAGCAAAATTAGTTTTGGCAAGCCTGCCAAAACTCTGACACCATAGGTTTCTGCAGGAATTGGTTCTATTGAATTGCCTCAGTATTCCCTTCTATGTGGTGACAAATGCTTAACAAATGAACTTGCATTTAAGTTAGATATGTAGAATCAAATTGAGATACTTGTTTTGGTTTTGAAAATTTGATGCTTCATCCGACTATGCAGCTTTAAACAACTTATGGACGTAAACCATTTAAAGACTTACACTTGCAGTGGGATAATATAGTATTCTTCACTGACATTTCAGGGAAATAGCAACATAGACAGACTACACATGGCTAGGATGTTGCATCAGGGTGCCTTATTAGGATAGGGCATTTGGCTCAGTGTTAGGATAATGTGACTGTGTAGGGTATCAGTTCATGGTGCTAGCGGAAGGACCGCCCGGTGAGCCAGCACCACACTAGCCCCAGAATGGCCTCCTGGTCTAGGCTTAGGAGCAATATTTCGGAGTTACATCACTGGAGACGACAATACAGCACGGGTGGGGAAAAGGTGTACTGTCGGAGATGCCCGGTAGGTGGCGATATTGCAGCAGTTTCTGGACTAGCTTCCCACAATTATGCACACTTGGAAATGTTGAGCAACTAAGTCTATTCAACTGACAGAAGGTTATTTGTATTTGTATGTGCATAGTAGAACGTGTAAAATGTGAAGTGCAATAGTCAGATAGTATCATTTCGGGGGAAGCGGGGGGGGGGGGGGGGAGTTCTCTGAAATGAAATGACGATGCGGGTTTAGTCAACAACACCTTTCAAAATAAGGCTGGCATTGCAGTTTGTTGGGTTTTGACGTCCTAACAACATTTACGGTGATATCAGGGCAGGTACCGACTGGTGACATTGCGTACTGACAGAAGCTTTACAGTGCTGCCCACCTAAGCGACCAAACAGGTGGCACCATTTGTTTTTTTTGGTTCAAGTATTTATTCATCTGTCAGCGCCAGAGCACTGGTCTTCCGGCCGTACAGTACATGACCTGATATTAAATTGTCTCAATATTCCCTTATATATGTGGGAACACATGCTTAAAACGAGCATTTGTATCTAAATTAGATAATATATAGAAACATATCTAGATAAATGGCTTAGTTTAAAAAATGTAATGCTTCATCGGACTATGCAGCTTTAAGAGCATGATAGAGCAGGCACCGTCAACAACTTAGGAAGACAACTCAGTGCAAAAAATAAACTGCGTATTTAATGTTCGGTTCGGTTTTAAAAAACACTTAAAATCCACAAAAAAAGCCTTGCAGATTTGTTTGTGTCATGCATCACTAAAAAACTAAACTGAAAACAAATAAACATCAGTTGGCAAACAAACAAAAAAACCTACAAAAAACACCACATAATTGTGTTTTTTGTATTTTTTTTCATTTCTGAGAGTCCCCTCAGCAAACAGGTGCACATGGCACATGGGGTGAGCTGTGTACGTGACCCTGACGCATGCGCATCCACCTGACTGGCGTCCGCTGACAATGACAGACGCTGTCATCAGTAGCGCTGGAAAATTCCACAAATTTGGGGGGTTTCCTCACGCACGACGCATTTGTCAGGCAGCACAGTCGAGCACATCATTTCAAACAGTTTGAGTTTAGGTTTTCTGTTCTGTATTCAGGGTAGATCGGTGTCTAGTTGGTCGCTTATTGGTGTTTTACACACTGGGAACATCTAAGAGTCATATCAGCATGAGTACTGACTTGTGACAGTGCGCATTCGTGGTGAGTTTATCATGCTGCCCCACTGGCAGACCACACCCCCACTACCCTGACCCGATATCCCAGTCAGTCACATTATCCTGACATTGAGCCAACCAGTCCTTGCCCTATCCAAATAATGCTGAGAGCCTTGCTAGGAAGTGACAACTATCAATTACTTAAAGCTGCAGAGTCCGATGAAGCATCAAATTTTCAAAGCAAAAATAATAACCTAGATTTTATTCTACATATCTAACTTAGATATTGGTGCACTTATTAAACATGTGTTGCCACATAGAAGGGAAACTGAGTCAACTTAACAGAACCTGTTACTGCATAAGGCTATGGTGTTAGAGTTTTGGCAAGCTTGCCAACATTAATTTAGGATGTTTGCCCTTCAAATATCTCAATGGTTAGCCATTCAAAATGAAAGTTACTTCAAACTAAAGTAAAGTAGGCTATAACAACCAATTAAATATATTTATCTCAGAAAAATTGCAGAAAGTAAAAACCATCAGACTGCAACTTTAAGTCATTGGGTTGAGTCGACCAGGGGTTGAACTCGTCGGTTTGAATCCCACGATCTACGAAAACGGGAGACGGACGTTCAACTCATTCGGCCATCCCGTCTGGTAGGATAGGACAAGGAGCAGTGGAATGAGGAAGTGCATTTCGCCGCCATTGACACGTGACCAAAGTCTGAGGGCGCAGTGTATATTAGTGATTTCATGTGGGTTTAATCCTGCGACTTCTTTTCCGGACGCGGTAGCAGAATCGGTAGAGCGCAGGCCTCCCGTGCGGAAAGTTGGGAGTTCAATTCCCGGATGGGTCAAACCAATGATTTACAAAATGTATTCTTGTCATTTTCTACCATGGCACTCAGCATTATTAGGATAGGGCAAGAACTGGTTGGCTCAGTGTCAGGATAATGTGACTGAGTCGGATATCTGGGTCATGGCGCTCATGGTCTAGTCTCCCAGTTGGGAAGCACTATTAAGTTGCCATGAGTGTGCACTGTCACAATACAAGTCGGTACCCATCCTGATATGACCGTAGATGTTGCCAGGATGTAAAACTCCAAGAACTAACCAAGGAATTCTGCGACTTCGACCCTCAAGAAATCATTGCAGGCAATTCTCCTTCGATGGTCATTTCCTTCAGTCTCTGATGTGTCAGAGATAAATTGGTATAATTTCTTTCGATTATGATGTCCAGCCAGTTCTGATGCTTCATATTCTATGGATTTTCTGTGCGTGGGGAGGATGCCCGAAATAGCTAAGAGCGCTTTCTGGCGTTTCCTGTCTTGGGATTTTGACCTTGGCTGAGAGAAACCAATGACTTACAAAACGGATCTAGTCGCTACCTCTCCTGTTATTCGGCATTACAAGGATAGGGCAAGGACCAGTTTGCTCTGTCGCAGCATAATATACCTGAGTGAGATATGAGGGCATGGTGCAAGCGAGATGGTATGCCAGTGGAGCAGGACTATAACGACAATATGAATGTCCACTGTCACAAGTCGGTACCTATCCTGTTATAACCTCAGCCGTTGCTAAGATGATAAACCCTCGTAAATAAACCTTTATATAACCATCATTGACTTCCTGTAATAGCTTTTATTTTCTAGTTTGATAGTTTAGAGAAACACATAATGTTGATCATTTGTGTCGACTTTGATGTGACGTTTTGCTTGTGAATTGTTAATTTTGGTAATATTTGAAGTGAAAGGATGCGCAATTAATGTTGGTGTGCACATACATATTATGTCACCATATACATGAGCAAAAGCAAATGCTACTAACTTGAGTAATATCCTATTCTATGCAGCAATACATGCTTAGTAAGTGGTCCAGTAAATAGGTTTGTTACTTGTTTCAGTTTTATGTTCTGGCAACATTTATGGTCATATCAGGAGGGGGACAGTATATAAGTGAAATATATAGGATCAAATCTACCAGACAGGACGGCCGAATGAGGTAGAGCGTCCGTGTCCCTGTTGGTAGATCATGGGAGCATGCGTTTGAATCCTGATCGAGTCAAACACATGACTTAAAAATGTATACTTGTCGCTACCTAGCCAGGCGCTCGGCATTATTAGGATAGGGCAAGGAGCAGTGGAATGAGGAAGACAAGTTGTCTGTGACTGACATTTCTCCTGCTTAAACAACTAATGTACCAAAGAAAGTAAAATATCAAGATGGGTACCGACTTGTGACAGTGCACACTCATATCAACTTTATAGTCCCGCCCCACTGGGACACCATGTCACCAGCACCATGAACTTAAACAACTAATGTACCAACAACAAAACAAACTATGTAGTGGTTTGAGTGTCCATCCTTCAAAGCTTTCATCGTCAGATTTAATGTAGACCTAGAGCCAAAACCAGTATTGCGATATTCTACATGGGCAGCCACCGATTGTTGCCATGCCATTGTCGATTTCACCAAGAGAAAGCACACCGTTTCCCATAATGGCTAAGTCTGCACCTTGCATTAAAGAATTCAGAAAATATATTTCTAAAGTCAAAATCCACCAACAAATATGCAAAACTGTTTTGCAGCAATCAAGCATTGCCATTTCTGGGAGCATCTCCCACCATTTTAAGAAAACGTATGTTTTTTTATGTTGGTACATTAGTTGATTAAACAGGGGAAATTTCAGTCGCAGACGACTGGTCGTCCTCATTCCTCTGCTCCTTGCCCTATACTAATAATGTTGACCTGGCTCGGGAGCTACAGGAATAAATTGTTAAGTCTTTGGTTTGACTCGACCAGGATTCCAAACCATGATCCCGCAATCTACCAACACGGGAAACAGACGCTCTAGCTCATTCGGCCATCCCGTCTGGTTTAGCTTACATATTTGGACGGTGATCTACTTTAATGGATTGATTGTGGTTTCGCAGCCTAGACGCACCTGATGGCATACCGGGACGCGCGTCGACAAGGCCTACTCCTGATAGCTTCCTAGGATTAGACAATTGATATACCATTCACCCGGCACTCCTTAGTCGCATTATTGTATCTGTGGTATGAACTGTCCCGATACATTAGGGTTCTAGGGGTTTTGCCACAGGACAGGTTAAGGAGGAAAGTGTTTTATGTGGGGAACATCAGGATGTAACTCCCGGTGATTTTGTAGAGCCCTAGACCAACTACCATACTATTTATAGTATTGGTACCGCAACAAGACAAAACAAATACAAACCCAACAAAAGCTATACAAAAGAATACAATAACAAAAGAAGAAAAAAACCAACAAACTGATACCGACACAAAAAAGCATTTAAGAACTAAAGTCAATCAAATCAGCATGGTAGGCAGGAGGATCGCGAGATGCTAGTATTGTATTTGACTCAGCCGTGCATAGAACCCATGCCACCCAGCCCAGGAAGAGGCCCTTCCACCAGTAGTCCATCCTGTCCGGTAGGAGATGTAGAAGAGCAGGTAGTGTTTGTGTTGGCCGACCCGAGGGTTACTGTCATGCGCATTGATCACGTATCAGACACGCCGAATTGGGCGCAAACACACTAATTAAATTGCACTCATGCCCACCATACACCTTGCAGTTTTCGCGATTGTCGGCCGGTGTCTGAGAGTAGTGATGTTGGACTACAAGGGCACTCAAGCCATGTGTACTTAGGGACAGTAAATAATTCTTGGCCTTTGATATAATATTTCCGAAGATGTGAAATCAACAAACACAATGTGCTGCCATCTATATGGTGGTTTCACAATCAGAAGAATAACCTGAAATTTTGTTTGTTTGTTGTTTTACATCCTAGCAACATCTAAGGTCATATCAGGATGGGTACCGACTTGTGACAGTGCACACATATGCCAACTTGATGGTACTGTCCCACTGGGAAACCAGGCCACTGGCACGATGACCCGATATCCCACTCAGTCACATTATCCTGACACTGAGCCAACTAGTCCTTGTCCTATCCTAATAATGCTGAGTGCTTGGCTAGGAAGCGACAAGTATCAATTCTTAAGTCATCGGTTTGACTCGACCACTGTTTGAACCCACGGCCCCAAGATATACCAGCACGGGAGACGGATGCTCTAACTCATTCGGCCATCCCATCTGGTCTGTTAACTCGAAATAGAATCAAATCTACCCGCTCTACAACTATACACAGCACGTGGTTGAATTGTTAATTTACATTAATGCACACTGTGCATTACATCTACCCTGCTGCACAAACTTCGGTGCAGGAGTCTCCTTCCTGCGTGTTAATGAGTACCTAGTGGTGCCACCATGACCCAATATCCCACTCAGTCACATTATCCTGACACTGAGCCTCGCGTGTGGGAGATCGGCAGTTCGGTTCCCGCTCGAGTCAAACCAATAACTTATGAAATTAATGCTTGTCGCTTCCTAGCCAGGTGCTCAGCATTAATAGGATAGGGCAAGGACTGCTGAGCTCAGTGTCGGGAAAATGTGGCTAAGTAGGATATCGGGTCATGGTGTTAGCGGACCAATTTCCCAGTAGGGAAACACTATGAAATCGCCATGAGTACGAACTGTCACGTCACAAGTCGGGACGCATCCTAATATGACCTTTTCTGTTTATGAATTGATTTACCCTGCTCATGAGGGATAAGTGTGACGGTTGACCTTAGATGTTGCCAAAATGTAAAACTCCACCAACCAACGATACCTTGCAAACAGTCAGCAATCTGCATTCAACTCACTAATGTCGGACAATGTCCACCAGGCATAGCTGCGACGCTAAATGAATAACTAACGGTGGACATCCTGATGAATGGGAAACACAATTCACCGTGTAATATGTGCGAGGCAGCACGCGCATGCGCAGTCATCCCATGGTCCAATCCCAGTGCGCATCTGCGCAACCTTCACCCGCCACACCCACACCAACACCCACACTCACCCACCCACACACACACACACCCTCCACACATACACACACACACACCTCCACACCTCCTCCACCTCCTCTGTTCTCTCGTCCAGTCCTTAATTATCGAGGATTCTGCTGAGCTTGCTGTTTTCACTCAATGACATGCTGGAAGTGTTCCCACTTGCTAGCAATTCCCCATAGCAGAATCACAAAGCATCAGTTAACGGTGGGCCATTGTATGTAAATGCACCAAGCTGATGATGTTTTTAAATACAATTTTTTTTACTAAATCTATTTTATTCAGCAAATAATGTCTTTTGTCAGTGCCAGAGCACTGGTCTTCCGGCCGTTCATTGCAATTTGTTGGTACATAAATGACAATAACAGTTGCAATAATAACCACATGAGAAACCTGTTTCATAATAGAAGAATAATATAAATTGACTATTCGTTGTAATAGTAATTGCATACAATTCCAGTTCAACATATGTGGCGTAAGAGAGATTAGTTCAACATGATAATATAGGTGTCAACATGTGCAGCGTCCATAGTTATCTGGATGGCTAAGGCGAACTTATGGATACCGAAGAACCCGTTCATTGTCGTAGGGTATACAGAGCTAAAATTAGTTCAGCGGTGGCCGATAGGTTTGTTGTTTGTTGTTGTTTTGCATCCTAGCACCATCTGAGGTCATATATATCCAGCGGCGATGGCCGAATGAGGTAGAGCGTCCGTCTCACATGTTGGTAGATCGTGGTATCATGGGTTCGAATCTTGGTCGAGTCAAACCAATGACTTAAAAATTGATACCTGTCGCTTCCTAGCCAGATGATAGGCATTACTAGGATAGGGCAAGGAGCAGTGGAACGAGGAAGACCAGTTGTCTGTGACTGAAATTTCTCCTTCTTAAACAACTAATGTGTCAAAGAAACAAAAATATCAGGATGAGTGACGACTTGTGACAGTGCACACTCATAGCAACTTTATAGTCCCGCACCACTGGGACACCATGTCACCAGCACCATGACCTGATATCCCACTCAGTCATATTATCCTGACACTGAGGCAACCAGTCCTAATAATACCAAGCGCCAGGCTAGGAGGCGACAAGCATCAATTTTTAAGTCATTGGTTTTACTCGAACAGGATTCGAACCCACAAACTCATGGGTTCGGATCTCCCAATCTCCCAAAACAGGAGACGGACCCTCTACTCATTTGGGCACCCCAGTCTGGTCTTAGCCGATAGGTGATGCCAAAGATATGCATCCTTAGTTATGAGAAATATGTGTTGAGTCTGTGTGCCCAATTATTCATGTTTCAGATAACATGAACAATATCAATGATGTTTCATGTGATGTCTAGTTAGTGATTCGGTACCAAATAGTAACCTAAAACTAGCAGTTGATTTCTTGGTGAGGCGTAGTTCTTCTACTCCTGTCTACACCGGTTACACGTTATTAACAAGCTGACACTTTTCAAATAGGCGAACACCGGATCTTGAGCCACATTTACTTTCCATAACTGTCGCGAAGGGTTGATTGGACAGAATTTGTTGGAAATGAAATGCACAGGTGCATCGTTCTTTTAGTTCTACTCGATGTGGTTTATTTGAATATTTATATATATTTATATAAATTATGTATTATCTAGATGGCGCCACTATGCATTCCGCGGGAGTATTTGCATCAAACTAACCTGTAGCGCATGGTTACGGTACAGTAAATCCATATAAATATTTAAAGACAATTCTAAAATGATGCAATGCCATGTGCCGCATATTGACCAAATGCATACTACTTTTATTGAACTGGAATTGTATAATAGTTACTATTACAACTAATAGTTCATTTATATTATGCTTCTATTATCAAACAGGATTTGCATGTGGTTATTATTGCAACTGACAGTTTCATTTATGTACGAACAAATTGTACTGAACGGCCAGACGACCAGTGCTCTGGTGCTGACAAAATGCATTATTCACTGAATAAACTACATTTTAGTATAACACCAAAATACAAACAAAACATGATTGATAATTGAACAACACAATACCTGCATACAGTTCATAGCTTAGGGACATGTATTGGCATTTCTTAGATTCTTCTTCATTCTTAAATATTGAAGTCTTGTATATCATATACGAGGCCAGAAATGCTTAATGATATATATGTTTCAATGATTTATTGCCGGGTGGGTGAGGCGGCAAAATCATCTGGCAGTTGAGTGTTTTCGCCTTTGCACTCACATCGAAGTGAGATACCATGCGATTGTGCACGATTACATAGGGTTGACAAGTTGAATCACTAGGTGGTGTACTATATATTTGGTTGCATATCAAGTTTGAAATGGCTCCGTAGTAATGTTAATAGTTATGTGGATGTCATTACAAATCCACTAGGTGTGGAGAATGCTAGTTACTCTATGAGCTTGTCTCAAAAGGTGATAACTCTTGTTGTTTTGTCCATTGTAATGATTGACAAAAAACAGCACAGAAAGGTTCACACTGAAAACACAAGGACATTTGCTTCAAGTCAATATGTATTCTATTTGGATTATGAAACCCCATGTAAAAAACAAATCAGTTTATCCTGAGCAAATGCATAAACCAATAGTATGTTGATCGTTACAATGGACATAATTTTGTCCCATATTGTTTAGTACCTCTTGAGACAGTCTCTATATGTGAATATAGGTGGCACCACAATTACTGACCCATCGTCACTTGGATGTAGGGTGCTAGATGGAGTATGAATTAGATTTCCGAATTAGTATAGTATGCTTCAGGTAGGTGGCGCCAGGGAAGTGCGTCCTTAGTTACAGAGGATAGCCCAGTTCGCTTGTTCAATTACCCATATGGGCGCCAACATCGACATTGATCATATCAGCTAGTTATATTCACATAATGCATTATACAACATATATGTATATATATATATGAAGGGTTAAGGTGCAAACCTGACAAATCCCTGTCAGTTGTTTTCTCCAAAATGGAATTGACTGCCGTGCTTTCCCGTTAAACTTAAAGTCAATCAATTTCATATTGAGTAGGGGAGCTTCTGCGAAAAAATGGAGTTGATTATCGGAATGACGGCAGCCTCAAGTGAAATGCGGTAGTCATGGTATCATTTCAATCTGGATGGCATTTGTCGGCTTTTGTACCCGAACCCTTCAGATGTGATGTATAATAATTAAAAATATATAAATATCAGAAGCTGCAAGTATTTCCAAGTCAGTTCAGTATTGCCTCGCTCATATACTCTACCTGACTCGACTGGTGGCGCCACCTGTGCGTGCCCACCTCACTAACCACTCCTCACTGTGTGTGTCAGTCTCAACTAAATATGTCTCACACAAGGCTATTTTTGCCATTTACTTCAATAAATGGTACAAATTGGTCATAAATGGATTTATTTGTTTGTTGGAGTTTTACGTCCTGGCAACATCTAAGGTCCTATCAGGACGGGTACCGCCTTGTGACAGTGCACACTCGTGGTGACTTTATAGTGCTTCCCCTCTGGGAAATCAGGTCATGGGCACCATGACCCGCTATCCCACTCTGTCACATTATCCTGCCACTGATCTAACCAGTTCTTGTCCTATCCTATTAACGCCGTGGGCCAGGCTAGAAAGCGACAAATATCAATTACTGGAAGACAAGGGTATAGATGCCGAGAAAGGACTGCATCAGGTTGAATATAAAGGTATATCTTTATCTCCCTCCTAAAAAGACAAGTCTGTCTGGAAAGGAAACCATGGCAGATTTAGTCAGAGCATAAGTGGGGAAGGGTGCTGAGTGGCAATGGACTGGCGGTCGAAGAATTGTGATAATTGATGAGCATCATCAACCGTAATCATATCAACATCCCTGCTCGCTGCCTCTGACGTCATCATGCTGACGTCAGCTAGGGCACAGCGACCCGAGGCTCCACACGAACTGATCCACTGTACTGTGGGCCAATGACGGTTTTATGTCCTAGCAACATAGGACCAACTTTAACTCAATGACCAGAATGAGTTGAGTGTCCGTTCCCCGCTTTGGTAGATGGTGGGATTCAAACCCACAGGTTCAAACCCTGGTCCAGTCAAACCAATGACTTACACGTTGATACTTGCCGCTTCCTAACCAGGCGCTCGGCATTACTAGGATAGGGCACGGACTGGTTGGTTCAGTGCCAAGATAATGTGACTGAGAGGGATATCAGGTTATGATGCCAGCCGCATGGTCCTTCGAGTGTTCAGAGTCACATTGTTGTGATACCATCTTCACCAGTCGTTCCCCTATCCTATTAATGCCAAGCGCCAAGCTGGCAAACGATAAATACAAATTTAGTAAATCATTGGGTTTGACTTGACCATGAACCGAACTCACGATCTCCCGCGACGGGAGGCCTGTGCTTTGCCGGGTCCGGTGTGACTCATCCAAGTGAAGGCTCCAGTGGTTGTTGCCTCGTCCAGTGGTCGACTTACAGGTGGCTGGAGGGGATGGCATACCTGGGTACGAGCATCATTCCCACCTATATATTATGCACCTGATTGATTTCCACCACAACAGGTGAACGGACCACCTAGTTTCACTAACCAGTCAGCGAGCCGCTGAAGTTTGTTGGGTTGTTAGTGTGTTGTTGTCTTAGTCTTAGCATTGCAGTTCGTTGGGCTTTGAAGTGCCAGCAACATCATCATCATGCTGTTGGTCGCGATGCAACAAAGACTGCTTTCATTACTTGACTGCCGCTCTCCATTTAGCTCTCTGCTGTCAGAGTGATGTCATTTCATGAAAGCTGCCTGGAAAAGTGTTGAAGTGCTGCTGGCTTTTGCAAGTTACCAGCAGCACTCTCTCGGGAGCAAATAGAGGTTTCACACCGGCAAGAACATGTCCAGACAGGCACAAAACTATTTGTCCCTGCAGTAGCTGGTCGGGAGATGTTGGGAGTTCCATACATCAACCACCCTTATTGCTGCCACAGTGACATGGTTTTCTGTTTAGGGTTTGCTCCCTTAGCCTTCAGTTCTGTCAAGAACCTGTACCACAAGGCAGTGGTTTACAACTCTGCAGGACAGGGGCGTCAAACTCCCTGAGGTATTGCAATACCTGCATACAGTTCATAGCTTAGGTAATATCAGGATGGGGGTACTGACTTGTGACAGTGTGTGTATTCATGGTGACTTCATGGTGCTGCCCAAATTGCGATGATCTGATATTCCAGTCAGTCCCATTATCCTGACATCGATCCAACCAATACTTGCGCTATCCTAGTAATGCTGAGTGCCTAGCTAGGAAGCGACAAGTATCAATTTTGTAAGTCATTGGGTTTGACTCTACCGGAAATTGAACTCCCGACCTTCCGCACGGGAGATCTGCGCTCTACCGATTCGGTCATCGCGTCCGGTCCTTTCAGAAGTAGGAAGTCAAACAATGCATGAATGTGCATATGTAGAGTCATACGTCATATCGTCCACTGTAAGCGGCCACTCGTCTGTCTAACACTTCCAACCAAAACCTTGGTCCAACATACCGACTCTACTCTCTCAATATAGTTCCTCTTAAATACATACGTGTATCTATATGTGTATGTATATGTCTATATATATATATATATATATATATATATATATGTGTGTGTATGGGTTCATATACATTGTACATGTGCGTATATATGTGTGCAAATATCTCTCTCTCTCTATCTCTATATATATATATATATATATATATATAAGGGAATAGGTATGAATCTGAATTTATTCAAAAAATATATGCATGAATAAATATGTATACATATCCATGCATAAATATGTTAAACAAATTGAGCATCCGAGTGGGTTTGGAGGCGATAACGACCAAACACAGCTGGCTTATAGGTGGTCAGGGCCCCTGACAGGTGGCGCCAGTGTGGCCAAACCTGGAACTAATCACTGGCATACACTAGCCGTGGTTTCCAAAAACAATGCAAATATAACTGAAGATGATAGCGTCCTTGTTTATATTCCCATAATAGATCATAGAGCATATATATATATATATGTGATGTATAGCGAATTATGTGAGTATAAAGGTGTGAAGGGGAATTTATTGTCTATATTAGTGTACTGATGGTTATATTGCCACCTCTGCCGCTCGACGGTGGCGCCGCAACCGGTCTCCACTCTAACTACTGGCCCACCGGCCGCTAATGGCCCTGTCACACTACGACGTAACGACGTCAACATAGGGAGAACGTGAAAAACGTCGAACTTCTCGGCGTAGTATGCAAATTTGGGTACAAGTTGAATGTGGATGCAGTGTAGTGGACGACAGAGTAACGGCGGTAAAGCGTAGTGATAGCGTCATTCAACGAGAGGGGACAACGTAATTATGCTCAGGGAACGTTATGTATGTTATTCCATCGCCAGAACTACATGTTCTCCTGATGTTCTCCTGACGTTATCCTGATGTTCCCATTACACCGGGTGGATGTTTCCACCGGGTTTAATGTGGGTCAACGTAGTGGAACGTAGTTGAACGTAGTGAGCAGCGTTTGACTAACGTCCGTTTAACGTCATTGACATTTGCCGAACGTGTACAGAACGTATAGCGAACGTAAACCCTTACGTTCGAGTTACATCGAAAGTTTTGAACAGGTTCAAAACTTGTACGTGCGCCGACATCACACGACGTAACGTGACGTAGCTCGATGTCAGTCTAACATCATTCTGACATCATCATAACGTAACCCAATGTACGTCAACGTAATGACGAAACGTGATCACGTCAGCCTTACGTTTGCTCATTACGTCATAGTGTGACAGGGGTATTACCACCAGTCACTGCGGAGGATTAGTTCATATATATGTATTTATATATATATATATATATATATATATAATTTAAATGTGATCTATAGCGTTTTATGCAGGAATAAAGGTTCAAGAGGGTGTTACCTGCTTATCATGTAGATTCGGTATCCTTATATAATAATGAGCGAATCCACTTTTGTTGGTCATTAATTAGTAAGCAGACATATGGATAAGTGAATTGTTAGGCACGTGATTCAGCGGCCACTACACGGCGTCGATTTGAGTCAACCATTTGGCAGACCCACATCGGTTAACCCTTTAACCACTGCCTCTTTAACCTTCCATATCGTACCATCCACTACCGTTTACTAACTCATTCTACCCTCTATTAAGCTCTGCAATCCTTTACTATGTATACTGCTGTATATGCACCTAAATGCAACCTGTATATGAGTCAGCCTCACGAAAATGGGCCAATTGGCGGTTTATTTAAGATGTTGGCATCGCAATTCTTAAAGTGTAGTGCATTTCTTTGTTTTATATTAAATTATCCTAGAAACAAATAAGGTTGTTGTATTTTCTCTAACTTTACGTTCAGGATAAATTTAAGCACATTGCAACACCTCTGTCAATGCTAAACTATAAGTATGCCGATTGACGCCAATACCAATGATCGACGCCGACAACTTTAACAGATGCCGGCATTGCAATTCTTAAAGTGTTGTGCTTTTCTTTGTTTTATATTAAAGTATCCAAGAAACAAATAAGGTTGTTGTGTTTTCTCTACCTTTACATTCAGGATAAATTTACGGACTTTCCAATACCTCTGTCAATGCTAAACTATAATTATCCTGTTCGACGCCGACATCCAATGATCGACGCTGACAACTTCCCCCAATTGGCCTCTTTTTGTGATCCTGTTTCATATACACCTATTTATACCTACATGGCCATATATATAATCATATATATACATCCATATGAAGAGTTAACGCGCAAAACCCAGTAAACACTGATCCAAATATTTAGATGAACATTAAAATTCAACCTTCAAAAACTAAGTTTTGTTATATTCCTGCTTGTTGTGTCATTGCTCCATAACCATGTGATCATAGGAAAAGTGGAATTAGTGAGAATTTAAATTATTTTCAGGTAACAATCTTTTATTTAACCCCAATAGCCGATGTCTAATTTCTGTCCTTGGGGGACGATAAACAAAGAAACAAACAAAAACAATATTTTATTTAAACTACATTTTTGCATTGATGTTAATGGGGATTTGCGCCACAACTCTTCATACATACATCCTTATAATCACCACTACATATACACATCCATAAATACAGCTACACAATTATGCACCTACATTTATATACACACCTTTGTTATACCTGTTCATACCGATATGTTATGCATAAGCAAGTATGCAAGTATAAAAGCACAGACGGGAATTGTCATGTTAGTGTTTCTTTATCACTTAGATACGGTGCCATACTCTGTATCTAACGCCCCCCCCCCCCCACCGTGACCGGTGGCGCCGCCACCGGGAGGAATCCAAACCGGGATGTTCTACTGTGTCATCCGCGGCCGAGAATTTACCAATATATCTATTCCAAAACATAGATCTGTAGCCAATCCACACCGATAATTTGAAGGTGAGTAGAATGACCGTTGGTTCACGGTGTGGAGGAGGTGTGTACGGAGAGAATGCCCGCCCTGCAGTGAATATCATGGAGGTTCAGATGGACAGAGAGAAAGATTCAGGGGGTTATCGTTATATATATCCACATAATAAATGATATAATACATAGTATGTATAATATACATACCTAGACATCCCGATATATAATAGGCCCTTCATATATACCAAAGACCCTATAATAGTAAGACGGCTCACTCCCTATCTCTCCAATGTAAATTTTGCAGTGCCACCTTGTGGTAGGTTTGATCAGCCCAGCGGATGGTTGGTGTTTCACATGTAAACACATACAATTATATTATACATGAGATAGGTAAGTATGAATACACATCAATATGAAATTGCTATGAACAAATACCCATCATCATCAGCATCATCATCAGCATCACCATCATCACACATCTTTCACATTCATATATACATTTATACATATAATATAGCACCTGTTTAACAAAGAGAACAGCCAGCACACCAAGTGGTGGGTTTGATCATTTTGATTACACAGTATAGGCTGAGTGAGCCGTCTTAGTATTATAGGGTCTTTGTATATACCTAGACATATGGATAAGTTATATATATGTATTTGTCCATACCGATATATATAATATGTATATATATATATATATTTATATTTTATACGCCCTCAGACACATTCACACTGCAGCCATGCCGGATGTCACTTCAACTGTGTTCAAACAATGTAATAAATCATTCAGATGAAATCGACTGCTGTTTAAATCATACCCTTCTGATCTTGACACGGGGGCCGAGGGAACAAAGCGGCAGCTGGGTACTGACGGGCGGGGTGCCGGGTGTCGGGTGCCGGGTGCCTGGTGCCGGGTGACGGGTGCCGGGTGCCGGGTGCCGGGTGCCGGGTGCCGGGTGCCGGGTGCCGGGTGCCGGGTGTCAACCAGGCGCTATTCACTCCTTCGGTTTATTTAACTGATGTGTAATAATCTATATATCATAACAGCCTCCATCCAACCTTCCTACACACCGACTCTCTTCTGCATCAGCCCCCCCCCCCCCCCCGTTCCGCATGTTTGCTCCCTTGATGCCCTTGCCCATATGCTCCCCACTTTGACCTGCTACTTCTGCCGACTACTCGTCCTCTCCTACTCCCCTTTCTTCCACATCCTGCACCATTCCCCTCCTCCTCCTCCCCTCCACTCTCCCCTCTTCCATCTCCCATCTCTTCACCTGTTCTCTTGTCTTCTCTTCCCACCTACCCTCCCCTTTCACCTCTGCCCTCTTCCCCCCTCTCCCCCTCTCTGCTCTCCCCTCTCCGCTCTCCCCTCTCCGCTCTCCCCTCTCCCACTCTCTGTACTCCCCTCTCCGCGCTCCCATCTCTGCTCTCCCCTCTCCGCTATCCCCTCTCCGCTATCCCCTCTCCTCTCCCCCTCTCCGCTCTCCCCTATCCGCTCTCCCCTCTCCCCTCTCCGCTCTCCCCTCCCCTCTCCCCCTCTCCGATCTCCCCTCTCCGCTCTCCCCTCTCCGCGCTCCCTCCCCCCTCTCCTCTCTCCCCTCTAAGCTCTCCCATCTCCGCTCTCCCCGCCCCTCTCCCCCTCTCCACTCTCCCCTCTCCTCTCTCCCCTCACCTCTCTCCCCTCTCCGCTCCTCCTCTCATCTCCCCCTCTCCGCTCTCCCCTGCCCGCTCTCCCCTCTCCTCTCCCCCCTCTCCGCTCTCCCCTTTCCGCTCAGCCCTTCCCTTCTCCCTTCTTTTACATTGTCGTTCCTTTCATCATATCCCTGCCCATCCCCTCTACCTAATCACCGCCCCCTCCTCCTCCCCCCATCACTCTCATACCTACCCCATCAATTGTATCATCTCCTAGCATACCTCTTCCCACCCGTCGCCACACCTTCTAGGTCATCCTGTCGCCTGCTACACCTTATCGACACGTCACCACACTCCACCATCCGGTCCGTTCTCCCCTATCGCTGTCCGTATCCCTGTCCATGTCCGTGTCGATGTCCATTTCCATGTCCATGTCCATGTCCATGTTCCTGTCCATGTCCATGTCCATGTCAATGTCCATGCCCATGTCAATGTCTATCTCTATGTCCATGTCCCTGTCTGTGCCCATATCCATGTCCATGCTCCTGTCCATGTCCATGCCCATGTCCTTGCCCCTGCCCATCGCCATGTACCTGTCCATGTCCCTGTCCCTGTACCAAGGGATATATAAGTTACACTCACAGAAGAAGGGATGTGTTGCACAAATACATCAAATATAACTTCCACTCACAGAAGAAGTGCTGCGTTGTACAAATCCATCAAATATAACTTACAACCACAGAAGAATTACTGCGTTGTGCCAGTTTATATTTGCTATATTTGCACAATGCAACGCTTCTTCTGTGGGTGTAAATTATAATTAATGTATTTGTACAATGCCACACTTCTTCCGCTGGTGTAAGTTCTAGTTGATGTATTTGTACAATGTGACATTTCTTCTGTGGGTGTAAGTTATAGGTGATGTATTTGTATAACATAACACTTCTTCTGCGGGTGTAAGTTATACTTGATGTATTTGTACACCATAACACTTCTTCCGCGGGTGTAAGTTATAGTTGATATATTTTTACAACGTAATACTTCTTCTGCGGGTGTAAGTTATAGCTGATGTATTTGTACAACGTAACACTTCTTCTGCAGGTGTAAGTTATAGTTGATGTATTTCTAAAATGCCACACCTCTTCTGTAGGTGTAATTTACTTATAGTTGATATATTTGTACAACAAAGCACTTTATCTGCGACTGTAAGTTATAGTTGATTTAATTGTACAATGCCACACTTCTTCTGTGGCAGTAAGCTATAGCTGATCTATTTGTACAACGTAACACTTCTTCTGTGGCAGTAAGTTATAGTTGATGTATTTGTACAACGTAACACTTCTTCTGTGGCTGTAAGTTATAGTTGATGTATCTGTAAAATGTGACACTTCATCTGCGGGTGTAAGTCATAGCTGATTTATTTGTACAACACCACACTTCTTCTGCAGGTATAAGTTACAGTTGATTTATTTGTACAACACCACACTTCTTCTGCAGATATAAGTTACAGTTGATTTATTTGTACAACACAACACTTCTTCTGCAGGGGTAATTTACAGTTGATTTATTTGTACAACACCACACTTCTTCTATGAGCATAAGTGATATTTGATGTATTTGTACAACAAAGCACTTCTTCTGCAAGTGTAAGTTATATTTGATGTATTTCTAGTTGGCGTGTGTTCTGTGTGTGTGTGTAGGTGGAGGGATCGAATGGTTGAGCAATCCACCAACTGTCTCCTGGACACAGATCACAAAGGGGGGGGGGGGGGGCTTTGTAAATCTTCTTTCTTTATTTTACTACTCCAAATCAAAACTGAATGTGGGTGTGTGTCGATGCCAGGGAAGAGTTCAAAGGTCGACTTGGATAAAAGCAAGGTCCGACAAGTTATTCTTTTGAAGTGTTTTGATACAACTAGAAAAGTGACTCCCAACCTCCATTCATTGCTGAAACAGAAGTGTCTCCCCCTTATCTGTGGAGCGCACTGTGGGTTTCTTTTCAATCCATATACACTATAACCTCGTTAAACCAAACTTGAAGGGACCCTAGCTATTTGTTTGGATTAACCGATCATTGGTTTAACCGAACTTTGGCTTTGACTTTGACTTTGAATAAGCATGTATTGCACATGTAATATACAATATATGTGGACACTTTGATTATTGTTTTTTTATGTTTATACAGTATAACCCCGTTAAACTAAGCTCGGTTAAACCCAGTGATCGGTTAATCCAAACTTGTTTTCGACAGCCCAGCAAAGTACTACCATTTATCATACAAAAAAAGTCTATGGAGTCTCAGATGACATTATAACCACATGAAAGTTTGGTTTAGCCATACCTGAGTAGCCTGGGGTCTGACAATTTTGTTTGGATTAACCGATAATTTTGATTAACCCACTTTGGTTTTACCAACTTTTTTATATGATAAATGGTAGTATTTTGCCGGGCCACCGACAAAAGTTTGGATTAACCGATCGTTTGGTTTAACCGAGCTTAGTTTAACGGGGTTGTACTGTATATATTATACACTAGATGTTTAGCCTGTGCTGCGCATGGGTTAAAGTTAGGTTATGATTATATCCCCGAACCAATATTGTGTTGAACTGGTATTATACACATATTCATGGTATCTAACTATATTTAGAGAGTGTGTCTATATCTACCTTTTGTGCTATATTCCGGACTCATGCCCAGTCCTGTTTTAATAGACTGCCGCTATCTGGTGGAATTCATCTGTGCCATTATGCGGTAAACTATATTGGTGGTGCTATCTAATGGCAGAGTTAACAACACTTTTGGTTACATGACTCAATATGGATTTCACTCTTGTCAACGTGACTAAAGTTAGTGAAGAGCATCAAAGTAAATATGAAATGTGCATGGTAAGCACCAAAAGAACATGCTATTAACAACCCACACATGGCGAAGCATCAGTGGAGTATGATGATGCGCAATGGTAGTGCCGACTAACAGAGGAGAGGTGATCAGAACGACCATAAAACTTAACCACCGTTTGGTATTATATATAGATGCCAGTTAATACCTAATATGGGCATGGCCGAATGCAGTGAGCGCATGCTTCTCGTACTGGCAGTTGTGGGGTTCGAAACCCAGTTTTGAAAGTGAGCAGAGAGACAGTTGGCTAGGAGGGAGGTAGGAGAGAATGGCCGCTCCACAGTGAATAACATGGAAGTTAAGGTGGTTAGAGAGAAACATTAAGGGGCTGCCGTTATTTATATCCACATAATAAATTATATGCTACATATATAAGCAGAAAGCCTACAATATTCTTAATATATATACACGGATATATCTAGGGTATGCTGGTCTAGGGAGGGCGCAGAGTTCCCCCCCCCCCCTTGGTATTGGAAGTTGGCGATGTAACTATTGACCATTTAGGTTCGAGACCGACAGGTGGCACCCCCCGCTCCACCTTTCCTCGCATTGTCCATGATGTTCGCAACATGGGTAATTGAATGAACGAGACTGTGAATCTCAGTAGATTAGGCACTGTGGCGCCGACTATATTCTATTCTTCGAACTAATAACTTTGGCCGCTGATCGACGCGCCACCTACATGATACTTCTTGAACTCCTTATTGCGCAGTTAACTTAATTACGCAGTTAGTTTAATATCAGACTGTGGCGACACCTATATTCGAGTTTAGAACTAGAAATGGTCGCCGATTGACCCGCCACCTGTAGGGATTTCCAGTCAAAGCCGATGACGTGGCACTGGATATCTTCACTTCGACCAGACTTTTCAAACCGAGAGGACGTACTTCTTCTGACAAGATTTCTTAAAATGCCGCCCGTCAAGAACACGAAGGCTAAGAAATCAAAAGTAGGTAATAGTGACAATGCTGGACCTGCGAAGAAGAAGAAAACTAAGGTTGGTGCGAAGTCAGTGGCTTTATCTCCGAATTCGACGACGGAAAGGCATACTCGTTCCGGCCGAACAAAGGACCGGCGCGAGGATCGATCAGTCGATTCGGACCAAGAACAAATGGATGTTACGATCAACGACGATTCGGGATTAACCGTGGCTCTGGCTACCATACAGAAGCAGATGGCAGAGATCAACGCTGGCATAAATTCACGTATTGATGAACTTCAGAAAAACGCTGACAAAAGAAAATCGAGATCTCTTTCTCCCCGCCGGCGCCACCGTGACGTCACGCCACGTGATGGCGGCCATGACACCTTGCTCGGCAGATCTGATCGGGACGGATCATTCGAACCGACAAGACGGCGTTCCGGCTCGCTACAATCGGCTGGGTCTTCATGGGATGCTGGTCACAGATACCGGCGACGTTCTCGCGAAAAATTCGAGTTCGAGCCATACTCCTACGCTGAACAGGACCGTCATACCTGCCTCGGTGCTGCGGCACACTCAGTCGACGTACTATCTCCGGGAGGAGGACGTGATGGCGAGCGGGAAGACGCAGTCAACGAGCTGCTGGTGGCGGCAGGATCGGCCTTGGGCAAGAAAAGAGGTACGAATAAAATTCTCGCTCCCCATAGATATGTAATAAGAGGTAGCAAAAATGATAAGATTGGCATGGAAGAGGCTACTTGGCCTGAGTATCTAGCGGCACTATGCCGTATGTGCAAGGACAGAAAGCTCCCCAAAAACTGGTCACACCATGTCTTTGAGCACATGCACCAGGTTCTCACTATGGCAGGGAACTGGGACTGGCATACTTGCCGACAATGGTCGGAGACCGTCTTCACAATGATTGCGGACGGTCGTCTCCCACAGGCCTGGGACGACGCGTACGCTATCAAGGACGTCCAACGCGACATCTGTGCAATTGGTACGCGCGTCGACAAGCAGGCTGGTCGATACCGTCGACAGGAGCCGGCCGCGGCTGCCACTGTGTCATCGGCGTCCGCACACGCCAGTGGTAGAGTGAGTGAATATAGTCGACCTGAATACAACAAAGAAGTCGATGGTAAGCCATGTCACGCCTGGAATATCGGTAATGACTGTGGTTTCGCCACGTCCCATGGCATTCAGCCCGAGAGGCGCTGTCACCTCTGCGCGTGGTGTGCAAATAAAAATAAGAAGGCCAATCCGCACCAAGAAAAATTGTGTCAGAACAAAAGGAGATTCCAGGAGAGGATCACCAACAACGAGAAAGGTCAAGCGAAGGATTTTCAGTAGGTGGCCGAGCTGACCCCGCTCACTCTGTCCACGTCGGTTATGCTAATGCGGGAGGTGCGACTCAGTGCACCGGTGATCGACATCGCTCTATTGTAATGACTCGTGAACTGGGTCACGAAACCAAGGCGCGCGGAAATGCCTTGATTAATAGCCGGGCCGGTATCGGACCCTTATCAGCCGGAGTGAACTTTGGACTTTCACGTGCAGGCACGACTGGTGCTGAGCGAGAATGCGTTCACTCCCTGGATGTTTCTAGTCTAGGCTTGGCTGACTCGGACAATGCTGTGCCTGTTCATACGATAGACGCTGGTGACGGTGCTGGAAACGCTGGGATGTACGCGCCGGTCTGGCGGCCGGGAGATGGACATGAACCACTGGATCCTCCGATTGAAGGTAGGGAGAGTGTGTCGGTATGTGATTTGGGATCTAATGGGGGTGTCAGTGGTGTATCAACACGATGTGGGGACTCGCCTGATAGGCTGCTGATTGATGATCATGTTGACACAGATGACGTGGAATACGTTATTTTGAACATTAATAATGATCAGCTACCATCTTATGACCCACCCCATACCCCGGTCACGTATAGGCACATACTCGATGATATCTGGCCGCACCCGGTCGATAATATATGGGCAAAACATCTAGTCTATCTTGACATCTATATGCACGTGAGGGCCGGTGCCCTACCAAATTACATAGGCCCCAGGATACCCATACCATCGGGTTTGAACATTGGCGTATGGAGGGAGCTATTGTCCGACTATCATGATAAACAATTGCTAGACTTTCTGGAGTATGGGTGGCCTGTAGATTATACCGGTGACCGCCCCCCAGTCGCGTCGGTGGCGAATCATTATGCTGATACGGACAGTGAGGCTCATATGGCCGAATACATTAACACCGAACTTAGGCGTGGTGCCCTGGTTGGCCCATTTGACATTCCGCCGTTCCGTCCATGGACTCAGGTTAGTCCTATGATGACGCGAGAAAAGCGTGGTACGACTAGGAAGAGAGTCATCGTTGACCTGAGCTACCCAGCTGGTGCCAGCGTGAACTCCGGTATCAGGAAGGCCCAGTATCAGGGGCAGCCGTACACCTACACGCTTCCTGGTATCATCGACTTGGCCGATGAGGTCACGCGGCTTGGAAAGGGTGCACTCATCTGGTCTGTGGACTTGGCCAGGGCGTACAGACAGCTTCGTACCTGTCCTTTGTCGACCCCGCTCCTTGGCATCACGCTCAAGAAAAAGATATACATAGATCTGGCACCGCCGTTTGGTTGTCGCACGTCTTCAATGGCTTGTGCCCGAACAACAAACGCGGTGGTATACCTTATGAGGAAGCGCGGCCATCACGTTCTATGTTACCTCGACGACTTTGTCGGGGCAGCCGGAACAATGGACGAAGCGTTAAGAGCCTACCGTGACATCATTGGCCTCGCTCTCCGTCTTGGCCTGGACCTTGCTACAGAGAAGTGTGTCTCGCCCACAACGGAGGTCTCGTGGCTCGGTTTCACAGTCTCCACAGACGAAATGACTATAACAATACCACAGGATAAGCTTCAGGAGGTTATCAGAGAGTGCGAGGTGTGGAAAAAGAAGGTTCTGGCGTCTCGTAGGGAGCTCCAGCGCCTCGTCGGACGCCTACAGCATATTGCTAAATGTGTGATCGCGGCTAGGAGGTTCATGTCGAGGATCCTTAATGCCCTAAGGAACGCACCACACAGGGGTAAGCACATCGTGCCTCCGGAGCTTGCACTCGACGTCGGCTGGTTCACACGATATGCCGCCAGGTCGAACGGACTGGTGCTTCTCCCTCCCTGTGCTTGGGAGCCTTGGGTCATTGAGTGCGACTCCTCGCTGAGGGCTGGGGGAGCGCATTCGACTACGACCTACTACGCAGCCGAGTACTCACAGGAGGTTGGCGATAAGCAATATGGAATTGCCCAGCTCGAGGTGATCAATCTGGTTGTTGCACTGAAACACCTCTCCCCACATGAGGCCCATAAATACACCATCATAATAAATACAGACAATGCAACCTCACAGCAGGTGCTCAGCTCCGGGGCAGGTCGTGACCAAGCCATATGTGCCTGCGCCCGCGAAATCGGGCTCTTTGCCGCACAAAGAAGCACGGACATTCTCGTACGACATAAACCAGGAAAAGACATCATCCTTACTGATGCTCTGAGTCGTATGTGTTTTGACTTGCGTTCAAAGAGACTAGCACAGAAACTTGTTGCTGACGCAGGTCTGAAACTGGTCATTATGACCCATGACAATGCTTTAACACACAACCTGTAACCTGGGATCGATATTAAACCTTTTTGCCTTCTCTCCACAGGTTACTCACAACGTCACCATCAGCGGCTTCTTGATGCCATTAGGGCGGGGCTGGTGGTTGGGACCTGGAGGAATAAGGCAGCTCAGGCAAAGGAATACTACATCTATATGCAAGAACACCAAGCAGACCCGTTGCAACCGTCCCAGTATCATATTATGTCGTATCTATTACATCTTAAAGATCGACTTTCCTCACCGAGTGCCATATTGAACTATCTGATTGGCGCCCGCACATGGGTCCTGTCATTTGACGGCAGGACCACTTCATTTGACACCTACCTGGTTGGCCTCCTCAAACGAGGCATTCAGAGGGAGTCACGTCATGTGCCTGTCCAGGCCCCTCCTCTGCTACCAATAGTTGTTCGGAATATCATCACTTTCTTCCGGACAACTGGTCCAAATGGTCACGTACTGGTGATAGCCACTATCATCGCATACTTCACACTCCTTCGCCAGAGCAACTTGTTTCCAAAGGTTGGCAGATCTGACCCAGATCACTATCTTCGCGCTAAGGATGTGAGGCTGACCGCAAAGGGCATCAATGTCCGAATCCGTTCATCAAAAACCCAGTACAAGTCATCGTCTCCAAGAGACATCATCGTTCCGGCGATACCTGGATCGCCCTACTGTCCGCGTCAAGCGTGGAAACAATACGTGTCCATGACACCAATTCACCCCGATGGCCCTGCCTTCCTGACGATCAACGGATCACCCCTACGTGCAACCGCGTTGCTCGACACCATACGACTGGCCTTGTCCGTGGCAGGCCACCCGGCCCCTGCGGCCATCACCCTGCACAGCCTGAGACGAGGCGGTGCACAAGCCTGTGCCCTGCAAGGATCGACAATCAATAACATCAAACAGCTGGGTCACTGGACCTCCGATGCGGTGCATGATTATGTGCCAAGGCAGTCGGTTTCATCGGCTCCCAGGACACTTGCTCTACTTTTTGGTTAAGTGCCTGTAATCCTTGAAATATCTAAGGTCATTGTCATCATCAAGAGTAATGTAACAAGCTAATTAGAAAGAATTAAATTGCCACTTTATACTACTGTCTCGTTCTGTTTTTAATTGTCCATGATGTTCGCAACATGGGTAATTGAATGAACGAGACTGTGAATCTCAGTAGATTAGGCACTGTGGCGCCGACTATATTCTATTCTTCGAACTAATAACTTTGGCCGCTGATCGACGCGCCACCTACATGATACTTCTTGAACTCCTTATTGCGCAGTTAACTTAATTACGCAGTTAGTTTAATATCAGACTGTGGCGACACCTATATTCGAGTTTAGAACTAGAAATGGTCGCCGATTGACCCGCCACCTGTAGGGATTTCCAGTCAAAGCCGATGACGTGGCACTGGATATCTTCACTTCGACCAGACTTTTCAAACCGAGAGGACGTACTTCTTCTGACAAGATTTCCCTCCCACCCACCCAACTAGTATGATGTACCGATAGGGTTAAGTGCCTGTAATCCTTGAAATATCTAAGGTCATTGTCATCATCAAGAGTAATGTTACAAGCTAATTAGAAAGAATTAAATTGCCACTTTATACTACTGTCTCGTTCTGTTTTTAATTATGGTTACGGTTGCAAAACTTAAAGAAATTGAACCATCTGTGGGAAAGCCACCACAGACTCATGCGTCAGGTCAGCGGGACCAAGTGGTCCTTAACTGCTGCCGTATTGGCCACTCGTGGCCTACACATTCTTTTCTGCTCAAGGGGGAACCTCCCCCTGAATGTATTGGGTGTCAGTCCCCACTGACACTCAAAAACATTTGACTAAGTTGCATTGATTCCTTGGCCCTGCGCCAACAGTTCTACACTGCAGACATTATGCATGACCTTTTTACTAAGGTAAAATAGGAAATCATTTGAGCCTTTTTGAGGGCAGCTGGACTGTACCACCTCATATAGTTTACTAAATAGATTCTATCAATTATTAATACAACTTTTCTTTTTCTATGGCCCTTGACCACAAATATATGATTGTGAGCTTTCTAATTTAATGAGTGTCTATTGGCACATATTTGATTGTCTGCCTTTACATCTAAAAGCGATGGTTTGAACAAAGAACAAACATTTCTCGCCGTAAATATGGCCTATGCTGCCGACACGGCGTAAAGCAACCACCAATCAATCAATCAATCAATCAATCATCACGGTTGCCTATCTGACGAGGATATAAGCCAAATAAAAGTAACTGTGCTCGCCTATTAGTCTCCGTCTTGGTCTGCCCCCCCCCGACATATACACTGGCAGTGTATGTGATATAGACTTTCTGCTTACATATAATGTCCTCCAGTGTGTGACGCGAGGGTGGCACCTGCCCGGCAATTTACCCGACAGCTGGGAGGGGGGCTGGGTCACTCCACAAATGCGCACAGAGGAAATATAGGGTGTACATGTTACCCATGCATGTATACTCATATAATGTATTATACATCACATATGTATTAAAAAATAGTGTAGATTCTCGGCGTTAAGTGAGTAGGACATTGAGCAGGCAAGCGGTGGTGCCACCATCGGAGTTGAAGCCTGAGCAGTAGACGAGTAGTCTGAGGCTCAACCACCCGATTACTGGTGGGTAGGTCTTAGGATAGTATAGAATTCTGGGTTATTATGCTCGTATAGTTCTTATACAGCATATATATATATATATATTATGTATAACATAGTATATCTATATATAGGGTACGGAAAGAAAAACTCAAATTTCCTGGCTAGAAAAAAAAGGCACAGGATGTTAGCTTTATGAAATCTGATGCTGGGTTTAGTAATCCACCATGCGCAGCGGTTGGCCCCTTGCTGCGGCAGAGATAATTGATTCGTAGAACACAGCTCGTGTAGGATGGGAGTGGGGTGGGAGGTGGGGGTGGGTGATACACTATGTAACACGCGTTCTCTCTAACGCGTTCTATGCCTTGCGCCCCAGTGGGTGGTCTATTTTTAGCACGTTTGTCTGGTGTGGTAAAAGTAGAGACCGGCTGAAACCTGGCTCAATCTCGTGTTTTTTTAGCCCCCGATTAGGACACGGCATGTGGAGGCTGGGGGAGGCTGGGGTAGGGGGGGGGGGGAGAGTTGGGAGGAGGGTGGGGGGTACAGGCCGGTGGTAGGGGAGGAGTGGAACGGGAGGAGGGGGAGTAGGTTCAGGAGGTTAAATAGCTCCCATCTGAACCTCGGGAATAGTCTCCGCGTGTACATGAGATGGGCTTGTCATTTGAAGCTATCGTACTGGGCGCGGTGCCCGAATCCGTAGAGTGCGGACCTTATGTGTGGGAGATCGGGAGGGTGGTTCCCGCTCGAGTCAAACCAATGAGTTATAAAATTGATAATTGTCGCTTCCAAGCCTGGTGCTTGGGCAATAATAGGATATAGTAAGGACTGGTTAGCTCAGTGTCAGGATAATGTAACGGAGTGGGTTTTCGGGTCATGGTGCCGGTGTTCTGATTTCCCAGTGGGGCAGCACTATAAAGTAGCCATGAATGTGCAGTGTCACATGCAGTACCCGTTTGCATATTACCATAGATGTTGCCAGGACGTAAAACTCCAATTACTAACTAACCATTCACAGTCGTGTCGTTTTCACCAGCTGAAAGTATACACATTTACACTGACAGTAAACAGGACAAATCTACAAGGGCTGTCACACTACGAAGTATGACCTTAGCATATGCCAACATATGCAATTTTTGGCCAAAATGTTGGTATACAGCATCATACATTACGTATATGCTGGGCATACGTCGAGTATGCACGGGATACGGCGTCATAGGTTGTCATAGGTCGGGGTAGGTCGAGCTGCTAAATATTGTTTGTGCATGTTCAAAATGTTCAACGTATGTCGCCATATGGCTCATACATTTCTCATACGCTCGGTCTATGCTCGGCATACGTTGGTGTATGTTATGCACATGTTATGGGTAGGTTGTGATAGGTTGGAACGCATTAGCCGTACGCTCAACCTGTTCGGAATGTGCAGTCCACGTACAGCCAATGGATGCATAACATACTCCAAACATACTTCAAAAGTATGCCTGCTGTATATACAGCATACTTAACATATGCACCATACTTCTAGCAATGGAGAAACATATCTAATGTTGGTCAGCATACCATCAGCGTATGCAAGCATTTTGCGAACGGTTTGTGAGGGACATGAACACTCTCAATAGGTCAGAGATACATTCTGCATACGTTATGTATGTTGTGTGTACATTGTGTGTACGTTGCATTTACATTGTGTGTACACCCATTTTTATCCCTCACAGCGTGAAAGGTTTGGCATATGCCAACCTATTTTGATTTTAAATTTATTTCAACACGTTCCGCACACGCCGGCGCCATACGTCATAGTGTGACAGGGCCTGTAATACACACCGCAATGTGAACCAAAGAACATATATGACCCCAACCCCACGAAATGAGCCACATTTCCTGACTTAAGGGCATATTCAGAAGGAGCACAGCTTAAGCTTTAAAACGATACCAAATCTAGTATCCTAGGATGAAAAGTGACCAAATCTTTACCATCAAATGGCCAAACATTTTCTTGTGCATAACGATTACAGATCTTAGAAAATTGACTTAGCGGTCAAGGTATAGGTGATTAGTATGGCCGATTGAGTTGAGAGTCCACCTACCGTTTTGGCAGGTGGTGGGATTCGAACACCCCCAAAATCAAACCGTTACCGAGTATAACCGATGACTCCATAGCCTGACGTTTAACATTACTAGAATCAAGTAACTAGCAGTGGAATGAGGAAGACCAATTGTCCGCTATTGAAATTGCTCCCGCTTACTTAACCGAGATGCCACCAGTTTCATCAACTTTACAGATGAGAAAAAGTAACCAAAATCCCTGACATATCAGAGCTAATGAATAGATTTCATGAAACAGAATATTGTCTACAATTATATTTTATTCATATATATTTATCTAGATATATAATAACTGTTTAATCTTACTGCTTTAGCAACTAAATATATACTTCCTATCTGATACAATTCAGTTTTGTGTAACATTCCATGACCAGAAGTTCAGTACCTTTGCACTGTGAAGAGAAGTTGTTCATTTAATAATCATAGGTGTCCCAATAGAAGCACGCTAGCCAATAGAAACACACCCCCATTTCAAGATTGAAAGCTTGCACAAATTTATGATCAGATACATACGCAATGCACATAAAATAAGACATTCCCACTTTATTTTAGAAGCACAACAAAAACAAATCAAAATTTATGATCATATCCAGACTGAATGCCCATAAAATAAGACAATCCTACTTTATTTTAGAGGCACGACAAAAACAAATCCATGAAATTCTTTAACTTTGAATAGATATGCATACATCTGTCTGCACTCATGCGGTGTGCGTCTATTTGGACATATACAGTATGTTACTTAAAACAATTTTTAAAGTAGGATTAATATTCCCCTTCACTCGTTTCTTTGACCACATGTTCGCCTGTATGATAACCTCACTTTGATGCAATTTGTCTATGATTCCCCAAATGTTGCCAGGACGTGAAACTCCAACAAATACCCGACATCTATGATTATTGAATGTTCATTCTCTACAATTCTTAATATATCTTTTTTGGTAAAACAGTTTATTCATCAGAACAGATATTTTTCCAGGCACTGGTTTTCCACCCGTTTAACTTACATTGTAAATAGGTAGATCAGCGGGTACTTAGGTAGTGGATATTAGTAGATTATGAAGGAGGATAGTGTATTACTGGGTCAGCCATAATAAGTTCAGTGTCATGGGCTAATATGAGGGGTTGCTGCACAAAATGTGCTGCTATTATTGGTATGGTTATTTGCTTAGCACAATACACGATTTCTGCGATGCATGTGCGGAGTGTAATCCATACTGGACTCGTGGGTCACAGCATCTGTCTCACTCACTCACTCACTCATCCGCTTCTGATTTTGTTAGGCTTAAAAGCCTGTATCAGGTCGATGCATGTCAAAATTTGACTAGGATTAAACACATCGAGTACCGGATGTATGCAATATTGCAGCCCCCTCCAATGGTTATCCAGTCTGCCCTTGAAGGCGTTGACGGAAGTCGCTTCTATGACATGTTCAGGCAGTGCGTTCCAGGCATTTACTATCCTGTTACTGAAGAATAGCTGTCTGACTGGTTTTATTGCTCTTTCCTTCTTCAGCTTGTATCGATGACCTCTAGTTTTACAGTTGGCCAGCTTCAGGTATCTAGCATCAACCACATATCTTCCAGTGACGTGTTTGAATGCTTCTATCATGTCTCCCCTGGCCCTTCGGTAGTATAAGCTGGGTAGGTTGAGAATCCTGAGACGGTCTTCATATGGTAGTTCTCTTATGGTTGGTGATAACTTTGTAGCACATCTCTGTACACTCTCGATCATTGACATGTCCTTCTTGAACTTTGCTGTCCAAGCTGTGTTGCCATACTCAAGGTGCGGCCGGATCAGTGACGTGTACAGTGTCTTCACCATGTCATTGTCTAGATACGTGTATGAGCGGCGTATCATGCCTAGAAGCTTGTTCGCTTTGTTCACCTTTTGTTCGCTGTGATATGAGAAGGTGAGTCCGGGGTCCATGTATATGCCAAGATCTTTCTCTAGTTCTGTCACTTGGAGCTGGACTTCTTCTCCATCTTGATGCATTTAGTAACTGAGATTTTCATTTTTGTTACCCAGGTGCATGACCTTGCACTTCTGTGCATTGAAACATAGTTGCCACAGGTTGGCCCAGTCTTCAAGTGCAGTTAGGTATTTTTGTAGCGCCTGTTGATATTCAGGGCTGTTAACCTCCATATACAGCTTTGTATCATCCGCAAACATCTGGATGAATGCATGGATGTCCTCAGGCATGTCGTTAATGAAACATACAAACAGTAGGGGTCCCAGAACACTTCCTTGTTGAATACCACTCAACACTAATGCTGTCAGGGATTTCACACCATTGATGACTACATGCTGTATTCTTGCATGAAGGAAATCCTCAATCCAGGTCGATAGTTTTCCAGTAATACCGAAGCTCTTCATCTTCATGAGTAGGCATTTGTGGGGCACACTGTCAAACGAGAGGGACCCTGTGTATCCTCAACTGCTATAAGGCAGGAGTCGATACACACGCTGTCATTTATGAACTGCCAGAAGTGCTTACTTTAAGTAGTAATATAAATAGATTTAGCAGTTTATTATGAGAGTCAGGGTGGCACTAAGTAAGAATAGTAGTTTGATGTGTATAAGTGCCAACCCTCCGACTCTCACACCGTCGCCAACCTTGATCCACTAGAAAACAACGGAGTGACATGCTGTCGACCCACAACACGAGTGTCGTCGCCTATCGCCCAGGTGTTGTACTAGTCGCGGAAATTGTATATTTCAATGCAGCCCAGACAGATAAAGAATTGTAGAGAATGACCATCTCCACCAACTTTTGTGAATCATTAGTCATGCACTAATTGTGTCAAAGCTAGGTTGTCGTCCAGTCTGTGAAAGCTTGTAGTAAAGGAAATGAGTGTAAAGACATCATACACTCTAATTTACTAATTGGTTTTGGGAAGAGATGTGTTTATTAAATACACAAGTTCTTTTCTCAGCGCCCAGGCATTGTTCATCTGGTCAGGTAATTGAACAATGCAAACCCGACACATTAATTAGTTGGCATATATTTTGTATTTGTCTCTTGATACATAGTCAAGTTTCCTGTAAGTATGCTTATGTGAGCCCAGAAATGCTGAACCCTCAGAATTACGTTACATTGTTATCTGGTTATCTTGTCCGTAAGGGTATAATAATAAGAATAATATATTTATTTCCACATGATCAATGTACACACAAGTTGATATTTATATCAGTACTTTTTTCACATGAAAAAGGAGAAAGCAGAAGTACAATACTTATGAGGTGCTTTCCCTATTTTAAAAATAACACAGATACATCGCTTATACCATAGAGATAATAAATAGAAAAATAAAAGTTAAAAGCATATCATCATTACCCTCAATACTGTAAATTACATCTCACTATTTATGTACTAGGGTTGTTGGGATGTCAAATTATGCCTGATGTTGTGTCCTTGCACCCGCATCAAACTGAGACACAGTTTGATCGTGCATGATTATAAATGTTTGACAGGTAATGCTGTTAGATGGTGTGCTAGGTATTTTGTTAAGCGTAGGAACACAGGTGGTGCCATCAGCACATCCATAGTCCCTCCAAGGGACATGTGATAAATCCGCTAGATGGCGTAGAAAGTTAGTTTCATGTCAAAGTATAGGTGGCAGCATGATGAGGTGTCCATCATTACTTTGATGTATTACAGTTAATCAGCACAGCTGATAGATGGCATCAAAAGTTAGGTTACAATTTCAGTTCAAGATTATTTATGCACGGGCGCCAAGAAAGTGTTCCTGAGTAACGAGGCGAGCCGGATTCGCGAGTGCAATTACCCAAGGTGGGTACAACATGGACAATGGGACAACACAGTTGCCCTTGATGTGTGAGATAGCAGGTATTTATTTGCATTTGTAGTGGTCTGCACTGACCTCTCAGGCAAGTAACCACACAGACAGGTAGGCGTGGGGAGTGTGTTTATATCAGGGAGCCTAGGTGGTGTAATGGTTAGCACACTGGCCCGGAATGCAAAGAGATGTGGGTTCGAGTCCCACTCTAGGCGCAATATTTCCCATTTTCATCACCCCCATGACACTGGTTGCCGTGATCAGGATCCTGTACAAGCTTTGCGCTGTATGGTTGTTGAACCTACCCTGTGTATGTATGTGTTAGTGCATTGCCTGTATGTATGTAATTGTAAGCATTACAAGACTTACAATTCCAGGGGGACGAGTACAGTGGTCTGCACTGACCTCTCAGGCAAGTAACCACACAGACAGGTAGGCGTGGGGAGTGTGTTTATATCAGGGAGCCTAGGTGGTGTCATGGTTAGCACACTGGCCCGGAATGCAAAGAGATGTGGGTTCGAGTCCCGCTCTAGGCGCAATATTTCCCATTTTCATCACCCCCATGACACATTTATAGGACAGTCACCAATGTGTTCCTCCCAGAACTGATATACTGTAGAGGGTTAAGTCATTCATGTACTGCATCACCCTATATCTAAGTGCAAGTGTGCCCATAGGCACTACACTGCTGCAGACTACCCATTTGTGTCTATTGTGGCTGATACTATTATTAGCCGATACATCGATTGCCCACCAGACAGATATTTATTGTGGAAAAGCTTCATGAATAGTCGGCAATATACCATCTACCTATGGTACTTCCGTCCTGATATGACCTTAGCTGTTGACAGGAGGTAAACAACCAACCAACCTATGACAGTTGTCCATTGCTAGGTACTTGGGAGGTTATAACTTATTGTATAAACGTCAGTGAGGATTCAGTCAAAACAGTACATTGACAATTGGTATCATAGCTAAGTACTAACAAAGGTTAACATTGCGCACTTCGAGTGGTTTAGACTTCCTGCCATATTTGATAGGTGTATATCTTAGGTTGACTGAATATAAACTACCTAACTATAGTTTTCAGTAAGTGTTATTTTCAAAGTGATCTTTCTAGATCTATTAGAAGTGATGTTGGGATGCCCGCCTAATGACAGGATATCTGAAGTTTTACCAGGACTTCTTCTATTGAATTGACTTAGTATCCCTTCTATTCAGTACATCATGTTAACTGAGTGCAGCTATATCTAATGGCCCTGTCACACTAGAACGTAATGACGTCAGCGTAGGGAGAACGTGAAGAACGTTGAACTTCTCGGCGTAGTATGCAAATTTGGGCAGAAGTTGAACGTGGATGCAACGTAGTGGACTAGAACGTAACGTCGGTAAAGCGTAGTGATACCGTCATTCAACGAGAGAGGACAACGTCACTACGTTCACGGAACGTTATGAACGTTATTCCATCGCCAGAAGAACGTTACGTGACGTTAGCCACGTCATGATACGTTGAACGTACGTTGAATGCACGTTCTCCTGACGTTCTCCTGACGTTCTCCTGACGTTCTCCTGATGTTCCCATTAAGCCTCGTAGGCAGTTGCAGTCGGTTTAATGTGGGTCAACGTAGTGGAACGTAGTTGAACGTAGTGAGCAGCGTTGGAATAACGTCCGTTTAACGTCATTGACGTCCACTGAACGTGAACAGAACGTACGGCGAACGTAAACCCTTACGTTCGAGCTATGTGGAAAGTTTTGAACATGTCCAAAACCTTGACGTAACTCGACGTAACACGACGTAATGTGACGTAGCTCGACGTCATTCTAACGTCATTATGACGTCATTATGACATTACCCAACGTAATGACGAAAAATGACCACGTTAGGCTCACGTTGGCTCGTTATGTCGCAGTGTGACAGGGGTATAATTTGATTAAAGAACCGGTGCTTGCAGAGGTCTCCCACATCCTCCCTCCACCACATCAACTCTCCACCCACTCTCTCCCCACCATCCCTCCACCACATCAGTCCTTACACCAAACCCTCAATCCACCCATTTTACCTTCCATCGCTCACTCCCTCATCTGTCCCTCCCCTCCATCCCCGTCCACTTCTTCAATCACCCTCCCCTACCCCCCCCCCCCCACACACACCATATCGGCTTCTCATCGCTCCCCCCACCCTCCCTCCACACATGTTACGTCCCAAACCCTCCCTCCACCCATGCTATGCTACACCCCTCGCTCCCCTAAACCTCACTCCACTCATCCCTCCACTCCTTCCATCTTCACTACACCACCCTCACACCCACACCCACACTCACACCCACACCCACACCCACACCCACACCCACACCCACACCCACACCCACACCCACACCCACACACACCCACACACCTTCTCCGCTTCTGCCCGCTACCCGCATCAGATCCACCATTACCCCAGGACGTCACGTGATCCGCCGACATCCAAATTAGCGCCCCTCACGGCACCTGGCGGAGGCGGGTGGTACTACAAGGTTGTGACCACACATAGGTCTGGTATGCACTGATATAAAACATATTATTTATATCCGTTCATCAAATGAAAACAGTAAATCTACAATTTGACCGGACGCGGTGACCGAATCAGTAGAGCGCAAGCTTCCTGTGCAGAAGGTCGGTAGTTCGATTCCTGCTCGAGTCAAGCCAATGGCAGTGGCACTGATCAGGCTATTCAGTAACAAAACACTGAGTGCAGTGAGGACACTGACAGTAACTTACGCTGCGATGGCTGTTTAGTAACAGATGCCGTGGTAGGTATGGTTAGCTTGAACCAGGTCAGTGACATTAACACTGACAGTGCTACCTACGGCTGTTCTGTAATATATCACAAAGCAAGTGACAGTATGCTCAGTCATGACAGTGGCAATGACAGAAGAAAGTGACTGTTAGCCATGAGGGTCATTTTCACAGCGAAAAGTTAGTGCTCTTTGTTATGTGAGTCTCGTTGATCACATTCACATCCCTTCAGTGAGAGTTTCGGAATTTCACTTAGATTAAAGACTGACTAGATGGTTTGTTGTTGGAGTTTGACGTCCTGGCGACAATAAGGGTCATATCAGGACACATACTGAGTTGTGACAGTGCATGACGTTTTAGTGCTTCCCCACTGAGATATCAGGTCGCCGACACCATCACCCAATATCGCACTCAGTCGCATTATCCTGACACTGAGTTAACCAGTCCTTGCCCTATCCTATTAATGCTGAGCACCTGGCTAGAAAGTGACAAGTATAAATTGTTAAGTTGACCGGGAACCAAACCCATGACCTTCCGCATGAGAGGCCCACGCTCTACCGATTAGGCTAGCGCACATGATCATTAACCATCTGATGGTGTCTCTCCATTCAGAGTACAATATATCTGTTGTGAATCAGAGTTCATACTTCCATGACAGACAGTCTGTGTATGCACATTCCATACATAATTAAACGGACAGTGTCGATTCATACATGTGGCGAACCGGTACATGTATGACACATAGGCATCATATCAATTATCTAAACATCGACACTGCTGTGGCGATACAGTCGTAGTAAGCATGGAAATGAGGTGTGGTGGTAAGGCATTCATGATTTGCCCATTAACAACATAGATGCATTTCGTTATATTAGAACTGATACTGGGTTTGTGATGGCATAGCATACTTCACATAGAGTATATATGTTATGTGTAGTACAATACATTATGCAGATATAAATAGGTGGAATGAGTCCATATGGTATGTCTGTAAGGATTATTGACATGCACTAACGTCAGATGGTAGCACACTACTGGTGGCTCCACCAACGTTCTCATATGTAACTACATGTTGATACAGCATACCCTGGCCCCAGATTTGCTATATATATTTGTTGCCTTATAATGTATTCCTTATGTTAGCACTATAGTGTGGTCCCACTGGGATACATAGCCATATCACAGTATTTGACACTCAACAAGTCAGCCTTCTATTGTAGCCAATGTAATGTAGCAAAATTTGTGAGCCAATTTTGATTGATTGATGGATTGGTGGTTGCTTTAATAATAAGAATAAAACATTTATATAGCGCCCAATCCAGCAAGCTGTTCTCAGGCACTTTACATCTTTACATTTGTAGCCGTCAACAACCTGGTAGCCACATTCTGTATACATTGCAGGTTTGAAATACTTGACAGCGGCAGACCATGTTAGCTTTGCGCCGTGTTGGCAGCAGAGGGGATATATTCATGGCGATAAGAGAAATGTTTGTGTTTTGTTCAAACCATTGCTTTTACATGTAAAAGCATACAATCTATTTTGTGTCAATAGACACTCATTAAATTAAAAAGCTCACGATGATATATTTCTGGCCAAGGGAACAAATTCCCGTAAAAAAAGGAAAAGTTTGATTAATAATTGATAGAATTTATTTACTAAATTATATGAGGTGGTGCATAGAGTTGCCCTCAAAAAGGCTGACATTTTTTCTTGTTTTACTTTAGTAAAAAGGTCATGCCTACTGTCTGTAGTGTAAAATTGTTGGCGCACGGCCAACAAATCAACAGAACTTAGTCAAATGCGTTTGAGTGTCAACGGGGACTGACGCCCAATACATTCAGGGGGAGGTTCCCCTTTCAGTAGAAAAGCATGTGTAAGCCACGAGTTGCCAATACGGCAGCCCCTAAGGACCACTTGGTCCCTCCGACCTCCCATATGAGTAGGTGGTGGTTTTCGTACAGATGGTTCAATTTCTTAAAGTTTATTAATGTTCTCATCCCACTTATGTTGCCATTTGGATTTGATGTGGGAGGCTATTAGTGGTTTCAGATCAGACTGGAGGATCAGACACACTTCAAGATGACAGTTCAAGGCCTTCTTCGCAGCCCGATGTATGCCAGTATGGCCAGGCACCCAGCACAGGTGGATGTCCTATCGATATGTTGCCAGTTGGTTCATTATATAAATGACCGTTGCTAGAATAGGGTGGTCCGTCTTCAGCCCAGCAACAGCCAGGAGGCAGGATAACGAATCACTGTATATAACATAGTGTGGTTGGATACCTCGATACACTCCAAGGTGAGAAGGAGTGCTCAGGCTTCCTCTGTGAAAATCGAGCTCTGATCGGGCAAGCGTACGCCAATTATTTTTGTTGGCAGAGTGCTTCAGCAGCTCCCCAGCTTTGGTCTTTCGAACCATCAGTGTATATGGAGAGGTGGTCTGCAAACTGGCCTTGAATCTCTGTGTGCAGTCCCTGGTATTCAAGTGGATGTGCCCCAGACTTCCTCAGTTCTGTGAGTCAGAGGATAACCGACAGCTTCCTCAATGACCACATGGAATGTTCTGGGACTTTGGCAACCTCGAACACATCCAAATCCATGCCTAAGGCCTCCAAATGAGGTTTCATTCAGAGCCTCGGTGGCCAGATGTAATTCATACTGGCTTCATACCTGGATTCTTTATGTGGCTCAAATAGACAATTGTGTGCAGGATTTAATGCATTGGTTTTTATCTTGACTACATATTACATAGCCAGTTTGATTCTTCTGTTGTTAAGTGATGGCTCGTTGGCTTCGACATAGAGGCTTTGAACCGGTGAGGTGTGGAAGGCCCCAAGGGCCAGGCGCAGCCCCTGGTGGTGAACCTTATGTAGCAGCCCAATATACGATTTCCTTGCGGAACCATATGCTATACTGCCGTAATCCACTCGTGGCCGAACCAAGGTTTGGTACACAGAGAGCAGAACATCTCTCCACTCGCCACTTTGAGGTGGACACCACCCTCAGAATATCTAACACTTTCAGGCATCTTGCATTCACATACTTTATACTTTGCATTCCTCAACAACTTTAATGGGATCCCCATCAAGGGTTAGCTCTGGTTCCACATGCATTCTATGCAGCAGGCAGAAGTGCATGCAGACTTTTTTGGTCTTGGAAAATTTGAATCCGTTCAGAACTGACCAACGATGGATCCCATTTATGCCTAATTGTAGCTGTCTCTCCATGACATTCATGTTAGTACTGCTGTAATTTAAAACAAAGTCATCCACAAAAAGATTACAGGAGACCCCTCACTTCACAGCGGCAGCAATACCATTGACCTTGACCCCGAAAAGGGTCATGACCAGTATGCTGCCTTGAGGTACTCCTAGTTCCTGTGAGTGTAGGCTGGAATAGGTAGTCTTATCATGGACGCGGAAATGCCTGAAGGCTAGAAAGTTCTTGATGAAAATTGGCAGGTGGCAACAAAGGCCAATCGCATGGACGGCTTCCCTGATGCTGTGCTGCCAAGTTGTGTCATAGGCTTATTTGAGGTCGAAAAAGACAGCCACAACATGCTCCTTCTTAAGGAAAGAATCTCTTATGAAAGTATCCATGGTCGAGGGTGCTGAGGCCCTGTCCGAAGCCACATTGGAGGTTGGACAGGTGGTGTCCTCTTTCCAGTAGCCAGATGAGGTGGTTGTTTACCATACGCTCCATGGTTTTACAGATGCAGCTTGTGAGGGCTATGGGATGATAGTTGTTGGCTTCACTCTGGTCTTTACCAGATTTGGGAATCGGTATTACTGCCGCCTCCCGCCAAGAGGCGGGGACGACACTCGACTCCCAGATGTTGTTGAAGAGTTGAAGCAACAGTCTCAGCGCAGGTTCGGGGAGATGTTTAAAAAATTGATAATGAATTCCATCAGGTCCAACTGCCATGTCATGCAAACTTTCCAAAGAACACCTCAACTCACCCATACTTAATGGGGAATTTTGAAGATGCTTGATTTGATTTGGTCGGGAATATTCAACTCATGATAAACTGGACAGAAAGCGGGTAGGCTAACCATTCACCCCAGTCTCCATCACTTCTCAGTCGTAATATCATCCTGTAGAAAATATATTACATGGTGACTAGGCTAAAGACAGTTCATTGTTGGAGTTTTCCGTCCTGGCAACATCTAAGGTTATATCAGGATGGGTTCCTACTTGTGACATTGCGTAATCATGTAGACTTTTAAGTGATGCCCCAATGGCTAAACAGGCTGCCGGTAACATAACCCAATATCCCACTCAGTCACATTATCCTGACACTGAGCTAGCCAGTCATTGCTCTATCAGAACAATGTCTAGCGCCAGGCTAGGAAGCAACAAATATTGATTTTGTAAGTCACTGGCTTGACTCAAACAGGACTCAAACTTGCGACCTTCCGTACGGGAAGCCTGCACTCTGCCGATTCAGCCACCGGGTGGTGTTTATTAAAGAATTTGAATTCAAATGAATCGCAGAGACCACTGAGTAGACGGCCTGTGGGGGGTGTGACCCCTACATGTAAGAACGGTACTACCATACCACGCCCACCCATATACAACAGGGTTGGGGTGTCGGAAGAGCGAGTAGCAAATCCGTAGTTACTCTGGTAGATCGTGGGATTCGAACCCAATGGTTCACACCATGGTCGACTCACTGCCAATGACTTATAAATGTACACTTGTCGCTTCCTAGTCAGGCGCTCAGCATTATCAGTGTCAGGATAATGTGACTGAGTCAGATATCAGGCCATAGTGCTGTCGACCTGGTCTCCCAGCTGGGCAGCACTATACAATTGACATGAGAGCACACTGTCACAAGTCGGTGTCCATCCTGATATGACGTTGGCTGTTGTCAGGACGTAAAGATTCAACAACCAACAAGCCAACCACACCCACACATGTACAACTGGGGAGGGAGGGGGGATGGGAAGAGCCAGTAATCAATTCTATAGTTACTCCCCCTGAAAAGCGGCGTTCATGACCAGTCAAATATATGTGTGTTATATTATGCATCGTGTGACTATAAACAAAGCCAATATTCTATGCTATCCTTCTCTCCACAAAGCTCTCATTTGCCACCTTTCATATAACTCATGGTGAGTGTTTTTCTGGGGTTCTGTTATATTTTCTACATCCAACGGAGCTTGCTTTTGTCCTCTTTCAATTAGTGGACAGTTGAGTCATTAGTGGGGTGCAGTTCCTGTTTGTGGGAAAGTGCATATACAAGACCCTTTGCTGCTTATGTAAGAATGACCAAATGTTTGACGTCCGATAGCTGATGATATGAAAATCAATCTGCTCTAGCAGTGTTGTTAAATAAAACAAGCTTTACCTTTGTGTATCTATAATTGACGGTCCTTGCCTGTATCCCTTTCAATTACTAGACTGCTGAATCATCAGTGGACATGGCTAGCTCTGCGGAGTGTCAATCTGGCACATGCAACTGGTAGCATAAGGCGCAAGCGGTCGGTGTAAGTGAAGCCGGTGTGCATTACCAGAATTATTCAGCACTACCGGTACTGGAGCCGTCAGCATTTTGTGCGCATGCGTATGATGGATAACTTCTACGCCCATCGGGTGAACGTCATTGAGCGTCATTGAGTGTCATTGCGCAAGTCGCACCAGTGTAGGGCTAACCAAGCGGTGCCTGCTGTTTGGCTGATTAAATATTGCAGTAATATATGCACATTCCGCAGTAAAGCGCAATCAATGTTTTTTGTTGGTTTACATCCTAGCATCATGTATGGTCATACTAGGATGGGTACCGACTTGTGACAGTGCACACTGATGGTAACTTTACAGTGCTAGTGCTGCCCCACTGGGAGACTAGGCTGCTGGCACCATGACCCAATATCCCACACAGTCACATTATCCAGATAATGTTCAAACCAGTCCTTGTTCTATCCTATTAATGCAGAGCGGTATGCTAGGTAGCAAAAAGTATCAATTTTTTAAGTCATTGCTTTGACTCGGCTGGAATTCGAACTCCCGACCTTCCGCACAGGAAGCCTATGCTCTACCGATTGAGCCACTGCGTTCGGTGGTGGCGATCAAAGATGGCTGGAATGCATGCAGTTGAGTAAGGGGATCTGGGTTGCATGTATGTCTATATTCTAGGAGTACAGCAAGCCTACTACAGTGACAGAGTTCCAATAATGACTGGCCTAAAGACGTGCAATTAGAGACGGTGTGTTGTTTAATTATCTGATGTAATCACGTTGGAATGCACTAGGATAAGCAATCCATCCAAAAGCATATTTGCCTTTGCCATACGTTCTTATGCCGTTGTCATTGGATGATGAAAAACAAGGGAAACATTGTGCTTTGAGCAGGATTCGAACCCACGCTTCGTGCCATTAAAGAGCTAGCATCAGCACAATAAAAAGATTTGCCCCCTAAAAAACTAACACAAATATGACTAGTGACGCCATCAAAGGATGCCACTACATTAAGCTCCTTCCTTCTTGCGACTCAAACACATTTATTGTTTCTTATTCCTTCCGACTTTAGTTGCAATTGATACCTTTTAAGCATAACCCTACAAGCTAACCACACTCCATCTAACAGAATAAATAAACCATTCTTCTAACACTCCATCTCAAAATGTTAACTCCAACAACATGATAATTTTGCAATTCACAACATAGTAGGCAAACATACCTATGAAGGGAAACTATGCACCTAATCACTCCGTAATGTAAAGGTCTAATCAATACACATGTATGTATCTAAGTGTGTATGAATACAACATATAACTACTATTTTTATATATGAATTGTCAAACTATACCATATGTAAGTCTGTGAATGTTTAATATTGTTATTTCAGCTGATTTGAGCTAGCTGCTGATGACAATATCAGACTACATATACATATATTGTAAATAACTGTATTGTCACATGGCTGGAAGACCACTGCCACAGCGCTGACAAAACACTTTATTCAATGAATAAACTATATTTACAACAACAACAAAATATGCTGTATAAGAATTATACGAGTATAATAACCCAGAATATACCCCCCTTTTCCTCATCACTCACTCAGCTCCATGGACTGATGGAGTCTGTCATAGTCATCTACTGCTCCAGCCTCCCCAGCTCCGATTGTGGCACCACCACCTTGCACACTGTAACTGTAATATATGTATGTGATGTATGACGAATTATGCGAGTATAAAGATATGTAACGGATTTATTATCATTATTGTTATACTCTCTAAGATCTAATGCTGTACCGGTGGTACCACCTGCATCCTCCTTGCCTCCACTGGATGTAGTTATATTTATATATATATATTTTTGTTTATACATATATATGACTGTCTCAAAAGGTGCTAAGCAATATGGGACAAAACTTTGTCCATTGTTACGATCAACATAATATCTACTTATGCATTTGCTCAGGATAAACTGATTGGTTTTTTACATGGTGTTTCATAATCCCAATAGAATACATATTGATTTGAAGCAAATGTCCTTGTGTTTTCAGTGTAACCGTTTCTGTGCTGTTTTGTGTCAATCGTTACAATGGACAAACAAATGAAGAGTTAGCACCTTTTGAGACAGGCTCATATATAAAGGAAAAATAAGGAAGTGGTGAGAGTGAGGTTCCTGCGTATGTTACTCTATTAGGTACAGTAACGGCCGGTGGGGGCGCCTCAGCCGCACCGGGAAGATGCAGGAAAGTGGACATGGATGCAACTGTATACAGTAATATAATAATAAAGATGTACTTCCCTTCCGTGGCTTTATACACGTATAAAGTGTGGCTACGTAAGGAAGGAAGGATAGAGACGCGTGTTGGGTCGGACTGTACTGTATACAGTAATATAATAATAAAGATGTACTTCCCTTCCGTGGCTTTATACACGTATAATGCGTTATGCATCACACCTTTAGATTTACATCAGAGATATAGACGCACATATAGTAAGAGTGGTCTATATCTGGAACACAATTCAGACAGATACCCGTGTACCTGACATGTATATGGAAGCCACACGGAAGGCTGTTATGCCGACAACAAAAGGCTACAAGTCAGTCGGCTGGAAATATGCATTTACTGTATTGAAGGAAGGAGACCACGCCCTTATGGCTGATACATATACATATATATGTATATATATATATATATATATATATATATATATGTAAGATATGCATTAAGACGGAGGCTTGATGGATGATACAATCTTTATTATCACAATCTTTATTATCACAATAATTTAAGTACCTGGCTGGGACTAAATGCCATACCGAATCAAAAAGAAAAAATTAAATAATGTCTGTATGAAGTTATGCCAAATGGTAGAGTGAGGCACCCGACTCATGCCTGCTAGTGTATATAGATTGCAGTTGTTCAGCTGGTGGAATAGCCGGCCACCTCCCTGACGGTTCACCGAGCCGGCAGGAGTGGGCAGCACCATGCCTTACCTACATTAGCATGTACATAGTATATACGTTGGTATATATCTATATGTCTATCTATGTATTTCTATGCATACACATGTATAGATGTATATGTATGTATATATATAGATATACATCTAAATATATGTATATATACATCTAAATATATGTCTATACATATAAATATATGTATATACATATATGTATGGAGATACATATTGAAATCACACCTTCTAAACGTGAATCTTTGTATATTCCTACTATTTTGTTCATATCTCCATAACCAAATGATCATAGGAAAAGTGGGATCAATGAGATTTAACATTATTTCATGGTAACGGTTCACCGAGCCGGCAGGAGTGGGCAGCACCATGCCTTACCTACATTAGCATGTACATAGTATATACGTTGGTATATATCTATATGTCTATCTATGTATTTCTATGCATACACATGTATAGATGTATATGTATGTATATATATATAGATATACATCTAAATATATGTATATATACATCTAAATATATGTCTATACATATAAATATATGTATATACATATATGTATGGAAATACATATTGAAATCACACCTTCTAAACGTGAATCTTTGTATATTCCTACTATTTTGTTCATATCTCCATAAACAAATGATCATAGGAAAAGTGGGATCAATGAGATTTAACATTATTTCATGGTAACGGTTCACCGAGCCGGCAGGAGTGGGCAGCACCATGCCTTACCTACATTAGCATGTACATAGTATATACGTTGGTATATATCTATATGTCTATCTATGTATTTCTATGCATACACATGTATAGATGTATATGTATGTATATATATATAGATATACATCTAAATATATGTATATATACATCTAAATATATGTCTATACATATAAATATATGTATATACATATATGTATGGAGATACATATTGAAATCACACCTTCTAAACGTGAATCTTTGTATATTCCTACTATTTTGTTCATATCTCCATAAACAAATGATCATAGGAAAAGTGGGATCAATGAGATTTAACATTATTTCATGGTAACGGTTCACCGAGCCGGCAGGAGTGGGCAGCACCATGCCTTACCTACATTAGCATGTACATAGTATATACGTTGGTATATATCTATATGTCTATCTATGTATTTCTATGCATACACATGTATAGATGTATATGTATGTATATATATATAGATATACATCTAAATATATGTATATATACATCTAAATATATGTCTATACATATAAATATATGTATATACATATATGTATGGAAATACATATTGAAATCACACCTTCTAAACGTGAATCTTTGTCTATTCCTACTATTTTGTTCATATCTCCATAAACAAATGATCATAGGAAAAGTGGGATCAATGAGATTTAACATTATTTCATGGTAACGGTTCACCGAGCCGGCAGGAGTGGGCAGCACCATGCCTTACCTACATTAGCATGTACATAGTATATACGTTGGTATATATCTATATGTCTATCTATGTATTTCTATGCATACACATGTATAGATGTATATGTATGTATATATATATAGATATACATCTAAATATATGTATATATACATCTAAATATATGTCTATACATATAAATATATGTATATACATATATGTATGGAGATACATATTGAAATCACACCTTCTAAAACGTGAATCTTTGTCTATTCCTACTATTTTGTTCATATCTCCATAAACAAATGATCATAGGAAAAGTGGGATCAATGAGATTTAACATTATTTCATGGTAACGGTTCACCGAGCCGGCAGGAGTGGGCAGCACCATGCCTTACCTACATTAGCATGTACATAGTATATACGTTGGTATATATCTATATGTCTATCTATGTATTTCTATGCATACACATGTATAGATGTATATGTATGTATATATATATAGATATACATCTAAATATATGTATATATACATCTAAATATATGTCTATACATATAAATATATGTATATACATATATGTATGGAAATACATATTGAAATCACACCTTCTAAACGTGAATCTTTGTCTATTCCTACTATTTTGTTCATATCTCCATAAACAAATGATCATAGGAAAAGTGGGATCAATGAGATTTAACATTATTTCATGGTAACGGTTCACCGAGCCGGCAGGAGTGGGCAGCACCATGCCTTACCTACATTAGCATGTACATAGTATATACGTTGGTATATATCTATATGTCTATCTATGTATTTCTATGCATACACATGTATAGATGTATATGTATGTATATATATATAGATATACATCTAAATATATGTATATATACATCTAAATATATGTCTATACATATAAATATATGTATATACATATATGTATGGAGATACATATTGAAATCACACCTTCTAAACGTGAATCTTTGTATATTCCTACTATTTTGTTCATATCTCCATAAACAAATGATCATAGGAAAAGTGGGATCAATGAGATTTAACATTATTTCATGGTAACGGTTCACCGAGCCGGCAGGAGTGGGCAGCACCATGCCTTACCTACATTAGCATGTACATAGTATATACGTTGGTATATATCTATATGTCTATCTATGTATTTCTATGCATACACATGTATAGATGTATATGTATGTATATATATATAGATATACATCTAAATATATGTATATATACATCTAAATATATGTCTATACATATAAATATATGTATATACATATATGTATGGAGATACATATTGAAATCACACCTTCTAAACGTGAATCTTTGTATATTCCTACTATTTTGTTCATATCTCCATAAACAAATGATCATAGGAAAAGTGGGATCAATGAGATTTAACATTATTTCATGGTAACGGTTCACCGAGCCGGCAGGAGTGGGCAGCACCATGCCTTACCTACATTAGCATGTACATAGTATATACGTTGGTATATATCTATATGTCTATCTATGTATTTCTATGTATACACATGTATAGATGTATATGTATGTATATATATATAGATATACATCTAAATATATGTATATATACATCTAAATATATGTCTATACATATAAATATATGTATATACATATATGTATGGAAATACATATTGAAATCACACCTTCTAAACGTGAATCTTTGTCTATTCCTACTATTTTGTTCATATCTCCATAAACAAATGATCATAGGAAAAGTGGGATCAATGAGATTTAACATTATTTCATGGTAACAATCTGTTACTAAAACTACATTTTTGGATCGGCGTTTACGGGGTTTTGCGCCTGAACTCTTCATATATATATATATACAGCAATTTGCTCAGAAACTGTGTAGCATGGCTTGGTTGGTTGTTGGACTTTTAGATCCTCGCAACATCTAGGGTCATATCAGGATGGGTACCGACTTGTGACAGTGCGCACTCATGACAACTTTAAAGTACAAGTCCACTGGGAAATCAGGGCGCTGGCACCATGACCCAAAATCCCACACAGTCACATTATCCTGTTACTGTGATAATCAGTCCTTGTCTTAAACTCTTCTCCTAGTAATGCTGAGTGCCAAGCTGGTAGCGACAAAGATCAATTTGATAAGTCATTGGTTTGACTCGGCTGGGATTCAAATGCCTGAACTTCCACACGGAAAGCCTGCGCTCTACCGAATCGCCCTCCGCGTCCGGTCGGTAGCAAGACAGCCTAGCTGGCACACACTGCAAATCCATGCACACGCACCGGACGAGGGCACATTTAGCTGGTCTAGGCACACCATGTATTAAAACGCAGACATGTACATAGTCAGTGATAATTTGGACAGATTATCTATGGATGGTTAAGATGCTATATAATCATCATCATCATGCTGTTGGTTGCGATGCGACAAAGACTGCTTTCATTACTTGTCTGCCACTCTCCATTTAGCTCTCTGCTGTGAGTGTGATGTCCATGAGTCGGTCTTAATGTCTCTCAGCTTCAGGTTTCTCTTGATGGTATCCTTGAACCGGAGATGAGGGTGCCCTCTCTTTCTGTAACCAGAAGACAGTTGAGAGTAGAGGATCTGCTTTGGTAGCCTGTCTGCTGACATCCTCATGAGGTGTCCAGTCTAGCGGAAATTCTTTTTGATCAGAAGATCTTCCATAGAGGGCAGCCCCATCCGTTTGAGTATTCCCAATATAATACTTGTGTAGATAACCTATGAGTGTATAGGCTAGCGTATGTAGCCTATAAAAGTGGGCTCATATACCCTATCTATGACGCAAGAACAAAGACGGCATCTTATCAAGAACAAAGACGGCATCTGTATCAAGAACAAAGACGGCAAAATGCTCTTTGAAGAAGATGAAATAAAGTCCAGATGGGAAGAATATGTAAACAAACTATACAATGATGACAGAGGGAACCCACCCACAATTGAGAAAGAAGATGGGAATATTATATTAGTATCAGAGGTTGAGAAGGCTATCAATGATCTAAAGGCAGGTAAGGCTCCTGGAAGTGACCAGATAATATCAGAAATGATAAAAGGACTAGATGAAGTGGGGATTCAAATCATTCATAAGCTAGTAACTGACATCTATGCGACTGGATTTATACCATTGAATATGAATGAATCCATATTTGTACGACTCCCAAAGAAGCTAAATCCAACAGTGTGTACTGAGTACAGAACACTAAGCCTGATAAGTCATATGTTGAAGATGATCCTGAAAATAATTTTACTGAGAAACAGACAGAAAATTGAAGAACAAATCAGTAACGTACAAAGTGGGTTTATATCTGGAAGAGGTACACGTGAAGGGATTTTCAATATAAGAATGATTTGTGAACGTTATTGTGAAGTGAACCAGGATGTTTATGCCTGCTTTATTGACTATGAGAAGGCCTTCGACCGAGTCAATCATGAACTGTTAATCAAATGTTTACAAGATATTGGTGTCAATGGCAAAGACATTAAACTAATTGTGAACTTATACTGGACACAACGTGCATTTATAAAAATGGAGCAGGGCCTATCGGATAAAGTTATGATTAAACGAGGAGTTTGACAGGGGTGTGTATTGTCACCATGTCTATTTAACCTGTACACAGAGATGATTTTCAGACACATTGAAGATTGCAAGGGAGTGACAATAGGTGGCATGAACATCAACAATCTTAGATATGCCGATGACAGTGTAATACTAGCAGACAGTGAGAAAAACCTACAAGATATAGTGAATAGAATCAATAAAGCTGGAATACTATTCAACATGAAGACGAATGCCAGGAAGACCAAAACAATGGTTATAAGTAAAAAGACAGATAAACCAAATGTCAATATAACCATAGATGGCACAAACATAGAACAAGTATCCGAATTCATATATCTCGGACAAAAGATTACAAATGATGGGAGATGTGAGGAAGAAATTAAAAGAAGGATAACAATAGCCCGAACAACATTCTCCAAAATGTATAGAGTGTTAACATCAAGTAAGATATTAATACAAACAAGGAAGCGTATTCTTCAGTGTTATGTGTGGTCTACTCTAATGTATGGGGCAGAGACATGGACAATCTCTAAGAAAATGTACAAACGTTTAGCAGCATTTGAGATGTGGACTTATCGAAGGATGATGAAAATATCATGGACAAAGAAGATCACCAACAAAGAAGTTCTCAGAAAAATTAAAAATAAGAAAAGCCTGTTTGCCACTATACAGACAAAGAAACTTATTTATTTTGGCCACATCATTCCTCAGAGTTCAATATACCGTACATTGTTGGAAGGGAAGGTGAATGGCAGCAGAGGGAGAGGGAGACCAAGAACATCATGGTTTACAAATATTTCACAGTGGACAGGCTTGAATTATTCACAGTCTATCAGAACAGCACAACATCGGGACAAGTGGAGAACCATTGCATCCAACCCTCGACTAGAGGATGGAACTATTGATTGATTGATTGATTGATTGATGAATATGCTGTATAAGAATTATACGAGTATAAAAACCTGGAATATCCCTCCTGATCCTCATCACTCACTCAGCTCCATGGACCGATGGGGAGGCTGGAGCAGTAGATGAGTAGGACAGACTCCAACCCCAGCTCCGATGGTGGTGCCACCAGCCCTGCACACTGTCACCACCACTCACTGCATCACTGAAAAATTACCAGTTATACATATATTTGTCATATACATGATTTGAAAGTGAGCAGAGTGGCCCATGTTTGTTCTTCAAATTACCCGGCTCCAATCTGGGCAAACAATTGTTGCTTTAGTAAGAGGAAGGGCATTTATTATCCTCCTGGGGATTATCTTTTACTTCAATCTCTCCAGTAATACCGGATTAAAAATCAAACCCGCTGTGCCGGTTAATGGGTGATTAAACAAAAAAATAAACCATGGCGATGTTTAATTTAAGCTGTTTGCGCTAGATCTCATCCACCTTTCCCTCAACTCTTGGCAGTCTTCCAATATCCCATCCAACACTGGCCCACACCCAGGTCACCCCCCCCCCCCAACTCTCATCATCATCTAGCCACCCAGTCAACCACACATTTTAATCACCTCTCCTCTCCATTCCCCCGCCCACTCCAACTATCATCATCTAGGATTCTATTATCCTCAGACCCCCACTCACCCACACATTTTAATAACCTCTCCGCTCCCTTCCCGCACCCACCCCAACTATGTTCATCATCTAGGGTTCTATTCTCTTCATTCATACCCCCACTCACCCACACATTTTAATAACCTCTCCTCTCCCTTCCCGCACCCACCCCAACTATCATCATCATCTAGGGTCCTATTCTCTTCAGATCCCCACTCACCCACACATTGTAATCACCTCTCCGCTCCCTTCCCCTGCCCACTCCAACTATCATCATCATCATCTTGGGTTGTATTCTCTTCATTCATACCCCCACTCACCCACACATTTTAATCACCTCTCCTCTCCCTTCCCCTGCCCACTCCAACTAGCATCATCATCATCTTGGGTTCTATTATCTTCAGACCCCCCTCTCACCCACACATTTTAATGACCCCTCCTCTCCTCTCCCAGTAGCCCCTGACGTGCTTTACCTCGCTATATATCCCATGCTCCCTTGAGGCCACACCCGAAGCTCCTCCATCCTGCTATACCTCACCTCACCCGACCCCTACCAAACCCAACCCACCAGGGCTCACAGCTCCCCTCCCGAAGTATGACTATCATACTCGGGGGCCGAACCTTTATAGCGCAGACTTCTCGTGCGAAAGGTCGGGAGTTCGATTCCAGTCCCTGTCAAACCAAGGGCTTACACAATTGATACGTATTGCTTCCTAGCCTGGCGCTAAGCATTATTATCATAGGGTAAGGAGAGTATCAGGATAATGTGACTGAGTGGAGTATCATGTTATTGTGCCAGCAGTCCGGTCTCCCAGTGTGACAGCACTGTTAAGTCACCATGAGAGCGCACTGTCAGAAGTCGCTGCCCGTTTTGATATGACCTTAGTTATTGCCTAGAGGGAAAACCCGAAAAACCAATCCACTCTAAGTCCTACTCCTCCACTCATCCTCATCGTACATAACTGGTTCCCTCCAACGGCCCTGCTTCCGGTTCAGCATTCTCACAGCTTCCGGTTCACCATTCACACGGCTTCCGGTTCCCTATTCTCAAAGCTTCTGGTTCTCCATTCTCACAGCTTCCGGTTCACCATTCACACGGCTTCCAGTTCCCTATTCTCAAAGCTTCCGGTTCTCCATTCTCACAGCTTCCGGTTCACCATTCACACGGCTTCCGGTTCCCTATTCTCAAAGCTTCCAGTTCTCCATTCTCACAGCTTCTGGTTCACCATTCACACGGCTTCCGGTTCACCATTCACACGCTTCCGGTTCCCTATTCTCAAAGTTTCCGGTTCTCCATTCTCACAGCTTCCGGTTCACCATTCACACGGCTTCCGGTTCCCTATTCTCAAAGCTTCCGGTTCTCCATTCTCACAGCTTCCGGTTCACCATTCACACGGCTTCCAGTTCCCTATTCTCAAAGCTTGGGGTTCACCATTCTCACAGCTTCCGGTTCACCATTCACACGGCGTCCGGTTCCCTATTCTCAAAGCTTCCGGTTTTCCATTCTCACAGCTTCCGGTTTGTCATTCTCACAGCTTCCGGTTCCCCATTCTCAAAGCTTCTGGTTCCCCATTCTCAAAGCTTCCGGTTCCCCATTCTCAAAGCTTCCGATTCCCCATTCTCAAAGCTTCCAGTTCCCCATTCTCACAGCTTCTGGTTCCCATTCTCAAAGATTCCGGTTCCCAATTATCAAAGCTTCCGGTTCCCCATTCTCACAGCTTCCGTTCTCCATCCTCAAAACTTCCGTTTCCCCATTCTCAAAGTTTTCCGATTCCCCATTCTCACATCTTCCGTTTCTCCATTCTCACAGCTTCCTGTTCTCCATTATCAAAGCTTCCGGTTCTCCATTCTCATAGCTTCCGGTTCCCCATTCTCACAACTTCCAGTTCCCCATTCTCACAGCTTCCAGTTTCCCATTATCACAGCTTCTGGTTCTCCATTCTCAAAGCTTCCGGTTCCCCATTCTTATAGCTTCCGGTTCCCCATTCTCATAGCTTCTAGTGCCCAATTCTCATCATCATCATGCTGTCGGTCGCGAAGTGACTGCTTTCATTACTTGACTGACGCTCTCAATTTAGCTCTCTGCTGTGAGAGTGATGTCCATGAGTCGGTCTTAATGTCTCTCAGCTTCATCCCAATTCTAACAGCTTACTATCGCACCCAACCACACCCACAGTAGTTCAGACCCATCCACAAACACGTTCTACTCCATTGTATCCCTTCTACAATCCTCATCTCACCCTCTCCTCTCCTCCAACCCTTCCCACTTCCAGTCTACTATCCATCCTTCCGATTCCACCCCATTCGATGCCTTCTCCAACCCTTATCTCAACCCCTCCCATCCTCCCGCCCTCCAGCCTCCATCCAGGCCCCTGCCCATCCTCCCCATTCCATGACTGTCCGCCCTAAGTCGTCCCCACACCCCGTGGAGGAGGATCAATATGTTCTGTGTGTGTAAGGGTGTGTGGGTGGGGTACAGGGCGCATCAGGAGATGGTGGGGGGGTGTCTGTGGGGAGGAAGAGGGCGACGGGAAAGGGGAGAGGGAGTGATGGGGGAGGGGAAGGGGGTGAGGGAAGGGAGAGGGTGAGCTGGAGGAGGGGGAGGGGAGAGGGGGAGGGCAGGGCGAGGGGGAGGGCAGGGCGAGGGGGAGAGGGAGGGACAGGGGAGGGGGAGGCGCAGTCGCATGGAGACGGCGCCTGACACCAGTCGATGCGTTACCATGGCAGCGTCTTCCGACTGTGGCCGGCAACAACCGCCCGCCGCTCACTCTCTGCCTGCCGGTCTGTGTGTACTCTCCGGCCGGGCGTCGGTCGTGAGGAGGGAGGGATCCGCCCTGGCTGAGCGGGCCGGGTGCACCGCGAGGCCGGGCAGACCGAGACCGGGGAGACCGAGCCCGGCCAGGCGGGCCTGGGCAGGGCAGGGCGGGGCGGGGCGCGGCAGTCACGCCCATCTCCTTTTACAGAGGGCGCTGCTCTGCCACCCGGGGACCTGCCCGCGTCTAGCCGGCCTAGTTAGTGTTAGCGCCAGACCCAGTTCGGTCGCTAGGTTACCAGGGTTGTGACAGTCACACCGTTTGTAATAGGCTGTAGAGAGTACGTTGAGACAGTTCAGGGTGACCTGGGGTGGGGTGTCAGGGTGTATGTGATGTATGTTTCACAGTACATGTATATATATATATGTACTATATAATTTAATATGTCGATATAAATAACGGCAGCCCCTTAAATGTTTCTCTCTAACCACCGTTTTATTTAATGCGGAGCGGGCATTCTCTCCTCCCCCTCCTCCTATACCCGTGAGGGAACTGTCACTCTGCTCACTTTCAAAACTCACAGAAAGGAAGTTTGAAACACGGCCGAATCAATGCAATGACATTGCAAAGCGATACTTGTCGCTATCTAGCCTAGCGATATGTATTACTAGGAGAGAGCAATAACTGATTAGACCAATATCAGGATAATTGGACTGAGTGGGAATTCAGGTCATGGTGTATGCGCCCCGGTATCCTAGTTGGACAGTACTATAAAGTTGCCATGAGTAGATGCCACATTATCCTAACTCTGAGCCAAGCAGTTCTTGTCCTATCCTAATAATGCCGAGCACCAGGTCAGGATGCGACAAGTATAAATTGTGTAAGTCGACTGGGGTTCGAACCCGCGGTTTCAATTTCCACAATCTACCAAAACGGGAGTCAGACGCTCAACTCATTTGACCATCCTGTCTGGTCACATAGATATTTCATATTTCACTATGAACACGTTTGTCTATGGAGTGAAGAGCACTATTTGGTTACACATTAATTTACACATCTGTACATAAATGCAGGGCATGCAGGTATTGCAATACCTCAGGGAGTTTGACGCCCCTGCCCTGCAGAGTTGTAAACCACTGCCTTGTGGTACAGGTTCTTGACAGAACCGAAGGCTAAGGGAGCAAACCCTAAACAAGAACCATGTCACTGTGGCAGCATCAAGGGCGGTTGATGTATGGAACTCCCACCATCTCCCGACCAGTCACTGCAGGGACAAATAGTTTTGCGCCTGTCTGTACATGTTCTTGCCGGTGTGAAACCTCTATTTGCTCCCCGAGAGAGTGTCGCTGGTAACTTGCAAAAGCCAGCAGCACTTCAACACTTTTGCAGGCAGGTTTCATGAAATGTACAATCGCACAAAGAGCGACACTCAAGTAATGAAAGCAGTCTTTGTCGCATCGCGACCGACAGCATGATGATGATGATGACATAAATGATATACTTATATATATATATATATATAGATATGAGTCAGCCTCACGAAAATGGGCCAATCGGTGGTCAATTGAAGATGTCGGCGTCACAATTCTTAAAATTGTAGAGCATTTCGTTGTTTGATATTAAATTCTAGAAACAAATAAGGTTGTTGTGTTTTCTCTACCTTTACATTCAGGATAAATCTAAGGACGTTCGACCACCTCTCTCAATGCTAAACTATAAGTATGCCGATCGACGCCTACATCCAATGATGGATGCCGACAACTTCCCCCAATTGGCCTCTTTTCGTGATCCTGAATGGTATATATATATATATATATATATATATATATATATATATATATATATTTACAAAGAGTGGAGTGTCAAGCCTCGCGCAGGGAGTGGAGCGGTGCATGCCGGGACCCCCCTACCCCCCCTACCCACCTCTAGCCCCCTACCCCCCACCCGGATAGAGTGAGGAGAGAGAGGGGGAGGCACTACAGAGCTTATTACACGCGATAACCGGTTTATCACTATCCATATATATATATATTCGTTCGCTTGCAAGAGACATTTGACGGCGTGATGGCGGGATGAGGGTCTCCCGCATCACACAGACATCGTTCTATACTACTTACAAGGAAGTAGTATAGACCAATGTGGGAATGGCCCAGGCTATCCAAAGGGAATAATCGACACTTGATTCAGGCAGGGCTTGTTCAACCTGGCGCTCCCTTGATATAATATATCAATGTAACTATTTGATTATACCTCCTTCATATTTTATATTCTACTTGAGATTCATAGAATACAATTTAGATAAGTGGTTTGATTTTTAAAATGTGTTGCTTGCGTCGGAATATGCATGACTGGTACCGAATTGTGACAGCGAATACTCATGGTGACTTCATAGTGCTGCCCCAGTCACTAGGAGGCCAGGCCGGCAATATTATGACCTGATATCCCACTCAGTAACAATATTCGTACACTGAGCTAACCAGTCCTTGCCCTATCATATCAATGCCGAGTGCCCAGCTAGGAAGTGACACATATACATTTCCCCGTGTCCCCAGCTCTGCCAATTTGGATTTCCACCGCTGTGTATAACTTGCAGCGTCATCAAAGGCCGGTTGCTCTCATACCATGTCTATGTGGTGTGGGAGGTTAAAAATCCCTTGGGTCGGTAAAAGTGTAGGCTCATGCTTTCTATCGACCAGCAGTGGAATGAGGAAGACCAGTCGTCTATGACCGAAATTTCCCATGCTTAAACAACTAATGGACCAACAAAAAAAAACAAAAAAAAAGTCATTGGTTTGACTCGACCAGGGTTCGAACACACAAACTCATGGGTTCGGATCCCCCGATCTCCTAAAACAGGAGGCGGACACTCAACCTATTCAGCCATGCAGTCTGGTGTCCCAAAACAAGTCAAACCAAACACCTCTTTACATGCTATACGTTGCTTCTGTCGTGAAGGGTGCAAAAGGAAAACATTGCGTCTAGAGTCCAGGGATGAAAGATCTCTGCCATTTGCCGGATTTCCGCGATTTACCAAATATTTACCGATTTACATTTTTATTTTTTATTTTTTTATTGAAGCGTTAATTATACTGTCCATAGTATATAAGCCTGAGTTGTCGGGATTGTTTTCAATGCTGGCCAGCTGTAGTGTTGGTGTTATCTTATCACATTAAACAACATGCGAAGAAATATGGATGTATATCACTGCATAACAATCAGAGCTTGCCGCAGTCTTAAAATGATGCTAAATGATCCAGGGGCGGAACACCCCAATAATCAAAAACAACAACAACAACACAAACCCCACAACCTTTCCTAGGCTACTCGTTGGTTCCACGACCACGTCACGATGTCAACGTAACCACAATGTTCGCACGCTACGACACGACTGTGTTGACCAAGCACACACACAGTTTCGAGATTTATTTGGCGTCAGTGACTTGTGTGACACTCGGGCCGCCATATTGACAGAACGGTCAGCAGTTGACAGCAAAATGCAATCACACTTCTGGCTGATAATTGCACATGGCCGTCTAAAAGCGCAAACAAGGCTGGTGAGATGTGACACCTGTCGGGATAATCACGCCGATAACCAGCCGTTCAACATCGATATTAGGCTTTTGATTGAATTAATGCCCACACGTGGGTTGCACCTGCGCATGCGCGCGCGTCTGTGTGTCCTGCACTTTTTCTCCTGGAGTACTCGGATCAGAATATCACAGTGTAAACGCTGGCAGCAGCTCGCCCCTCCTCCTCCGTCCCTCTTCCTCACCACCACCTTGGCGCGTATGATTTATTATTTTTCTTTGTTTTAAATTAATTTGATTCATATATATGTCATTTGTCAGTGTCGTAGTACCTGTCTGCCGACCGACAGTAATTGCTGGATATTGATAAGCCCCTTATCGGCGTGTCATAAAGTCTGTAGTGTGTTGCTCCCCCCCCCCCCCCCCACCTCCTGGGGTTGGGGGATTTCCCAGCATGCCCACCACACAGGATGGCCGAATGAGTTAGAGCGTCTGTCTCCCGTGCTGGTAGATTGTGGGTTAGAACCCTGATCGAGTCAAACCAATGACTTAAAAATTGATACTTGTTGCGTCCTCGTCATTATTAGGACAGGGCAAGGACTGGTGTGCTCAGCATGAGGATAATGTGACTGAGTAGGATACCAGGTCATGGTAGTGATGGACTGGTTTCCCAGTGGGACAGCACTATAAAGTTGCCATGAGTGCACACTGTCACAAGTCGGTACCTGTCCTGATATGACCTTGGATGTTGCTAGGACGTAAAACAACAACAAACAAACCCAGCATGCTCTGTTCCCCCCGCTAACGCGGGGGCCGCACACTGCATATGCCGGGAAGTTTCTTTGTATGTATTTACACAATTTTATTTGACATGGTGTTATACTGTAAATTGAAGTGTAAAGTAAATTCTGCAACCAAAATGTACACAATGCCATAATGTTGGTTGGTTGTTGGAGTTTTACGTCATGGCAACATCTAACATCATATCAGGACGGATAACCAGATGGGATGGCCGAATGAGTTAGAGCATCAGTCTCCCGTGTTGGTAGATCGTGGGATCGTGGGTTCGAATCCTGGTCGAGTCAAACCAATGACTTAAAAATTGGTACTTCTTGCTTCCTAGCCAGACGCTCGGCATTATTAGGATAGGGCAAGGAGCAGTGGAATGAGGAAGACCAGTCATCTGCGACTGAAATTTCCCATGCTTAATCAACTAATGTACCGACAAATAAATAAAAATGCACTAAGTCATGAGTATGAGGTACATTTAAAATCTGCATAACTGAGTCCGACCAAGACTTCAGACATGCAAAACCAAGAAGCGCTAACCTAGATTTTCATCTACATCACCAAGTGAGACACTGACGGTGTCGCACTCATTACACATGTAATGCGGATTGTTTGTGCCTGTGCACAGGACCGCGCTGAAGAAATGAACACACACCAAACCTATTTCCGCCTGCATACCCAAAGTAATCTGCTTCCTTGTTTGTTTGATGGAGTTTTATGTACTGGGAACAAATGAAATCATATCAGGACTGGTACCGACGTCTGACAGTGCACACTTATGGTGATGTTATAGTCTTGCCCCACTGGGAGATCAGGCCGCCAGAAGCATGATCTGATATCCTGCTCAGTCACATTATCCTAACACTGAGCTAACCAGTCCTTGTCCCAGGCTAGGAAGTGACAAGTATCATTATGCGAGTATAACGACGTAGATGGGAATGGTCATATTATTATTTTTTATTACACGTATAAAGTGCCTTACTCTGTGTCTGGCACCCCTCCCACCACGTGGCCAGTGGCGCCGCCACCGGCACGAATCCGAACAGAATCGCTCTATTGTGTCATTTGCGCCTGAGAATCTTGTGTTATAGACTATGGCATCATAGTCCCTATGCCCGAGAATATATCTATCTCAATCCACTCATTTGTCTTCTCTCTTATGTTGTACTGTAGCCGGCATTTATATGATGTATACGCATTATACAAGTATAATTAATCGGAAACTTTCACACCTTATTAAATTCTAAGTCATCTACTACACTGATCTGTTACAGAGATAGAGAGAGAGAGCCAAGTACTGTGTGGAGTTGTTAATGTATGTTGTCGCCACTGGCCTATCAAGGCATTCACCTGGTGGAACAAGGCCCTGCTCAACCCGCCCTCTGCCGGAAGTGGCAGTGTCACCTGCGGTACCGACCCGGAACCAGGTGTGCCGGTGTCCGGTTGTCGGGGCCGTTGCGATGGAGAGATCATGTTATTGAACGGCCGCAAGGTGACGTCGACCAGGAAACATGCACCCGCATGTGTATTGCATGATATCAGCTTGATGCCAAAATCTCACTAGCGCATATACTGAACGCCACTTTTAAGTCTGTTTTAATATACGTGACCCAGCACCATGAAATCAGTCGAGTTGCGCACCTATTCATTTTGAGTAATATGCTATAACAGTTTATGTGCGTGAAATTATTGATTTTTATTATCCCATAAAACTTTACCTTACCGAGGATATGTGTGTATCCACTGGGTAAAACTATATTTATAACACCAAAAAGTACTTGTATTACACAATTTGTAACATGCATTAAATTTGTTCACACATATACCTCGAGTTTGACATCAATTTTCTAAGATATGTAATGTTCATGCATGGCAGAAAGTTTGGCAATTTGTTAGGAAATAATTCGGTCAATTTTCAGCCTAGTAAACTAAATTTGGAATTATTTTAAAGCTTACACTCCACTCTTTCCGAATATGGCCTTGACTCCGTTTCATTGTTTGGTGCGACCTGACTCATGTCGTGCGTGATGTTGGGTCACATATGGCTAATCAGTCACCGCCTCCCAGCACCAAGCCAGAGGACCTAAAGTCCATATTGTGTCATAAACCATTTACTAAAATGTCATCCTTTTGATTAATCAAGTAAGGAGTTCTAGTTACTCACTACCCTCAATCTCTATGTTACTGCAGGGCCTTCCAGCGCTAGGTTTATGTGTGCACCTAAACTATTCAGTTGCATCCTATGTATTGTATATATAGATTTGCTTAAAGCTGCATAGTCCGATGAAATATCAAATTTTCAAAACCAAACCACTTATCTAGATTTGATTTGACATATCTAACTTAGATACTGATGTACTTATTAAGCATTTGTTTCTGCGTAGAAGGCAATACTGAGTCAATTTAACAGAACCTGTTACTGCAGAAATATACATCCCCAAACACCACATGCAACATACACCACATACATACTCAAACACCACATGTGGCAACCACCACATACACCCACAAACACCACATGCAACAAACACAACATACTTCCTCAAACAGCACATGCATCAAACACGACATACATCCCCAAACACGAGATGCAACCAACACCACATACATACTCAAACACCACATACAGCAAACACCACATGCATCCCCAAACACCACATGCAATAAATCCGACATACATATTCAACCACTACTTGCAGCAAACACCACATACATCCCCACTCACTGCATGCAGCAAACACCACATACATACCCAACCACCACATGCAGCAAAGACCACATATATCCCCAAACACCACAAGTGACCAACATCACATACATACTCAAACATCACATGCAGCAACCGCCACATACATACCCAAATATCACGTGCAACAAACACCACCTACATCCACACACCACATTGAAGAAACATCACTTACATCCCCAAATAACACATGCAACAAACAGCACATACATCCACAAACACCAAATGCAACAAACACCACATACATACCCACACCCACCTGCTGTCATGCTTCGACGCCCACACCCATATCCCTCCCACCACACACACACACATCCCGTACACATATATTAGTACCCAAAACCTCCGCCAGGCTGACTTCCAATGCAACCATACCCATGCTGGTCGCGATCAACTACAGCTCGCCTCAACAATTCAATCAGAACTCATACACTCCAAATCACCCACTGCATGCCCGCGTCACACCTAACCATTACTATCGCTATATATGCCAACACTACACTCAGCCAAGCACAAGCAGTCACAATTCCAATAGTAAGATGGCTGGAAGACCAGTGCTCCGGCGCTGACAAATATCATATTCAGATGAATAAATATTTTCCCGAACAAAAACAGACATGCCATGCTGACACCACCAGGCCAGCCCTGATGGATTTGTGTGTGTTGTTGCTTTACTTCCTAGCAACATCTAATGTCATAACAGGACGGTACCGACTTGTGACAGTGCGCAATCATAGCGACATTATAGTGCTGCCCCAGTGCGAAACCAGGCCGGTGGCACCATGACATGATATCCGACTCAGTCACATTATCCTGACACTGACCCAACCAGTCATTGCCCTATCCTAATAATGCCAAGCGCCAGGCTAGGAAGTGACAAGTATCAATTTGTAAGTCATTGGTTTGACTCGAACAGGATTCAAACTCACAAACTCATGGGTTCAGATTTCCCGATCTCCCAAAACAGAAGACGGACGCTTTACTCATTCGGCCACCCCGTCTGGTAAAAGGATACCACGTAAGACAACACAACAACCACAGTACCTCATCTCTCCACACACACACACACGCACACACTCAGCCACACACAGCTTCCATAAAGAACCTCTCACACCTCACCATTACATGCCAACTGATATATATCAATGGCTTATACAAATTGATACTTGTCGCTTCCTAGCCTGGTGCTACGCATTAATATAATAGGACACGGATTGGTTGGCTCTGTGTCAGGATAATGTGACTGAGTGGGATATCAGGCCATGGATATCATGCTGGTGGTGTGGGCTCCTAGTGGGGCAGCACTATAAAGTTGTCATGAGTGTGCGCTGTCAGGAGTCTGTATCCGTCCTGATATGACGTTAGATGTTGCAAGGACGTAAAACTTCAACAAACACCCAAATATATCCAGTACACTCAGACGACGAGAACCCCCTTCAGCCAATCACAAGAGCCAAAGAAAGCAACAAACCACCACAATGACACACATGACAACACAACTACTACACCTCGTCCCTCACCCACACACACCTATCCATGCCTCTCCACACAACTAATATACCGCTACCCACACCGTTATATACCGCTAGATATATATCAGTACACTACTATATATATATATGGGTCATTCTTTAAAACTGGGCACCACATATTTGGTTTCCACATTACGATGCTGATAATTTGTTCTTTCTTTTATTGATTGCACGTCAAATAATTATTGTAATTATTGTATTAAGCATGTTAGCAATATTACATTTATTGAAGCTATCCCAAGAAAGAAATTAAAAGTTGACTTATATGATTTTGTGCCAATGTGAAAAAGTGAAAATTTACACATTTACAACTTATTTTAAAACTTTTCTCTTGTAAGTCATAACCTAGTCTGCTTAAAAGTAATCAATAAAATGTTGTTTGACTATGTTGTATATGTTAAAATGAGGTTCTGGATGTGTCTTTGATTGTCCTGTTACACAAGTGATATTAATGTATTGCTCAATTTGTATAAGATCTAATTCAAAAACTGAAATTAATTGTGTTCAACTCTGACATATGCACAACATGCAAACCTTCAGAGGACATTGATTGGATTAGGCTATTATTTGGAAGATTTTTTGCTATTATTTGGAAGGTTTTCACTTTTGGTTTCCATGTCACACTTTTGTGCCCAGTTTTAAAGAATGACCCATATATATATATATATATATATATATATATATATATATATATATATATCAGTATACCCAGACCACCACCACCAGCCAATGACAAGATCCAAAGAAAGCAACAAACCACCACAATGACAAACATGGCAACATAACAACTAGAAACTCACTCCCCCATCGACAAATACACACACACGCCTCCCCCCCCCCCCACACACACGCACACACCCATACACCCTAACACTTAGTCATTAAATACCGCTACACATAGCTTTATCACTGCATCCAGAACTCGACCACCACAGTTATCAGCAGTAGCCGATCCGATCCGCCACATAACCCCAAAACCTGTGCGTTGCACCAGCGTTCCAGTGCATCACCACCACGACGCCCCCTGGTGTCGGGCAGTAAGTACTGCGTACGCAGTGGTGTGTAGTGGTGGATGTAGTTGGATGCGCCATCCGCTGCGTGGCGCTCCCACCTACCGGGTCCCAGCGGCGTCCATATTGGCACAATATGGTAGCGCGCCAGGACTCAGGTATTGATCGGCGCTAAGGCTCGGGCGAGGCGGGGGAAGAGGCGGGCAGCGCGGCGGGTGCAGGGGCGGGACGGGGTGGGGTGGGTGAGCCGGGGTTCGGCCGGGCGGGCGGGCGGGCGGACGGACGTGTTCGGGTACGGCCCGACGAATGGGTGGGCGGGGACCCAGCCCCTCCCTGCCGCCCAGCTCCGACCGAGGGGTGCCCGGGCGGTTAGACGATGCAAGCCCCCGCACGCTCCCTCCCGCCGGTCCCATTGCCCCGTTCACTCTTGTCTTCCAGTCGGGAGAAGTCTCCATCCGAGACGGCCTCCAACACATAGCCCAGCACCTCACCGCCACCTCGCGCTGCTTCGTGCTCCCCGCCCTCCCCGCCCACCCTCCCCGCCCGCACTCCCGTCCGGCCCTCCATGCCGGCCCTCCCTCCTTCTCCCTTCCCTCTCGCCCCATCCTTAGCCCCCCGCCCCCACGTCCCCCTCATTATCCCCTCTCGCCCCTTCCTTCTCTTCAACTCCAGCCAAACCCCGTGCAGTGCACTGTGTTAATCGCGGAAGTTGTTGTGGACAGAGACAGACGTCAACATGAGTCGACCAGAAGGGAGAAGAGAGAGAGAGACGTGGTACTGAGGCTGTCAAGGAGGAGGGTAGATATGGGGAGAGGGGGAGAAGAGGGGCTGGGGAGAGGGGGGAGTGGATGGCGGAGAGAGTTGATGGGGAGTGTAGTGTGGAGACGGGAGAGGGGGGAGTATATGGCGGAGAGGGGGGAGGGGGGAGTGTAGGGTGGAGAAGGAAGAGGGGGGAGTATATGGCGGAGAGGGAGGAGGGGGGGAGTGTAGGGTGGAGAGGGGAGAGGGGGGAGTATATGGCGGAGAGGGGGGAGGGGGGAGTATATGGCGGGAGAGGGGGGAGGGGGGAGTGTAGGGTGGAGAGGGGAGAGGGGGGAGTATATGGCGGAGAGGGGGGCGCGGTGGGGGAGTGTAGGGTGGAGAGGGGAGAGGGGGGGAGTATATGGCGGAGAGGGGGGTGGGGGGGAGTGTAGGGTGGAGAGGGGAGAGGGGGGAGTATATGGCGGGGAGAGGGGGGTGGAGGGCGGAGAGGGGAGATGGGGAGAGGGGTGTGTGGATAGGGGGGAGTGGATGGTGGAGAGGGTAGAGTGGGGAGTGTAGGGTTGTGAGGGGGAGGGGGGAGTGGATGACGGAGAAGGGATATGGTGAGAAGAGGGGGTGTGGAGAGGGGGGAGGGGGAGCGGAGGGGTGATGGGTTGGTTGTTGGAAGTGTATGTACTAGCAACATATAGTGTCATATTAGGATGGGTGGCCACTTGTGTCAGTGCGCTTTGATCGTGGCTTTAGAGTGTTGACCCACTGGGAGACTAGGCCGCCAGCGCCATGATCCGATTTCCCACTCAGTCATATTATCCTGACGCTCAGTCAACCAGACGTTGCCCTATTCCAATAATGCCGAGCGCCGGTTTAGGAAGCGACACTTATCAATTGCTAAGTCATTGGTTTGCCTCGACAGGGTTCGAACCTGTGGGTTAGAATCCCACGGTCTACCAAAACGGGAGACGGAAGCTCAAGTTATTCGGCCATACTATCTGGTAGGGGGGGGGGGGGGGGGGGGGGGATAATGGGGATGGGGCGAGGGGAATGGTGAGGGGAGGTGGATAGTGACGGAGAGGTGAGGGGGAGAGGGGAGCTATGACAGTTGGGGCGGTAGGTGGTCTAGCAGAGGGATGGGTGTGTGAGGTGAACAGAGGGAGGAGTGGGAGGAGTGCGGGAGTGGTAAGTATTGGTAGGAGTGGGAGGAGTGGAAGGAATGGGAGAACTGCAAGGAGTGGGAGGAGTGGGATGAGAGGGAAGAGTGGGGTGAGAGGGAGGCGTGGGAGAAGTGGAATGAGAGGGAGAAGTGGGAGAAATGGAATGAGTGGGAGGAGTGGGAGGAGTGGGAGGAGTGGGAGGAGTGAGAGGAGTGGGAGGAGTGGGAGGAGTGGGAAGAGTGGGATGAGTGGGAGGAGTGAGAGGAGTGGGATGTATTGGAGGAGTGGGATGAGTGGAAGAAGTGGAATGTGAGGGAGAAGTGGGAGAAATGGAATGAGTGGGAGGAGTGGGAGAAGTGGGAGGAGTGAGAGGAGTGGGAGAAGTGGGAGGAGTGGGACGAGTTGAAGGAGTCGGAGAAGTGGGAGGAGTGGGAGGAGTGGGAGGAGTGGGAGGAGTGGGAGAAGTGGGAGGAGTGAGAGGAGTGGGAGGAGTGGGAGGAGTGAGAGGAGTGGGAGAAGTGGGAGGAGTGGGACGCGTTGAAGGAGTCGGAGAAGTGGGAGGAGTGGGAGGAGTGGGATAAGTGGGAGGAGTGGGAGGAGTGGGAGGAGTGGGAGGAGTGGGAGGAGTGGGAGGAGTGGGAGGAGTGGGAGGAGTGGGAGGAGTGGGAGGAGTGGGAGAAGTGTGAGGAGTGGGAGGAGTGGGAGGAGTGGGAGGAGTGGGATGAGTGGGAGGAGTGGGAGAAGTGGGAGGAGTGAGAGGAGTGGGAGGAGTGGGAGGAGTGGGACGAGTTGAAGGAGTCGGAAGAGTGGGATGAGTGGGAGGAGTGGGATGAGTGGGATGAGTGGGAGGAGTGGGATGAGTGGGAGGAGTGGGAGGAGTGGGAGGAGTGGGAGGAGTGGGACGAGTGGGACGAGTGGGACGAGTGGGACGAGTGGGACGAGTGGGAGGAGTGGGTGGAGTGGGATATGTGGAAGGAGAGGGGGTAGTGGAAGGAGTGGGAGGAGTGAGAGATGTGGAAGGAGTGGGAGGAGTGGGAGGAGTGGGAGAAGTAGGAAGAGTTGGTAAGGTATGGGGAGGAAGGACCTGAATGGGGGAGACAAGATGTTGTGCCGGCTTAAGCAGAGAAACTGCTGTCTGAGCAGATACGGAGGTACGGCGGGGAGAGAGGGAGGGGCGGGGCGGGGCGGGGCGGGGCGGGGCGGGGCGGGGCGGGGCGGGGCGGGGCGGGGCGGGGCGGGACAGGGATTGGTGGGGAGATGGGATTGGCCGGGGGTGTAGAGGCTGGCGACCGGACATGAGTGCGGTGCCGATGCTACATACATTAGAAGATCTGAGAACACGGATGTGATCCAACGACTGATCTGCCCATTCACCAACCCCCTCCCCCTCCGGCCGCCCAGCCCCGCCCCACCCCGCCCCACCCAGCTCCGCCCCGTTCATCCCCCAAACACGACCACACCTCCCCACCCTCCTTACCCCCGCCCACTCCTCCTATAGGACCCTCTTATCGGATCCATTCACTACCGTTCTCGCCTTTGGGTTATTTACTTATTGCTTTCGCTTCAGATCTACAATGTATGCCATCAAGTCAATCTTCGGCACGCCTTCTTCATTTAAATCCCGTATGTTCCTCCTCCTCCTTCGCCTCATTGTATCCATCTCCTTCCTCCTATTTCACCTCTACTTCTACCTTCTTCTTCATCTCCAGGTCCTCTTCACCCTACTATTCAACCAAATGTCCCTGTCATTCCACCTGCTCCCTGCTACTCTTCCACCACCTCTTCTTCTTTTCTCCCAGTTCACTTCCACTCTCTATACCCTGCTCTTCCACTCCTACCCCTTCCACCCTCTATACCCTCCTCTTCCACTCCTACCTCTTCCACCGTCTATACCCTCCTCTAGCACTCCTACCTCTTCCACCCTCTATACCCTCCTCTACCACCCCTACCCCTTCCACCCTCTATACCCTCCTCTACCAATCCGCCCTCTTCCACCCTCTATACCCTCCTCTAGCACTCCTACCCCTTCCACCCTCTATATCCTCCTCTACCAATCCTACCTCTTCCACCCTCTATACCCTCCTCTACCAATCCTACCTCTTCCACCCTCTATACCCTCCTCTACCAACCCTACCTCTTCCACCCTCTATACCCTCCTCTACCAATCCTACCCCTTCCACCCTCAATACCCTGCTCTTCCATTCCTACCTCTTCCACCCTCTATACCCTCCTCTTCCACTCCTACCCCTTCCACCCTTTATACCCTCCTCTACCAATCCTACCCCTTCCACCCTCTAGACCCTCCTCTTCCACTCCTACCCCTTCTACCCTCTATACCCTCCTCTACCAATCCTATCCCTTCCACCCTATATACCCTCCTCTAGCACTCCTACCTCTTCCATCCTCTATACACTCCTCTACCAATCCTACACCTTCCACCCTGTATACCCTCCTCTACCACTCCTACCTCTTCCACCCTCTATACCCTCCTCTACCACTCTTACCTCTTCCACCCTCTATACCCTCCTCTACCACTCCTACCCCTTCCACCCTATATACCCTCCTCTACCAAACCTACCTATTCCACCCTATATACCCTCCTCTAGCACTCCTACCCCTTCCACCCTCTATACCCTCCTCTAGCACTCCTACCTCTTCCACCATCTATACCCTCGTCTACCAATCCTACACCTTCCACCCTATATACCCTCCTCTACCACTCCTACCTCTTCCACCCTCTATACCCTCCTGTACCACTCTTACCTCTTCCACCCTATATACCCTCCTCTACCAATCCTACCTCTTCCACCCTATATACCCTCCTCTAGCACTCCTACCCCTTCCACCCTCTATACCCTCCTCTAGCACTCCTACCTCTTCCACCCTCTATACCCTCCTCTACCAATCCTACACCTTCCACCCTATATACCCTCCTCTACCACTCCTACCTCTTCCACCCTCTATACCCTCCTCTACCACTCTTACCTCTTCCACCCTATATACCCTCCTCTACCAATCCTACCTCTTCCACCCTATATACCCTCCTCTAGCACTCCTACCCCTTCCACCCTCTATACCCTCCTCTAGCACTCCTACCTCTTCCACCCTCTATCCCTCCTCTACCACTCCTACCTCTTCCACCCTCTATACCCTCCTCGAACGCTCCTACCCCTTCCGCCCTCTATACCCTCCTCTAGCACTCCTACCCCTTCCACCCTATATACCCTCCTCTATCAATCCTACCTCTTCCACCCTCTATACCCTCCTCTTCCACTCCTACCTCTTCCACCCTCTATACCATCCTCTACCAATCCTACCTCTTCCACCCTGTATACCCTCCTATACCAATCCTACCTCTTCCACCCTCTATACCGTCCTCTTCCACTCCTACCTATTCCACCCTATATACCCTCGTCTTCTACTCCTACCCCTTCCAGCCTCTATACCCTCCTCTACCACTCCTACCCCTTCCACCCTATATACCCTCCTCTACCAATCCTACCTATTCCACCCTCTATACCCTCCTCTACCACTCCTACCCCTTCCACCCTTTATACCCTCCTCTAGCACTCCTACCTCTTCCACCCTCTATACCCTCCTCTACCAATCCTACCTCTTCCACCCTCTATACCCTCCTCTACCAATCCTACCTCTTCCACCATCTATACCCTCCTCTACCAATCCTACCTCTTCCACCCTCTATACCCTCCTCTACCAATCCTACCTCTTCCACCCTCTACACCCTCCTCTACCACTCCTACCTCTTCCACCATATATACCCTCCTCTATCAGTCCTACCTCTTCCACCCTATATACCCTCCTCTTCCACTCCTACCTCTTCCACCATCTATACCCTCCTCTACCAATCCTACCTCTTCCACCCTCTATACCCTCCTCTTCCACTCCTACCTATTCCACCCTATATACCCTCCTCTTCCACTCCTACCCCTTCCAGCCTCTATACCCTCCTCTACCACTCCTACCCCTTCCACCCTCTATACCCTCCTCTACCAATCCTACCTATTCCACCCTCTATACCCTCCTCTAGCACTCCTACCTCTTCCACCCTCTATACCCTCCTCTAGCACTCCTATCCCTTCCACCCTCTATACCCTCCTGTAGCACTCCTATCCCTTCCACCCTCTATACCCTCCTCTTCCACTCGTTCTTCTTCCACCTTTTCCTTTCCCACTCCTTATTACTCTTCAACCTCTTCTCGCGTATTTTCCTGCTTTCCATCCTATTTCCTATCCCCTCTCCTTGTCCTCCACTTTACTCCTCCTCCCCCACTTCAACTTCCTCTTCCTATTCCTCTTCCTCGCCATTCAGCTCCTCATCTAGCTCTTCTTGTTCCTCGTCCTTCTCCCCATCATTCTCTTTCACATATTCCAGCTCCTCCTCTCTTCTCCATACTCTTCCTCTTCCTATACTTCTTCCTTCAACTCTTATTCATCATATTTCCCCTCCTTCACCCCCTCTTCACGTTCATCTTCCTCTATCCACCCAGTCCTCTCCCTCTTTCTCCTACTATTCCACATCATGTTCATCATCCCCCATCCCATCTATTATATATATTCCCCTTACTTATACCCCTGTCACACTACAACGTTTCTCTCCAACATGCATCAACGTTTGTAATTTGTTGGCGAAATGTCGGGAAACGTCAGGAAATGTTAGCGGGACATTATGCGAACGTCGGTACACGTCGGTACACTATCCTGGATGCTGACAGTCGCCGAGGGACGTCGGGGAGCGTAGGAGGTCGCTAGAGGTAAAAAAAACGTGACGACCGACAACGCGCTTCAACGCGCGGTTGCCAATATTATGGCGACGTCAGAAGGACGTCGACAGCGCTGGAATAACGTTATGCAAATGCTAGGCAGTTGTCGTGTGTGTGTGAGGGTCATCGCCACACATAGCACCAAATGGTTGCTTTGTTGTTTTACGTCGTACCAACATCTAGGGTCATATGAGCATTTCGCACCAAACTTTTTTAGTTTTTTTTCCTCACTCATCGACTAATGTTGGCCACATGCGAAAAATGCACTGTGCTGACGCCGATCTTTTTCCCCAAACAGTCGAAAAGTTGGACGTGTCTCGACGAGTAGAAGATATTTTGTGTGCTGACGGCGCGCCGGCGAGAAGCATCGTAGTGTGAGACGGCCATTACATCCTTCCTGCACGACCCTCCTAACCCCGCGGCCTTCATCTGTGTCATACTCCAATATAACATCCTCCAATAAATGCATTTCCACTCATCCCCTTCATCATCATCAGCTCGATACCATGTCCCCACTAGCATCACTCTGTCGACCAGACGGGATGGCCGAATGAGTTAAAGCGCCTGTCTCCCATGCTGGGACATCATGGGGTCGTGGGGATCGAACCCTGGTCGAGTCAAACCAATGACTTAAAAATTGATACTTGTCGCTTCCTCGTGAGGCGCTCGGCATAAATAGGATAGGACAGGGACTGGTTGGCTCAGTGTCAGGATAATGTGACTGAGTGGGATATCAAGTCATGGTTCTGGTGGCTTGGTTTCCCAGTGGGACAACACTATAAAGTTGCCATGAGTGTGCACTGTCACAAGTCAATACCCATCCTGATATGACCTTAGATGTTGCTAGGACGTAAAACAACAACAAACAAACCATCACTCTGTCCTCCACTCACCTGTTATGGTTCCGCCGTATTCACCGACACCCCTTGACCCCATCCACTGCCCTCCTTCCCATTTCCTCTTCATCCAGCCGACCTTAGATGTTGCAAGGACGTACAACTCCAACAACCACTCTCCATCCAGTCCTGCTCTTCCTTCTACTCCTACTCATTCCTTCCCCACCCATCAGCTCTATTTAACCCTTGGCAAACCCTTCTCAGGCTCTCGCTTCGTCGTCCACTCTGATGCTACTCCTCTCCCCACCCACCACCCCTTACTCCCAACCCCATCGGGCATCGTTACCCTTATTCACCTCTAGCCGCACCACGCTGTAGCATACCCCTATACTGGTGATATTAATACACAGCCATATTACAAGGGATTTACATAATTATCATGTGGTTGGAGATGGTATTTTGAGATAGAGTGTTAGTAGAATGGTTTGTTTATTCTGTTAAATGGAGTGTGGTTACCTTGTAGGGTTATGATTTAAAAGGTTAGTACCCGAGGGGTGTTTTTGACTACATGAAGTAGTTTGAGTAAGTAAGTTGTCACTATTGATGGGATAAACTATGCTTGGAGGATTGTACATTTCAGTCATTTAGTAGTCTAGTACATTCTTTATTAGTGTCTATGTTCATAGCAATACTACCGCACTGATATGCATTTTCTGGAGTTGTTGGGCAAATAATTTGTCAGGTGGATAGCTTGCTTTGTTGGCAGCAGATAAGGGAGCGCGGTGTGGTGAGGCAGTGGGTGGCCATAGGTGCTTATAATAGGTAGATCATTAAACATGGTGACCTCATCACTAGGCCTATAGAAGGGCGTGATTGGCTTGGTGACTTCTGACCAGATTCTTGAATTCTTGTTGTGCTTGTGCATGTCTAATTCTGACTGGGAGTTCATTCCAGAATTTGCTGCCTTTGTAGATAGGGGCTTGTGTCAGTCTATTTGTGAGTGGTTAGTATATATATATATATATATATATATATATATATATATATATAAATGTATACATGGGAAAGCCGAACTCCCTCAACACTCAATTGACAGGCGACGATTCACCGCTTTTGTCCTTGAACTAGGACAACGCCCAATATGGCGGGAGACGGCAAAATGTCGTCTGCGGAGACCCGAGGTGTCGCCTGCTGCAGTCCGTACCCTAATAACGCCAGGTCGCCACTCCGCGTCGGCCACAGCGACGGCCCGATGGTGGAAAGTGGGACCAGTGTAGGCACAGCGCGATCCAGGCCCTGTGTGGGAGAGCGGGCTTGTTTACAATGTCTCAACACTGGGGTGGTTGTGCGTGTGTGTGTGTGGGGGGGGGGGGGGGGGGGTGTAAGAGGGATGTATATGGTAGAGGGGGAGGGAGAGGGAATGGTGGGTGCATGTGTTTGGGTGTGTGGATAAGAGGGGGGAGGTATGGGGTGGACAGGGAGGGAGGGAATTGTGGGTGTGTGGTTGTGTGGGTGGGTGTGGGTGGGGGGTGGGGGGGGGGGGGGTGGGGTTAAGAGGGATGGATATGGTAGAGGGGGAGGGAGAGGGAATGGTGGGTGCGTGTGTTTGGGTGTGTGGATAGAGGGGGGAGGTATGGGGTGGACAGGGAGGGATGGAATGTGTGGGGGTGTGGGTGGGTGGGTGGGTGTGTGAGTGTGAGCTTGACAGCGGGTGGTCTGAGGTGGGCGGGAGGGAAGGGAATTGTGGGTGGGGTTGTGGGTGGGTGTGGGTGTGTGTGCTTGTGGGTGGGTGGGTGGGTGTGGGTGGGTGTGTGGGTGAGGGTGTGGGGTGTGTGAGGGTTGTGTGGGTATATGTATGCGTGTGGGTGTGGGTGTGTCTGTGGGTGGGTGTGGGTGGGTGTGTGGCTGAGGGTGTGGGTGTGTGGGGGTTATGTAGGTATGGGTATGTGTGTGGGTGTGGGAGTGGGTGTGGGTATGGGTGTGGGTGTGGGTGTGGGTGTGGGTGTGGGTGTGGGTGTGGGTGGGTGTGTGGGTGAGGGTTTGGGTATGTGTATGTGTGTGGGTGTGTGCGTGTGGCTGTGGGTGTGTTTGTGGGTGTGTGTGGGTGGGTGTGGGGGTGAGGGTGTGGGTGTGTGGGGGTTGTGTGGGTATGTGTATGGGTGTGGGTGTGGGTGTGGGGTGTGGGTGGGCGGGTGGGTGGGGGTCTGGGTGTGTGGGGGGTTGTGTGGGTGGTGTTGTGTGTGGGTGTGGGTGTGGGTGGGTGTGTGGGTGGGGTTTGGGGTGTGTGGTATGTGTGTGGGTGGTGGTGGGTGTGGCTGTGGGTGTGTTGTGGGTGTGGTGGGTGGGGGGGTGTGGGGGTGAGGGTGTGGGTGTGTGGGGGTTGTGGTGGGTGTGTGTATGGGGTGGGGTGTGGGTGTGGGGTGGGTGTGGGTGTGGGGTGTGGGGTGGGTGGTGTGTGTGGGGTTCGGGTATGTGTATGCGTGTGGGTGTGGGTGTGCCTGTGGCTGTGGGTGTGTTTGTGGGTGTGTGGGTGTGTGGGTGGGTGTGGGGGTGAGGGTGTGGGTGTGTGGGGGTTGTGTGAGTATGTGTATGTATATGTGTGTGGGTGTGTTTGTGGGTGGGTGGGTGTGGGTGGGTGTGTGGGTGAGGGTGGGTGTGTGGGGGTGGTGTGGGTATGTGTATGCGTGTGGGTGTTGGTGTGGGTGTGGGTGGGTGTGTGAGTCTGGGTCTGGGATGTGTGTGGCTCCGTGGTCTGCCCTGTGCGCAGAGGCTTTCGGAGATTCTCGATAAGCGGTTTACTGAGCGTTGGGTTTGTTGTTGGAGTTTTACGTCCTGCAAACATCTACCTTTTAGGTCATATCAGGATGGGTACGACATCGCACTCAGTCACATTATCCTGACACTGAGCCAGCCAGTCCTTTCCATATCCTAATAATGCCAAGCCTGGCTAGGAAGCGACAAGTACCAATTTGTTACGTCATTGTTTTGACTCGACTGGGATTCGAACTCCCGACCTTCAGCACAGCCTGCGCTCTACCGATTCGGTCACTGCGTCCGGTGGGGTGGAGACTGAGGACTGGAAAGAGACACTCGGGATTTGAGGAGATTCCGAGGAGATGGGGAAGTGGAAGCGGAAGGGGAAGGACACAAACGAGGAGAATGGCGGGGATGGGGCAGTGGAGCGGAGGAGGGAACAAGAGGAGAATCTATCGGAGGGAACAAGAGGAGAATATATTGGAGGGAGGTGATGGACCAGATTGGGCGATGGTTGGGATGGTTGAGTGGTATCTTTGAGAGTTGAGCTTTAAGATTGAGGGTATGGCTGTGGGGTGTGGAGGGGAGGGGGTGTGAGGAGGAGGCACACTGTAAAGTGGACGGAGGAGTATCAGGGTCTATGGGGGGAGAGTGAAGGCGTGAGTATGGGAAAAGGGGAAAGTGATGGTGGTGTGGGGTTGGGAGGGGGGGGGGGGTGTAGTGTAGCGAAGGGAGTCAGTATCGGCTTGGTTTGGGAGATGAGTTTGAGTGTGTGTATGGGTGTGTGTTTGGGTGTGAGCGTGTGTGTGGGACTGTTTGTGTGTGTGTGTGAGTATGTGAGTACGTGTGGGTGTCTATGTTGGTGTGTGTGTGGATGTGTGTGGGTGCGTGTGCATGTGGGTGTGTGGATGCGTGGGCATGTGGATGTGCATGACTGTGTGTGGGTGTGTGGGTGTGTGAGCGTGTGGGGTGTGGATTTCGGTGTAGTTTGGGGTGGGTGCGGCTGGGGGTGGGTGCGGATGTGTGTAGGAGTATGTGTGGGTGGCTGGGTGTGTTGGTGTGGGTGTATGTATGTGCAAGTGTGTAGGTGTGGAGATGGGGGTATATGTGTGGGTGGGGCTGGGTGTGGGTATGTTGGTGTGTGTGGGTGTGTGAGCAGGTGTGGGTGTGGCTGGGTATGGGTGTGGGTATGTGTGGGTGTATTCACGTGTGTCTGGGTGTGTTTGTGTGGATGCGTGTGGATGTGGGTTAGTGTGTATGGGTGTGTGACTAGGGGGGGGGGGGGGGCGTGCTTCATGAGTCCTCTGTGTCCTCTCGGCGGCCAGTATCGAGGAGATGAGCCGGCGCTTGCCTTAGGGACATTGCAAGGGTATCCGGTCCAGGCATTGCCAACAGCGGCGGGAGGAGGGAGGCGGCAGCGCCGGGAAGGGGGAGGCTCGGCCGGCGGGGAATGGGGCTGCGGGCGGGGGGGAGGGTGGACGGCGGCGGCGTGAGGAGGGAGGCTCGCCGGCGGGGAAACATGGTCAGGGGGCGGCGGGAGGGTGGACGCGGACGGCGTGTGTACGGGGGCGGGGAAGGGGGCTGGGGCGCGGCGGGAGGGTGGACGGGGGCGGGGGGGGGGGGAGGGTGGACGCGGACGGCGTGTGTAGGGGGGCGGGGGAAGGGGGCTGGGGCGCGGCGGGAGGGTGGACGGGGGCGGGGGGGCGGGAGGGTGGACGGGGGAGGCGTGTTGAGGGAGGCTTGCCGGAGGGGGAAGGTGTGGAGACGGTGAGAGGTGGGGAGGGATGAGGCCGGGAGTGTGTTGACAGGAGACGCGAAGAGGATATAGGATGGTGAGACAAGAGGATAGGGTGGAGTGGGGAGTGAGGGGTGGAGCGAAGTGTGACGTTAGGTGGAGGGTGCGGTAGAGATTAAAGAAGCAGTGGGCTGAGAGGGAGGAGGCTGTGGATAGAGCTAAATAGGCAGTGTGAGGAGAGAGGAGGTTGTTTATAGATGTAAATAGGCAGTGGGCTGAGAGAGGAGGGTGTGAGTAGAGTTGAAGAGGCAGTGTGTTGAGAGAGTAGGGTGTAGATAGAGTTGTAGAGGCAGTGTGTTGAGGGCGGAGGGTGCAGATAGAGTTGAAGAGGCAGTGTGTTGAGGGAGGAGGGTGTAGATAGAGTTGAAGAGGCAGTGTATTGGGGGATGGAGGATGTAGATAAAGTTGAAGAGGCAGTGTGCTGAGAGGGATAAGGGTGTGTGTAGAGTTAAAGAGGCAGTGTACTTAGAGAGAAAAGGGTGTGGATATAGTTGTACAGGAAGTGTGCTGACATAGAAGGGTGTTGAAGGATTGGTTTGGCGCTGTGAGGTGGGGATGACGGTAAAGATAGGACTGCAGAAATAGTTTGGTGAGAGTATGTCCTAAGGACTGTGGACGATGGCAGCGCCGGGCAAGGAGGACGAGCGAAGAGGGCAGCAAGTGTAATATGAGGGAAGGATTTGAGATATGGTTGCTGTTTTACATCCTAGCAACACTTAAGGTCATATTAGGAAGGGTACATACTTCTGACAGTGCATACTCATGGTGCACACCAGAAGCCAAATAAAAGTTCATGAGAGAAGCACGCTGGAAATGGCTGCCAAGTTGTGGAATGCCCAAATGGTAAAGGAAAGGCACATTCCTGACCTAAAAACTTACAAAAAATAACTGTGCAAAAATAGATTAAGAAACCCCCACTAAGCTGCACAGAAAAGGGGCATATGATCTGATATGGCCCACCAGTGGGATGCCCAATGGAAGGTAACCATGCCAAAAATAGTCAGATAGCACACCACACAGCTATGTACACAAGCCTATGATATATAAATACGAGTAGGCTAGTCTAGTTTTAAGAGTAGACAAACACAAAATATATGTATATATATGCCAAGAAAATAAAAAAAAACTAACATAGACTACTAACCATACAAACCAACTATATATCTGCTACTGAATTGCAGGTAATCAAACACCTTATCAGCAGCTACTGTGTGATAAGATAATGCCAACACTACAGCTGGCCAGCATTGAAAACAATCCTGAATACCCAGGCTTATATGCTATGGACAGTATAAATACAGCCTCAATAACAAAATTATGAATTAAAAAAATGGTTAGTTTGTAATGTTTCCCCACTGGGAAACCAGACGGGATGGCCGAATGAGTTAGAGCGTCCATCTCCCGAGTTGGTAGATCGTGGGGTCGTAGATTCGAACCCCAGTCGAGTCAAACCAATGACTTCAAAATTGATACATGTCGCTTCCTAGCCTGACGCTCAACATTATTATGATAGGGCAAGGGCTGGTTAGCTCAGTATCAGGATAATGTGACTGAGTGGGAAATCAGGTCATGGTGCTGGCAGTCTGGTCTTCCAGTGGAGCAGCACTATAAAGCCCCGATGAGTGCGCACTGTCACAAGTCGGTACCCGTCCTGATATGACCTTAAATGTTACTAGGACGTAAAACAACAACACACAAACAAACGACCAAGCTGCCAGCACCATGACCGAATATCCCATACAGTCATATTATTCTGATAATTTGCTAACCAGTCATTATGAGTACAATTCCTGGCCAAATGAAACCAAAGGCTTAGACAATTGACATATATCACTACCTCAGCCCCGAGGTGCCGTCATTAGCACAATGCAAGAAGCAATGCTATGAGTATGAGGAATACCAATTTCTGCCATTCACAAAAAATACAGTTCTATTTGGACCTTGTTAGGTAATTTCCGATGTAATTGAAATATATTAATCTGATTACACAACATTTCCATTGTGATCCTGATTGAAAATAATCGGTGAGGCATAATGGAACAGAAAAGTTGGATGCAATTAGCATTGATGCGTCAAACAATGGATCTGAATTATTCTAGCGAATGGACTTTAATGGAATTGCTATGTATGTTTCACTGATGCTTGTTTAATTCTAATGGCCCTGTCACATTAAAACGTTTCTCGCATGCAGCCCACCAACGGGCAAAAAAACGTAAAACTTTTCGGCGCGGTGGGAAAAAGTTTGCCGTCAGCGCAACATGTTGGTAGCGTGCGGCCGACGTTGTGGTAACGTATATCGACGTGTAAGGAAAAAAAACTAAAAGGTTTGGCATGCCACTCCGATATGACCTTAGATGTTGCTAGGATATAAAACAGCAATGCACCAGTTTGGCGCAACGTGTGTCAGGCGCACGCGGCGACTGCCTAGCATTCGCATAACGTTATTCCAGCGGTCTCGACGTCCTCCTAACATGCCCATAACGTTCGCACCCACACCTTGGCACACGTCGAAAGTTTTGTGCAAGCACAAAACTTTCGATGTGCCAAGATGCGCTCTGACGATCCTCGCTGACCATCACCGTCCATCAACGTATATGAACGCGTGCCTAACACGCATGTAACGCTTCCTGATGTGTCCCGACGTTGCGCCCCAAAATCACATACATCAACGCACGTTGGCGAGAAGCGTCATAATGTGACAGGGCTATAACTGAATGCAATCTGTTTGCTGTTCCGATTTCTGTGAACACGGAAATGCTATGACAATGGATATGGGTTCAAATCCTGCCATATGTGTTGTATTTTCCATGTGCATTAAATTAAACCCATGATGGTTGGTTGTTGGAGATTTATAACCTAGCAACATCTATGGTCATATCAGAATGGGTAAAGACTTGTGACAGTGCGTAGTCATGGCGACTTCATAGTGCTGTCCCAATGGGTAATCAGGCCAACCGTACCATGACCCGGTATCCCACTCAGACACATTATCCTGACACTGAACTAACCAGTCCTTGCCCTATCCTATTAATGCTGTGCGCCAAGGTAGGAAGCGACAAGTATCAATTGTGTAAGTCATTGGTTTGACTCGACCGGGAATCAAACTCCTGATCTCCAACATGGAATGCCTCTGCTCTACCAATTTGTGCCACTACGTCTGGTAAAGCCATGATGGTGTTTCCATGACCAGGATTCTTGTACAAGCTACATGTTGTATGGTCCTTCAAACCTACCGTATGTATGTATAAGGAAGTGAGTGGCCTGTTTGGTATGAACTTGTAAGCATTAAACAACTTATATGGATGCAAGCCATTAAAAGGACTTAGAGATCCAGGGAGAGAAAACAGTCTTTAGCACTGTCCTCGGAGTTAAGGCACGACATAGAGTTACACTGAACTGCGCTAGGTGGCGACAGGCTAGGCACGGGCAGACCCCCGACGGGGCTGCCCTCTACTGCATGTGGCTAGCTCACCCCCCACCCATGTATAGAGGCGAAATAGGACCTACAGAGTTAGGGGGTGGGTCAGTTGACTGTTGATGCTCCGGAGAGCAGAGAGGTTTTGGAATAAACCAGGTTGAAGCGTACTGAAACTGAATCTTGGCATTCTTCCGTGAGTGTGTGCCAGTGTGGGGGAAGACTGTGGGCCATCACATTATTATGGCATTAGGAGTCTAGATGCAATGCATCAGACGGGATTGCCGAATTAATTGGGCATCCGCCTCCCATTTCTGTAGGCCGTGTGATTCGAACCCTAGTCGAGTCAAACCGATGACTTAAACATTGATAATTGTAAGTTCCTACCTAGGCACTGGGCATTATTAGGATAGGCCAATGACTGGTTAGCTCAGTGTCAGTAGAATGCGACTGACTGCGATATCAGGTCATGGTGCTGGTGGCCTGGTTTCCCCATGGGGAAGCATTATAAAGTCACCATGAGTGCGCACTATCACAAGTCAGTACCCGTCCTGGTTTCACCTTACCTGTTGCCAGGACGTAAAACTCCAACAGCTAACCTAGATGGAATGCTCAGCATGCTAGCACCAGAATGACAATAAAGCTGTTTTCACATGGGAAAAGTTGACGCCGCTTTATACAAGGCGGATAATATGAACCGAACTAGTGTCGCATACACACGGGCAGTACTTGGGTCAAATTAACTGCCCCGTGTGAACACAGCTTAAGTGTGGCTTGGAATGCTGATCTAAGCCAATATTTCTCATTTACATCAACATGCCGGTAGTAATGTTCTTGTAATATGGTTGTCTCTTTTAGTCAGGGCAATACGAAGCTGCCACCGAATAATTAGAGCATAATTGAATTAAGCTTATTGTCGCACAGGATCTGTCGAGCGCCACATCTCACTATGGAGATAATGGAATCCACGCAGAAATTAACTGCAGCTTTTGTAGTGTAACATTTTGAAATCTCATTATATATACAGCTGTTGTATTGTAACATTTTCAAATCTGAATATATACAGCTTTTGTATTGTAACATTTTGAAATGTGAATATATACAGATTTTGTATTGTAACATTTTCAAATCTGAATATATTCAGCTTTTGTATAGTAACATTTTGAAATCTGAATGTATACAGCTTTTTTAGTGTAATATTTTGAAATTTGAATATTAGGAACTACTAACCTAAGACAAACTGATAACCCAGAAATAAAAATCATGCATGTATACAAGGAAGAGGATAGTTATCAACAATGCCTTGATATAATTATCATTATATATTGTAGTCATATCTAAATATCCAATGGGGATATTCAATCCATATTCATCACCACCACCATTACCTGTTGCGGTAGTCATATCTAAATATCCAATGGGGATATTCAATCCATATTCATCACCACCAGCATTACCTGTTGCGGTTTAAACTACCGAGGAACCTCCGGACCCCCTATATTTGATCATGTTGTATCAAGCGTTTTTTTCGCACTTCTGGGGAGACACTTAGACACCAGGTTGTGACGACCATGACCAGATATCCCACTGAGTCATATTATTCTGACACTGTGCCAACCAGTCCTTGTCCTATACCTAATAATACCTGGTAGAATGTTGAGAAGACACAACAACTACGTGACTTTAAACGAGATAACACATGAAGTAAGAAAGAGCTTGCAGGCTCAAACTCTTAATAGGCACAATCTTTAAGATAAAGCCGCTGTCACACATCACCGGATTGGGGGAAACGGACAGAAACCGAACAATGTCTGGTTTGTGTCCGTACAAGTTTTGAACATGCACAAAACTAAGAATGGATGCCGCCCGACTGACGTCTATGGTTCTTGTCTGGTTTGAGTTTGTTTCGTCCGTTGGCTATCCGTTCATGTCCATTTCATGTCGGTTTCATGTCGGTTTCATGTTGGTTTCATGTCCGTTCGTCCGGTCGCCTTTGCAACACCTTGACACATTGTAATACATTTTGATACGTCTGACAGCTGGACTAGACAATTATGTTTGTTGCTCAATCCGGTGATGTGTGACTGCGGCTTTACACATGAAGATTAAGCTTTACAACCGTAATTTGTTCTTGCCAATTCGCAAAAGAGGCAGTATCCATTCTAGCGTCTACTATGACTAAGAACAAATGACTTCAATGTAATTAAATTCCTGAGGCTGATACAACTAGCACCTCCAATAACGCAAACCTCAGTTTCATGTTTACATCACCTGCATTCCATCACTTGAACAGTGAAACATACCTTTTCCTCAGATGACGTAAACAACCTTAGTTCTTTTTTTAGTTTGGTTTATTTAACGACGGCTCGAGAACGCAATCATTTTTTATCATCGGCTATTGGATGCCAAACATATGGTTATTCTGAGATATTTCTTTGGAGGAAACCCCACTGCCGCCACATAGGCTATTCCTTCTGATAAGCAACAAGGGGTCTTTGAAATGCACTTTCCCACAGACAGGACAGGACATCTAACAGCCTCCGATGAACCAGTTGTGGACCACTGGTTGGAACGGAAAATAGCCCAAACTGCAAATGTGTCCACTAAGCAGGATCGATCGGATTATCAACACCTTCACAGGTGTACACTCTACCGCCTGAGCTACGTTCCGCTGCCAGCCTTAGTTCTTGCCACTGCTGCTAGCATGCTAGAGAGCTGGCTTGTCATAGAAAATCTTTATGACAGATTTTCCCCGTTGGGTGCTAGCGAGTGAGGTATTACACACAACATTACTTCTTGCCACTATCATCAGAGGATGGGATGGTAGTGGAACTAGCCAATAAGACCTTGCCCAGCGAGGATTGGTTGTTGTTTGTTGGAGTTTAACGTCCTCGCAACATCTAAGGTCATATCAGGAGAGGCACCGACTTGCAAACTCATGGCAATTTTATAGTGCTGCCCCATTGGGATACCATGCTCTAAGCACCATGAGCCGATATCCCACTCAGTCACATTATCCTGACACTGATGCGACCAGTCCTTGCCCTATCCCAATAATGCCGAGTGCCTTGCTAGGAAGCGATAAGTATTAATTCACAAGTCATTTATTTGACTCGATCAGGGTTCGACCCACGTGGGTTCTAATCCCATGATCTACCAAAATGGGAGATGGATGCTCAAGTCACTTGGCCATCCCATCTGGTATGAAGCGAAAGAGTATTTTTCGGCGGTAAAGTGAGTGTAGTTCGGGTGGAGGCAGTGGTGCGTGCACAGGCGGGTGGCGCCCCCCAACGGATCTCAGTGTGAGTGGGATGAAAGTGTGGCTGAATAGATAGGCTCCTCCAGTAGATGGCTGAGGGAGGAGTTATCGCTGAATCAGATGGACGTGTCGGGCGTTATTAACCTTGTATAATGGCCTATACAACATATATACATATTATATATGTGATGTATAAAACTTATGCGAGTTTAAAGGCACATAAGGGAAGATTCCTTATTTGGCCACCCCTATGTTGTGTACTACTTTATGGGTGACCCCCTCTTCATGGTGAGACAGGTGGCGCCACCACCCCCACCGCTACCAGTGCTACGAATATGGTTTGTTTGTTTGTTGTTGTTTTACGTCCTAGCAACATTTAAGGTCATATCAGGACGGGTACCGACTTGTGACAGTACGCACTCATGGTGATTTTATAGTGCTGCCCCACTGGGAAACCAGGCCGCCGGCATCATGACCCGATATCCCACTCAGTCACATTATCCTGACACTGAGCTAACCAGCCCTTGCCCTATCCTAATAATGCCGAGCACCAGGCTAGGAATCAACAAGTATCAATTTTTAAGTCATTGGTTTGACTCGACCGAGAACCAAACTTGCAAACTCCTGATCTTCCGTACTCGAGGCCTGTGCTCTATCGATTCGGCCACCGTGCCCGAATATGGTCACTCGCGGTTGCCAAGAAACCTGTAGGTTACAGATATATGCAACTATAAACATATATATGTATATATATAGAGGAAGTTGATCGATTAGTGGTGCTTTCACACACCCATGTGTGGCTTACATTGGTCGGCGTCGTGTTGGTACGACGGCCCGGCGAACCGTTAGTGACTGGGCCCCCACGTGTTATGAACGACGTCCCGGTTATCGATGGGGAGCGACCGTCTGCCTCTGCCAGCACCGCCCGGTTAGCGAACAATTGATCCATCATTAGAGAGGAGGATCCATAATGGCTCGGTGCCGGGAGGGTGGGGGAGGGTGGGAGAGGAGGGGGAGGCGGGGGTAGGGGGCGCGGGATGCGGGGAGGGCGGGGTGGGATGGGGGTTGGGGGCCGAGGGGTTAAGGGACAAGGGATGGGAGGAGGACGGGGTGGAATGGGCGGAGGAGGGGGCGGGGAGGGGTTAGGGGACAAGGGATAGGGTATGGGTGATGGGAGATGGGGATGAGGGATGGGAGAAGGACTGGGGAGGGAGATGGGGATGTGGAGTGAGGAGGGAGAGAGGAGGGACCGGGGAGGAAAGAGGAATGGGAAAGGACAAGGAGGGGAAGAGAAGATGGGGGAGGGAAAAAACGGGGAGAAGGGGTGGGGAAGGGAAGAGGGAAGGGAGGGGGAAGAGGGAAGGGAAAGGAGGAGGGAGGAGGGAAGGGGGATGGAAGTGGAATGGAAGGGAACAGGTGAAGAATGAGGGATGGGGAGGGAAGATAGACCGAGGAGGAATGGGGAAGGGAAGCGGGAAGAGAGAAAGGATTGGGGACGGAAGAGGGGAAAGAGGAGGATGGGGGAGGGAAGAGGGAGGAAGAGGAATATGGGAGGGAAGAGAGACGGGGAGGGAAGATGCTTGGGGGAGGGGAGGGGTTTAGCGGAGGGACGAGGGACGGTGGAGGGAGGAGCGGCGGTGGGGAGCGGAGGGTGTGGGTGGAGGAGGAATAGGGAGAGAAGAGGGGAGGGAAAGAAGAGGGATGGTAGGGTGAAGAATTGCAATGGGATGGGGTCTGAGGGAGGGCGGATTTTGAGGTGAGGGGTGGGGAAGTTGGAGGGGTTTGAGAATGAGCGGAAGGAAGGAGGGAGGCATGAAGTGGAGGAGAGACCTGGTGATGTAGTGAGGAGAGGGATGGTGATGTGGTGAGGAGAGGTCTGGTGATGTGGTGAGGAGAGGGCTGGTGATGTATTGAGGAGAGGGCTGGAGATGTAGTGAGGAGAGGGATGCTGCTGTGCTGAGGAGAGGGCTGGTGATGGAGTGAGGAGAGTGATGGTGATGTAGTGAGGAGAGGGCTGGTGATGTGAGGAGAGGGATGATGTAGTGAGGAGAGGGATGATGATTTGGTAAAGAGAGGGCTGCTGATGTAGTGAGGAGAGAGCGTGTGATCTAGTGAGGAGAGGGCTGGTGATGTAGTGAGGAGAGGGCTGGTGATGGAGTGAGGAGAGTGATGGTGATGTAGTGAGGAGAGGGCTGGTGATGTAGTGAGGAGAGTGATGATGTAGTGAGGAGAGGGATGATGATGTGGTAAAGAGAGGGCTGCTGATGTAGTGAGGAGAGAGCGTGTGATCTAGTGAGGAGAGAGCGTGTGATCTAGTGAGGAGAGGGCTGGTGATGTAGTGAGGAGAGGGCTGGTGATGTAGTGAGGAGACAGCTGGTGATGTTGTGAGGGGAGGGCTGGAGATGTAGGGAGAAGCGGGATGGTGATCTAGTGAGGAGAGGGCTGGAGATGTAGTGGGGAGAAGTATGGCGATGTAGTGAGAAGAGGGCTGGTGATGTAGTGAGGAGAAGTATGGTGATGGGGGTGGAGGGCGGAGGTGGAGGGCGAGGAGAGAGGATTGGGTTCGAATGTGAATGGAGGTTGGGAGGGCAAAGGAAGCGAGGGCCATGAGGGTGGCGGTGAGGCCAATTGAGGTGAGTGGTGGTGGGAGAGAGGGGACGGGAGGGGGAGAGGGAGGCTGAAAAGGAGGGTGTCAGGGGAGGCTGGGGAGGGGGTTCGTCGCAGGGGCCAGAAGGTGGGTACTCAAGGGTTATATTAAGGTAGTTCACTGAGTGATCGATGGAGGTCTGACACCCTAGCAGCATCAATATCAGCACGGGTCCCGACCTATGACAGTGCGCACCCTTGGTGTGCGGTGGTGGCTGGATGGGTTAATAGTGCTGCCACTTCTGGGTTCCATTTATCCATATCACTTAGCAACATCAGGCGGTTATATAAGGCTGTGTATCCACAAATTGTTCCCTTGTGGCGTGTTCCCTTGTTCTGTGTTCCCTTGTGACATTGTGACGTGCCATACCGATAATGAACCTGTGTTTTGCTTAGTGGTCGTTCCATTAGATTGGACCCAAGGACCGTTTGGCCTTGTGCGGGGAACATAGAGAATGAACATGTTTATTGTCTGTGAGGTGCATACCAAGGGCACAAGCGAACACAGAACAAGGGAACATGCCACAAGGGGACATTCTATGGATACACAGCCGGCAATGCCATACTTGTGACTTTTCATGATAGTGTAAGCACCTACGTTGTCCTGATATTTACCAAAATGTCAAGTCTGCAGTGGGGTACATTTTTCATAGGAAACCCGAGTAAGATATTGCGCAGACCGACACGATCATGATTGGTTGGTTGCTTGTTGGAGTTTTACGTGCTGGCAACATCTACGGTTATATCAGGATGGGTACTGACTTGGAACAGCGCACACTAATTGCACCTTTATAGTGCTGCCCCCCTGGGAGCCCAAGCCGACAGCACCAACACAGTCATGATACACTACTCAGTCACATTATCCTGACAATACCAACCTCAGAGATCGTCACCCATATGTGCATAACTCCAATGTGGTGGTCTTCATAGTGTTGCTCCACTGGGATAGTAGAATATTTGCACCCTGAGACAATATCCCAATCAGCCACATTGTCATGACATTGAGCCAATGATTCAATGAGGGAATGAGGGGAGAGACGGATGATGTGGGTGTGGGGGGGGGGGGGGGGGGGGGGTAGGCAGGGAGGTAAGAGGACTGAAGAGGGGATTGAGGGGGGGGGGAAGAGAGGGGAAGGCAGGTCGGGTGGGAGGGGGGGGGGTTATGTTGGTGTGCATGGATAATAATTATTTAATTAATTGACTGATTTTAATCGATTCAGAACCATCTTGTTAGTGACAAGAATCAATCACCCAATAGGACTTGGTCGGAATTCAATAACATGTGAGTTCGAACATGGTAAGCGGGCGTCCTAACCAGTAAGCCACCCAACTGCCACTTCCGGTTACAGGCGGTGATTGCTGCTGAGAACCTGCTGCTTTATGGTGTAGTGTGCCTAGTTATCGGCGATGTGGTGTGCGAGTTTCTCTGGCATCTGCCTCGTTTATATTGTGGTGTGCCTGCTTGTCCCCGGTGTGCCTGATTGTTTATTCTGTGCCTGTTTCTGGTGTGTCTGATTGTGGTGTGTCTGATTGTGGTGTGTCTGATTGTGGTGTGCCTTATATGGGCGTGCCTGGTCTGTGGTGTGCACATGTGCCTGTGGTGTGTCCGCTAGCATGTGGTGTGCCTGGATATATGTGGTGTTCGCGTTTATCCGTGGTGTGCCCACTTATCAGTTGTGTCCATTTATCTGTGGTTTTCCCACTTATCAGTGGTGTTCCCGCTTATATGTGCTGTGCCCAAGTGTCTGTGATATGCCTACTTATCTCTGGTTTGCCCACTGGTCTGTGGTGTGCCCACTTATCTGTTGTGTGCCCTTGTGTATGTGGTGTGCCCACTAGTATGTGGTGTGCCTGGGTATATGCAGTGTTCCCGTATATCCATGGTGTGTCCATTTATCTGTGGTGTGTCCACTTATCTGTGACATGCCCACTTACCTGTGGTGTGCCACCTTATCAGGGGTGTGCCCACTTATCAGTGGTGTGCCCATTTATCGGTGGTGTGCCCACTTATATGTGTTATGCCCACTTCTATGTGATATCCGTACTTTTCAGTGGTGTGCCCACTTATCTGTGATATGCACACTTATCTGGGATATGCACATTTATCAGTGGTGTGCCCACTTATCTGGGATATCCCCACTTATCAGTGGTGTGTCCACTTATCAGTGATATGTCCACTTATCTGTGATATGCCCACTGATCAGTGGTGTGCCCACTTATCAGGGGTGTGTCCACTTATATGGGATATGCCCACGTATCAGTGGTGTGCCCACATATCAGTGGTGTGCCCACTTATCAGTGGCGGGGCCACTTATCAGTGGTGTGCCCACTTATCTGGGATATCCCCACTTATCAGTGGTGTGCCCACTTATCAGTGGTGTGACCACTTATCAGTGATATGTCCACTTATCTGTGATATGCCCACTGATCAGTGGTGTGCCCACTTATCAGGGGTGTGTCCACTTATCTGGGATATGCCCACTTATCAGTGGTGCACCCACTTATCAGTGGTGTGCCCACTTATCAGTGATGGGGCCACTTATCTGTGGTGTGCCCACTTATCTGTAATATGCCCACTTATCTGTGGTGTGCCCACATATCAGTGGCATGCCTGATTATCTGTGCTATTCCCTGCTACTCTGTGGTGTGCCTGATGTGTGTGATATGCCCACTTAGCTGTGGTGTGCCCACTTTTGTGTGGTGTTCCAGCTTCTCTGCGGTGTGCCCGCTTCTCTATGGAGTATCAACTTGTGTGTGGTGTGCCTGCTTATCTTTATACCCCACTTCTCTCTGGTGTGCTCACTTGTATGTCGTGAGCTGACTTCGCTGTGTTCTACCCAGCTTGTCTCGGGGTCTGCCTGCTTGTTTGCGATGTGTTATCTACTCGGTGGCAGTGTGTATTGATGGGGCAGAGTGTGTCGATTTTGGCTTGCTGCCTGGTCGGGGTAATACCCATTATGGTAGGAAGCTTGGGGCCGAGGTGGTTGTGTGGCTGTGGTAATACCGGCGATACACAGCTTCTCGAACCCAGGCGCCGGGTAAGGAGGGGGTACCGGGGGCGGAGTGTAGTGCCAGTGGGGTTGGTTGTATGGTGGAGGGAGACTGGCCCATTGATCAGGAGGTCACGTGGGTTGGTGGAGGTGGCGGATTTGGCTCGGTCTGGTGGCACCTTTACCCTGTTAGTCTTAGTAAAACGCGATACAAAATGGGCAAGCATGTTAGGCCATGTATATTATATATAGCAAATGTATAAATATGTATATATATATATGTATATATAGTATTTTTGTCAGTTTCCATATCATTCTTGAAGACACTTCCATGCTGTGCTGTTGTGGATATGTTGTAGTGTTGGTTGCCTTGAGAAATCTGTATTTTCATCTACGTCCACTCACTCCTATTCGTCCCACACACATCGACAGGGTACTTATACATTAACACACTCCCCTCAACACTACATCCACACACTCACATACACACCACACATCACACATCCAGTCATTATAACTTATATACCTAAAATGCACCTACACCCATGCATTCCTACTCACATCCCTCAGTGACTATGTCCACACCGCACACCACACACCACCCAACCCACCCCACACATCACACACCACACATCACACACCCACACACTACATACATACAATACACCTACCCCCCTGTTCTCCTACACACACTCACTATACATATGTTCAATATGCCTACTCCCATGCATACCTACACACACAACCGTCCGTCAATTTGCACACACCACACACCACCCGCCACACACCCACTCGATGTATATACACACAATGCACCTACACCCCTGCTCTCCTACACACACAACCATCAGTCAGTGTACCCATGCCCCACGCCCACTCACTCTCTCGCTATATATATACACATACAATCAATACACCAACTTTCCTACATTTCTACACGCCCAAAACCAATGTGCGCACACCACACCACACACCACACACCACATCCGACACACCACACATCACACATCACACACCACACCCCACACCCCACACATCACACACCACACATGCCACACCACACGCAACACACCTCACACTACACACCCCACATCACATCCCGCCCACCACCCACCACATCACACACACTACATACCACCCACCACACCATACACCACACACCACCCACCACAGCCCACACATCACACCACACACACCACACACCACACCACATACCAAACACCACACACCACCCCCCACACCACACACCGCATACCACACACCACACACCACATACGACATATCACACACCACACACCCACTCACTCTACATACACATGTGCCCTTAATACACACCCACTCGCTATACATACATACACACAATCCACCTACACCCCATGCACTCCTACACACACAGGCCGCAGACAGCACATACCACACCACAACCCCCACACACTGCCCCACACCGAGGTCTGTACCCCATGCCAGCTCTAGGATGCGAGCAGCTGCCACCCAGCGCCACTGCCGGTGGCACGCATCCGCGTCTCCATGGCAGACTTTGATTTCTCTGCCACCGACATGCATGCGCATGCGCAGTGTTCCGGTTGCTCCCAGACACTAGACAATAGCATCACCCGACTGTATGTGCTCTTCCTCTTCCTCTTCCTCTTTCTCTTTCTCTTTCTCCTCCGACTGGGGCAGAATTGGCTGAATCGCGCCTCGCATACAGAAGGTCGGGAGTTTGGTTCCGGGTCGAGTCAAACCAATGACTTAAAAAATTGATACTTGTTGCTTCCTTGCTTGGTCCTCACCATTAATAGGATAGGAGCAAGGAATGGCTAGCTCAGTGTCAGGATAATGTGACTGAGTGGGATATTGGAGTCATGGTTCCGGCGGCCTGATTTCCCAGTGGGACAGCATTATTAAGTCACCATGAGTGTGCACTGTCACAAGTTGGTACCCATCCTGATATGAGCTTAGATGTGGCCAGAACGTAAAACTCCAATAGCAACCCAATCCCCCGGGACCTCCTCCTCCCAGCGCGCCGTCATATACAACATACGACTGTCTATAATTTAGCACCTGCCACCAACATGTGCCAAGCATCCCCGGCTTGGCCCTCGCCGCGCTGCTGCTTCATCCCTCCACACCCTGTCCGCCAACACCACATTTCCAGTGTGCATCCTCTGTGCTACCAGCCTTCACCCTCCTGTAACCTCCAACCTCCATGCGTTCTGTACACTCTACGCTCCAGACACCTCCCTCCACCTGCGACCCACGACCCACGATGCAGAGACCTGCACCCACCACCCCCCACCCCCCACCCTCCACCCTCCACCCTCCACCCTCCACCCTCCACCCTCCACCCTCCACCATCCACCCCCCCACCCATCTCCCTCCACCCTCCACCCTCCACCCTCCACCCTCCACCCTCCACCCTCCACCCTCCACCCTCCACCCTCCACCCTCCACCCTCCACCCTCCACCCACCTCCCTCCACCCTCCACCCTCCACCCTCCACCATCCACCCTCCAACCTCCACCCTCCACCCAACAAGCTTCAACAACCATCAAACTAATAACCACCCGCCTACTGCCACGCCGTTCAGCAGGACCCGTTCTGATATGACCTTAGATGTCGCTAGGACGTAAAACAACAACAAGCAAACGCTGACTCCCATCCACACACACACAAAACACCACTGCCGCGGCGCTCGGCGCCCCCTGTCGGGACCCTCAGTGGTGGATGCGGATCACTGCCCCTCCCCGCCCCCTCCCGCGACCAACCCCACCCCCGGGATCGGAGCTGCAGCCCGTTAAGCGTTGTAACCCGACTCCTGATTGGACGATTGCTGGCAGCCGTGCATACTGCCTCCTGATTGGCCATTCTCCCAGTAGTCTTCTTCTGCCAACTCAACAGAGAGAAAAAACCCTGAAGGGAACAAAGAGGAAAATCCCCGCCTATGCTGTCTATAATTGCGCATAGTCGCGCTCTGTTTCATGTTCCATGTGTGTGTATTGACTAGGAATCTAAGGAGAGTAAAAAGTGTGAAGAAGACTGGTCTTAGCTGGCGATATACAGGATTGATACTTGTTATGTTGGATAATTAAGCGAGGAAACGCTAAAGCATAATTATTGATAAAGCCTAGCTTTTTTAATTGTTCCAGTTAGACAATTTACCAATGGAGACACGATTAGAAGAAAAGCAGCAACAACAAAATATTATCTTATTGCATGAAAGGGAATCTCTGAATCTAGAACAAGTTACATTCAACGTTGGATATCTAAGTAGCAACAACAAAACATTATCTTACTCAATCAAAGGGAATCTCTGAATCTGAAACAAGTTACATTCAACTTCGGTCTAAATTCTAAAGGCCCAGTCACATACACATTAGTGAACATAGTTGAACATAGTGGAGGCTAACGTAGTTGAATGTGGTTCACACTTCCTCTCTACCATTCACTATTTCGCTATTTCAAACGTATGTGAATGTAGTTGAACATAGTTGAATGTAGTGCAACACACAGGCATCCATACTTCTCCGTGATGATACGTGATAATAACGTCTGTGGGTCGTGAGTTCCGATTTTAGCTTTGGACATGTTCGAAAGAGCACTACGGTTGAGGCGGATGTATCCTCTGCGATGATAACATACTCTAGCATATGCTAGCATACTCTAGCATACTCTAGCATACTTGTTAATGTACTCTAGCATACTCTAGCATACCCTAGCATACTTTGACCCACACACAACCTTGGCCATTCTGCCATGGTCACATAGCCGTTAGTGGGTGAAGTTGAACGTGGTTGAACATAGTGGAGGGTAACGTAGTTGAACTTAGGTGAAGGTAGTTGGATGTACCGGGATCCATACCATAGCGTACCAGGATACATACCGTAACATATTTATCCATACCATTAGGTGGGTCTCCAACCAGAATCTGCAGTGCCTTAATGTATTTGAATGTAGTGACAACACATTTCACCCACATTATTCTAACTAAATTCAACTACTTCACTAACGTGAATGTGACAGGGGCTTTAATGCCCAGTCACATACACGTTAGTGAACGTAGTTGAACGTATGGGAGACTAACATAATTGAACGTATTTGAGGAACATAGTTGAACGTAGTTGAACGTAGTTGAACGTAATTGAACATAGTTGAACATAGTTGGACGTAGTTGGACATAGTTGTACATAGCTGACTTAGTTGAACATATTTGAACGTAGTTGAACGTAGTTGAACGTGGTTGAACGTAGTTTAACGTAGTTGACCGTAGTTGAACGTAGTTGAACGTAGTTGAACGTAGTTGAACATACCAACATCAGTACTGTAACATATTTATCCATACCAAAACCTGCCATACCTGAACGTTTGTCACCGTAGTTTAACGTAATTACACCACCTTTGACCCACTTTGATCTACCCTACACTCAACTACATTCAACTACGTTCACTAACGTGTATGTGACCAGGGCTTAAGCAGCAACAACAACATATCATCCTACAGAATCAAAGGGAATATATCGATCTAGAAAAAGTTACATGTAGCTTAGACTATCTAATGCACTGTACCTTATAGAAGAGGTCGTACATGTAGTATTCCAACAGCTTTTAAACACTGTAGTAATGGTGCTTATATACTATGTCCACCATCAAACTGACATGTGAACAGAGTGGCTAGAATTAATATTATTGACAGCAACAGTATGCGCATGATACATAGATTATGTATATTGCATACCATAGCTATATTCTGTTGCTACTTTTAAATGTGTTGTACTATATCGCATTTCGTGCATTATGCAATATTTCATAATCATCATCATCATCATCATCAATGCCTTAAGTGCCTGGCAAAGGACATAACCGGACAAAGAATTGTCTAGTCCGGTCGTGTTCGGTGTCAAAATGTGTGCGTGTATAAAATAATACAGCCCAAGTCACACCTACCCGGACGAGCCTCGGATTTTAAGCCAGACCACCCCCGGACCACTCCCCCGGACCACCCCGGATAAAATCTCTATGTTGTATTGTGTTTCCCTCGCATGTGCATGTGCGGTCAGGGCATGTGCAGTCAGAATTATGAACTGAACTATTGCAAAGACGTTTTCATTAGGATAAAGACTGCCAAACATGGGGGGATTGCGATGTCCAGGGGGATATCTCATTTATTAGGAAATCGCAAACCCCCCATGCCCATATATGGCATGGGGGTTTGCGATTTCCTAGTAAATCACAAGTGGGGGTTTGCAATTTACAGGGTTTGCGATTTCCTGCTACACCGGCACTCTCCCAACTCACCGGAGATTTTGCTTTAATAAACTCTAGCGATCGGTCTTTGGTAAGAGATCATGAACAAGCATTTAAACGCCAGCCTCTCCCTGCCTCCCCAGAACACCAGCACTGATTAGTCCGCCTGCGACGACTGGCGACTTTCCAAAACTCCCACTCTCACCCTCGCGCACAGACCTGTATATACATTCAAAAACCCACACACCAGGCGCAATGGCCGAATCGGTAGAGCGCAGGCGTCATGTGTGGGACATCGGGAGTTAAATTCCCAGTCGAGTCAAACCAAGGACTTATAATATTGATATTCATCGCTTCCTAGCCAGGTGCTCAGCACTAATAGGATAGGGCAAGGACTGGTTAGCTCACTGTTAGGGTACTGTGACTGAGTGTGATATCGGTTAATGGTGCTGGCAGCCTGATTTTCCAGTGAGGCAGCACTATGTATTTATCACAAGTGTGCACTGTCACAAGTTGCTACACATCCTGATATGGCCTTTGATGCTGCCAGGATGTAAAACTCAAATAGCCAATCATCTACAGACTGACACAACCCCCCCCCCCCTCACACACACACTCACGCTCGCTCTCGTGCTCACCCCAAATCCCGTTGCCAATAACAACTTGATCAGACCACGTGCTCCATCAATAACCTGCCGGGAAGCGTGAAGCTCGATGAACCCACCAGGACGCGTTAAAGATGAATTGCACATTTGTGGTAAGCAGAAATTAGCTTAAAGAGTTGGTGGGATGATTTCAACCGTATCCGTTTTGAAAATAATCAATGTGCCTGAAAACAGTAAACCGGTGGTGCCTGAACACAGTTATGATTAATGATGACTGGGGTGGTTCGTGCAATATTACTTCACGATGCAATGACCACAATTATCGGATAACAATGAGCTCTCATAGTCACATAGTTTAAACTGATAGAGATGATTGGATGTAGGATACAAACCTCTTTCTCCAGATCTTCGATAGATATTATATAGCGATATAGCGAATGGTAGACAGGAAGTGTGAACACTTATTTGTCTCTCATTATTTTTGTTGGGTACATTAGTTGTCCCAAGCAGGGGAAATCCCAGTCACAGACGACTGGTCTTCCCCACCCCACTGCTGGTCGATAGAAAGCCTGGGCCTACACTTTTACTGACCCAAGGGATTTTTAACCTCCCACACCACATAGACATGGTATGAGAGCAACCGGCCTTTGATGACGCTGTAAGTTATACACAGTGGTGGAAATCCAAATTGGCAGAGCTGGGGGCATGGGGAATCGAACAGCCGACCCTCAGATTAGGAGTCTGACCTAGAAAAAAGTCAGACACGCTAACCACTCCGCCACAGAGAATGCCATATAATGGAGGTCGATGAATAGATCAGGTGGGTTAAGTATAATTTGTGCGTTTGTAGTAAGCACTGTAGCTGTCTTAAAGGATACTCATCCCAGCACCTCTTTATATAAATAATCGATTTGCTGAAAGCATTAAAATGTTGATGCCTGAACACAGCTATGATCAATGACGACTGGGCTCATTGGGGCAAGATGAAGAGTTCAGGCACAAAATCATGTAAACGGCAATCCAGAAATGGATTAAACATTGGAATCAAACCTTCAAAACCTTCAAAAAGTTAAATTTTTGATATTCCTTCTTTTTTGGTTCATTGCTCCATAAGCATGTGATCATATGAAAAGTGGAATTTGTGAGAATTAAAATTATTTTCAGGTAAAGATCTTTTATTTAAACTACATTTTTGGATTGGCGTTTACATGGTTTTGCGCCTGAACTATTCATATTATTTCAGGGTACAATGACTGTGCAACTATGACAGTTGTTTGTTATTGGATAATAGCAGAACTTGAACCCTGAAGTAATATTGCATCAATGACCTCAGTCATAATTAACCATAGCTGCGTTCAGGCACAAGCACGTTATTGTCTTCAGGCAAATCGATTATTTTCATAACGGATACGGTTGAAATCATATAATTTGTATAGAGCTGATTCAAGGTTGGGTCCCCCTTCGCGAGGTTTTCGACAGATAATCAAACCTGTTAATGAAGCTCAATGAATAGATCAGAGCAGGTTAAATATAAATTGTGCATCTGTGGTAAGTAACAACTGATGTAGTGAGATGCTAGGATGAGTTCAACCGTATCAGTTACAAAAATAATCGATTTGTCTGAAGACACTTGAGTGATGATGCCTGAACAGAGCTATGTGAAATGATGACTGGGCCGCAATATTACTTCAGCGTTCAATGACCACTATTCTCGAGGGAAAAAAACTCTCCTAGTTGCATAGTCTAATTTTATAGAGATGCTCCTATTTGAAACTAGTGTCGTGGGGGTGATGAAAATGGGAAATATTGCGCCTAGAGCGGGACTCGAACCCACATCTCTTTGCATTCCGGGCCAGTGTGCTAACCATTACACCACCTAGGCTCCCTGATATCAACACACTCCACACGCCTACCTGTCTATGTGGTTACTTGCCTGAGAGGTCAGTGCAGACCACTACACTCGTCCCCCTGGAATTGTAAGTCTTGTAATGCTTACAATTACATACATACAGGCAATGCACTAACACATACATACACAGGGTAGGTTCAACAACCATACAGCGCAAAGCTTGTACAGGATCCTGATCACGGCAACCAGTGTCATGGGGGTGATGAAAATGGGAAATACTGTGCCTAGAGCGGGACTCGAACCCGCATCTCTTTGCATTCCGGGCCAGTGTGCTAACCATTACACCACCTAGGCTCCCTGATATCAATACACTCCCCACGCCTACCTGTCTATGTGGTTACTTGCCTGAGAGGTCAGTGCAGACCACTACACTCGTCCCCCTGGAATTGTAAGTCTTGTAATGCTTACAATTACATACATACAGGCAATGCATTAACACATACATACACAGGGTAGGTTCAACAACCATACAGCGCAAAGCTTGTACAGGATCCTGATCACGGCAACCAGTGTCGTGGGGGTGATGAAAATGGGAAATACTGTGCCTAGAGCGGGACTCGAACCCGCATCTCTTTGCATTCCGGGCCAGTGTGCTAACCATTACACCACCTAGGCTCCCTGATATCAATACACTCCCCACGCCTACCTGTCTATGTGGTTACTCGCCTGAGAGGTCAGTGCAGACCACTACACTATCCATGGTACTTTCTTTAATATATATGTTTCTTTAATTAAGAGAGACAAGGATTGAGAGAGAGCGGTAATGTAACAAGAACAGTCCTAATTACATGGCTGAGTATACTGCACACAGACAGATATATTATTGAGAAACCTAACCCATAGCCATTCGGAAATATTTAAAAATTATACCATACTTCGGATTTTTTACATTCCTTTTGCTCAAATTTGATAATGCGCATGTGACCTTGGAGATTCTGTCTATAAGTGAGAGTTAAATGGCAGTATGATGGAACATCTGAAGAGGTCAGGTGCAACACCACGTAAATGCCAATCCAAAAATGGAGATAAACATCGGAATCATTTGGTTAGAATTAAATTATTTTTAGGTAAAAATCTTTTATTTAAACTACATTTTTGAATTGGGGTTTACATGATTTTTGCGCCTGAACTCTTTCTTTTGAATAGTTGTTCGCTAGGCATATGGCCATCGGTGTCGACAAGACATCAAATCAGCAACACTCACTCAGGTGCAAATGTATGTATATATGGTTGCTTGTTGGAATTTTACATTCAGGCACTATCTGAAGTCATATCAGAACGGGTACCGACTTGTGACAGTGCACTGTCATGGCAACTGAATACTGCTGCCCTATAGGGAAAGTAGGCTGCCAGAATCATGACCCGATATCCCACTCAGTCACATTATCCTGACACTATACTAACCAGTCTTTGTCCTATCCGATTAATGCCAAGCGCCATGCTACGTAGTGACAAGTATGAATTTTGTAAGTCATCGGTTTGACTCGACCAGGAATTCAACTTGTGATGTCCCGCAGGGAAGGCCGGCGCTCTACAGATTCTGGCACCGCGCCCGATTAGAAGTATATAGGTGATGTTGGAGTTTTAATTCCTGGCAACATCTAAGGTCATATCAGGACATATATGTATATATAACATAGTCATACATATACCCATATGTATATAGATATATATATTATGTAGAAAATATAGGTTTCAAAGCCAGATTTAAACCAATTGGACCATTTGCTGCCTATTGGACCCCATGGCAAAGGGGCGTGTGGGTTTGCGCTCATGTAATCTACTCTAGTCTGGTCAATCATTTCACTAAAACAGATCTTGGCTGTGAACCGAACCAAACATGTTCCCACCAAAAATGTTCCCATTCGGGCCCCGCAGCTCAACATGTCAGCCCCAAAAGGCGCCTTTGTATGCAAACCCCAACTGACCAATGTTTTAGCAAACAACCAGATGGGATGGCCAAATGAGTTGAGCATCCATCGCCCACTTTGGTAAATCGTGTGACTGGTTCAACCCCTGGTCGATTCAAACAGATTATACTTGTCGCATTCTACAAGTCAGGCACTCAACATTATTAGCATATGGCAAGGACTGATTTGTTCAGTGTCAGGATAATGCATACTCTTTGGGATTTCGGGTCATGGTGCCAGTTGCCTGCTCTCCCAGTGAGCCAGCACCATAAAGTTGCCATGAGTACACCATGTCACAAGTCAGTACCAGTCCTGATATGACCTGATATGTTGCCAGGACGTAAAACCCCAACAACCAACCCATTAGCAAACAAAGCAGAATGCTGTTATATTTGGACTAAAAAACATAATGCGGTTATATTTGGAAGACAAATTTGTCAAATGTTGACCTTGGTGTGGGCGTCGGTCGATCGGTCAGTGTGTCGGTGAAGGTCATTGCGCCCTGTGGACCATTGCCAAACCATTGATCCGGGCTGAGGCCCGGTGCAGAAGGGTCAGTCACCATGCCACAGTTCACCTCCTGGATCTCTCGCCTTAAGCATGTAAAGGTTGTTGTTGTTTGTTGCTGTTTTACGTCCTAGCAACATCTAAGGTCATATCAGGACAGATACAGCCTTGTGACAGTGCGCACTCATGGCGACTTCATAGTGCTGCCCACTGGAAGACTAGTCTGCCAGCACCATGACCTAATGTCCCACTCAGTCACATTATCCTGACACTGAGCCAACCAGTCCTTGCTCTATCATAATAATGCAGAGCGCCAGGCTATGTACCAACAAGTATCAATTTTTAAATCATTGGTTTGACTCGACCAGGGTTCGAAACCACCCGTGTAAAGGTGTCTCATCCGATGGTTTTGAGTGTCTGTCATTGTTTGATATGAAGTCTGGCTGCAGTCAGAGAGCGTGTATATAAACAGATGAGAGGGACAACTCCCGCGAAAAACGGTAACACAGGCTACAATGGCGTTCCTGGCGGTTAGTGTTGAACAAGCCTTGAGTTTGCCGCTACGCTCAATGCAAAACATTTGTTTTTATTCAAAATTAATAGAAATCCAGAAGCCTAACCTTATCAATTTAATATAATCCTTTTGGTAAACATGTTTTCTATATGTCTTCCAAGCGGTTTGTTTCTATGTGGTGTAGTTTTAGAGATATTTAACGTTTTCTGTATGAAGATTGCTCACAGCCATTGACAATGCCTTGAGTTTGCCGCACGTGTAGTGCAAAACGTGTATTTTATTCAAAATTAATAGAAATTCAGAACCCTAGCCATGTAAATTTAATATAGTCTCATTGTTAAACATGTTTTCTATATGTGTTCCAAACAGTTTGTTTCTATGTAGTGTAGTTTTAGAGATATTTCACTTTTTCTGTACGAAGACTGCTCAAGGCCATTGACAATGCCTTCAGTTTGCCGTAAGCGTAGTGAAAAACGTCAGTTTTATTCAAAATTAATAGAAATCCAGAAGCCTAACCATATCAATTTAATATAATCTTGTTGGTAAACATGTTTTCTATGTGTATTCCAATCAGTTTGTTTCTAGATTTTGTAGTTTTAGAGATATTTAACGTTTTCTGTATGAAGATTCCTCACTGCCATTGAAAATGCCTTGAGGTTTGCCCATATGCTTAAGCTGTTCAACAACCACCACTTGGAGCGCCACAGTCGGCAGATGTTACATGCTCTAGTATGGGAGTTGTCCCTCTCATCTGTTTATATACACGCTCTCTGCTGCAGTATAAATACAAAACAAGACAAGAGCGTGGGTTCAGATATATATTTTTTCTGGCATAGGGAATATGAGGCCCTAGCCTTTAAAAAAAAATGTCCCAGGAGGGAGTGACACAGATGCGTGCCTCCGGTTCGGATTAGCGCCAGTGGCGGCGCCACCGATTGTACGGATGGTGGGGGCCCCCTCTGGAATCTTAGCAGAATCTTCACGTATAACTCCTGTGTTCCTATCAATATGCCCTTTTCTAAAACAATATCTCTGTCCATCAGAATAATATATTCTGCGATGTGATATTTGTTTGTTTGTTTGTGTGTTTTTTTAACGACCCCACAGCACACAAAGTGAACATCAGCTAATGGGGATCATATAGTGGTCAACAATATTTGACTACAAAATTACGGTCTTTTTTCTACTTACATTTGAGCAAACAGATAAATTAGAGCACATTAATGTATGCCAAAAGAGCATACAACTATGGTAAAATCGCAAGTGGTATACGATGAATAAAATCAACAGTAAAAGACTTTTCAAGTTAAAAATGGAAAATGAATTTTTGGTAAAAACCAGTTTCTCTCAAACATTTAATAATTAGTTGTGAATGGAATCGGAAGGACTCAATCACACCCTCATTCCCAAATACATCATCTCACCAAAATGTGATGCATTGTCAATATACACCAGCAGTGCTCACACTGAGGCTGATAGTCTCCAGCCAAAATAAAACTAAGTGCACAAAATTGTATGACCAATAAGGGATCGACCAAGGATAATGTTGTCCCATCTTAAGCATCTATAGGAGGACTGCCAGTTTCACAAGACTGGCTTCACAGAGCAAACTTTGTTTACCCCCGCACTGTTCCATTCATCCTGCAAGTTAGACATGTATGCAGGTATTGCATGTATAGCAATACCTCAGGGAGTTTGACGCCCCTGCCTTGCAGAGTTGGAAACCACTGCCTTGTGGTACAGGTTCTTGACAGAACCGAAGGCTAAGGGAGCAAACCCTAAACAGAAAACCATGTCACTGTGGCAGCATTAAGGGCAGTTGATGTATGGAACTCCCAACATCTCCCGACAAGCCACTGCAGGGACAAATAGTTTTGCGCCTGTCTTGACATGTTCTTGCCGGTGTGAAACCTGTATTTTCTCCACGAGAGCGTGCCACTGGTAACTTGCAAAAGCCAGCAGCACTTCAACACTTTTGCAGGCAGCTTTCATTAAATGAATACTCAAACTGATGGGGCTGCCCTCTATGGAAGATCTTCTGATCAAAAAGAATTTCCGGTGGACTGGCCACCTCATGAGGATGTCATCAGACAGGCTACCAAAGAAGATCCTCTATTCTCAACTGTCTTCTGGTTACAGAAAGAGAGGGCGCCCTCGCCTCTGGTTCAAGGATACCATCAAGAGAAACCTGAAGCTGAGAGACATTAAGACCGACTCATGGACGCAACTCTCACAGCAGAGAGCTAAATGAAAGCAGTCTTTGTCGCATCGCGACCAACAGCATGATGATGATGATGATTTGTCAATGTAATCTTTCAGATCTGTATATGGGATACGCAAGTTGGCATGATGCAAGTTCAAAGCAGGTGCGATGGGAAAGGTACTATTCACACGAATCAATTAGTGTTTCCTAAGTGAATACGGTTCATGGGCATGCTAAGGGGGACATAGACTCTGCTTGGGGTGCCCAATCCTAATACAAATAAGTTAATGAGAGCTCCGATTTACAAAGGAAGTGTCATGTGGAATGAGCTCCCAACCAAAACCAGAGAAGCGGGTTCGATCCTTGCCTTTAAAAATGCATACAGAGCTCACCTGGTTATTCAGGCCCAAAACCTGGCACTGCAAATATATAATACGACCTGCTGAACGACCCATTGACTTCGCCCTCTCTCATGCCTGCTCTCTCCCTGCGTGTCCGCGCCCCCTACCCATGAACCCCTCCCCCCCATCCACATTTGACAAAACAACTATTATAACTCAATGACTCGAGAATCACTACCCCATCTTTAGACCCATTACCACCACTACATAACTACATCTTCAACCAGCAATGCACACAATATAAACCACTATACATGCACAACATGGCACTATTTAAAGACTAACCGTTATTAAAACCAAATCTAACTGATATACACACACAGCATATGATTTAACCACTAGTGTACATTACTGCACACTCTATCTTGCTGCATATAGATACTTTGCACTATGTTCAGTACATATGCTGTACACTATGCAGCATAGGCTGCTCCCCCACTTTCTTTTATGTTCAGAATGGGTTGTGCTGCACACAATGCAACACATTCCACTTCCACTATGTACAGATGAAATGCGACCACTCCGACGGCTGGAAGACCAGTGCCCCAGCGCTGACAAAATATGTATTCAGATGAATAAAGATATTTACAAAAAAAAAAAAAAAATGACACTCTGGTTATCGGCATGATAATATATCGCCTATCACAGTTATGTCTTTCTGTCCGTTGGGTGAGGTTGGTTCATGGTTGGTGGTTGGTGGTTGGTGGTTGGTTCGAGATGGGTCTGGACTGGGTCAGGGGGGTGGCGCTGGTAGGGTTCGGTGTGTGTGGGTAATGGTTTGGAGGCAGACGGAGAACTCCCCGGATCCTGGGGCCATGGCCCTGGCCACTGTCGTACAATGATGTGCATTTCTTGAAACCCAAATCTCTTTGAATCTCGCCGGCGGCTGCACACTGGCCTGCGCCAGGCCCTTTGAAGGTGTTCAGCCCGCCCCCTGGTGGGGGGGGGGGGGGGGGCGGGGGATGGGGCGGTATGTATGGGTGGGGGGAGCCGGAGATGTGTATGTAGGGTGTGAGGATGGGGGTGGAGTCGCGGAAGTTGGGGGTGAGTTGCTTTGTGAACGGGAAATTGGGAGCTGTGTCAGTAACTGGAAGATCCTTGTCGGTTCTTACTGACCTCTCTGTGGGAGAGGGCAAGGCCAGTGCAACCTTATTGGGATGAATGGAAGGTTACCGGCGGGCGTAGGTGTGGAAGTCACAAATCATCCCAATTGTCACCCGTACAATCCTTAGTCGCGCTTGTGGTCTGTTGTGAGAAGATGGTAGTAGATTTGTTTGTTTGTGGTTGTTTTGCATTCTAGCAACAGCTAAGGTCATATCAGGATGGATACCGACTTGTGACAGTGCGCACTCATGGCGACTTTATAGTGGTGCCCCACTGGCAGACCAGGCCACCCGCACCATGCCCTGATATCCCACTCAGTCACATTATCCTGACACTGAGCCAACCAGTGCTTGCCCTCTCCTAATAATGCCCAGCGCCATGCTAGTAAACAACAAGTACCAATTTTTAAGTCATCGGTTTGACTCGACCAGGGTTCGAACCCACGACCCCATGATCTACCAATACGAGAGATGGACGCTTGAACTCATTCGACCATCCCGTCTGGTAGATGGCAGTAGAAGTAGATACACTACATATTATCCAATGCCTACGTGAGATTGGGATTCAGTGGGGCAGCTCTATAAAGTTGCTTTGACGCACAACATGAGTTCTTTGAACTGCCACCAGAAGGTGTGTCAGTGGCAGCTAAATGAGTCAATATCTTGATGAATAAATATGTACAACAATAACAAACATGGTACCGAATCGGTAGAGCGCAGGCTTCCCGTGCGGGGGGAGATCGGGAGGTTGGTTCCCGGTCGAGTCAAAGCAACGATATATAAAATTGATACTTGTCACTTCCTAGCCTGGCGCTCTGCATTGATGGGATAGGGATTGGACTGGCTAGATCAGTGTCAGGATAATCTGACTGAGTGGGATATTAGCTCATGGTGCTGGCGCCCTGATTTCTCAGTGGGGCAGCACTTTAAAGCCACCATGAATGTGCCCTGTCCGAACTCAGTATATGTCCTGATATTCCTTTAGATATTGCAAGGATGTAAAACTCCAACAACCAAACTAGTTCTCAGTGGGGCAGCACTATGAAATCACCATTATTGTGCACTGTCACAAGTCGGTACCCATCCTCTTATGACCATTTAAAAAAACAAAATTGTTATGGGATGTTTATTCTGTCCATAGCATATAAGTTGGGATACTCGAGCTTGTTTTCAATGCTGGGCATTAGATGTTGTTAGGATGTAAAGCCCCCCACCAATGTGTTGCTACCTTGTCGTGGTGGGGAGGCTTGTGTGCCTCCGTGACCGTGAGAGCTATACCGGTGGGGGCTAACCCCCTGGCAGGTTTAACCAAGCCGGGCAGGACTCATGGTAGAGGACAGACTAAGAGCAGCAACTAGTCCTACAGGTTGTGGGTTGGGCGTGAGGCCAACAACCCCACCCCGGTAAAAAGAACAACATTACAGAATCATGAACAAGAAACTCAAGGCCCAGGACTGGGAAAACTGGAGAGCCCTTGTTCGTAGCCTATGCCCAAAGTTGGGCGGTAGGCGACACGTTCAGCTATGACACGGCTGAGGAGGTGTTTGTGTGGATGGGCGCTGACGCCTCAATGGGCGAAGAAGAAGAAGGATGTAAAGCAACAACACACGAATAAAAAACTGATATGACCATATATTACCGGTAGGAGGCAAAGCATCAACAACCAACGGAACGGTTGTGTCTTACTGGCTAATGGCGCCACTTGCTTGAAGTCTGTCTCCTGCAGTTACAAACAATGACAGGATCTTCGCCAGCTTGGCGCGCACGAGATGTGTCAACAAACGAGTCAGGGATTGGCACCCCATCCACAGTGTGCCTGTGTCTGTTATTTCCTAATCAGCCAATTATTTCCAGTGACAAGTAATGATGTTTGTTTGGTGTTGTTTTACATCCTAGCAACATCTAAGGTCATATCAGAATGGGCACCGACTTGTGACAGTGCGCACTCATGGCGACTTTATAGTGCTGTCCCACTGGGAAAACAGGCAGCTGGCACCATGACCTGGTATCCCACTCAGTCACATTATCCTGGCACTGAGCACACCAGTCCTTGCCTTGTCCTAATAATGCCAAGCACCTGGCTAGGAAGTGAAAAGTATCAATTAGTAACCCATTGGTTTGACTCGACATGGGTTCGAACCCACGACCTCCCCGACCTATCAGCAAGGGAGACGGAAGCTCTACCTCATTCGGCCATCCCATCTGGTCAGTAATGATGTAGGCTGTTCAGTATTTCTGCAGAAATCTGGCACCATTACGCTTAGGTGACCAAGCCTAGAACCATCTTCCTCTGTCCAAGATCTAGTTAAAATAACCCATGTGAACACTCACATGCACTCACACACTTAGATCCACGCCTCAGAGGCCTATGTGAATAGGCATTCACTCACCCTTATAACCCTACTGACCGGGGTACGCATTTCATTTACAGACACTTAGGGACACTCACACACCCACACACTCACATTCACAAACCCACATATCCATACACCCACACAAGAAGTAAAGCTTGTTTCATTCTGACATATTTCTTTGCTGCCACATCATAGGCTACCCTTTCTAATAAGCAGTAAGGTTGTTTTTTTATATGCACTTTCCCCGCAAACTGGACAACACATTCCAAAGCCTTTGATGAACCAGTTGTGGACCACTGGTTGGAATGGAAAATAACCCCAGCTGCAAATGTGTCCAGTAAGGAGGACTGATCAGATGACCCACACCTTCAGCGACAAGTATCAATATTTAAGTCCTTCGTTTGACTTGACCAGGATTCAAACCCACGATTTACCAACACGGGAGACAGGCGCTCTAAGTCATTTGGCCATCCCATCTGGTTAGACATGTTATTTTCCCTCTGTCCCCCACCACGCCGTGGCAGTATACTACCACACCCAGAAATACTGTATTTAAGCCAGCTAACCATTACCTATTGGGACGGTTTGGTGTGCAGGCGATGTGTCCAGCCAACACTATGTTTCTTAAGCATCCACCTGTAAAATCTCCGATTCTAAGACAAAGTAGAAGGAAGGGTTATGGGAAGCATAGTGACAAGGTAGGCAGAGGGTTAACACAGACAGACAAGGCTATCCCCACCAAACAGACATGCCATTGTATGAAGGTGGGGGTTAGGGGCTATCTCTCCAACTACCGTCTTTGTGATGTCAATCAACAATGTGTGAAGCTCTACAACCAATAGTAGGACAGCCAACCAGGAAGGCTCAACTATAATATGCAAGCAAATATTGCTGTGTCAGGATATATGACTAAACTAGTGATTTTATTTTGTTATTTATTTTTTATATTGAGGCTGTATTTATATTGTCCATAGCATATAAGCCCGGGTACCCAGGCTTGTATTCAATGCTGACCAGTTGTAGTGTTGGTAATATTAAAGAACTGACTCTCTACCGGGATGCTGTGTTTGTCAGGTGTGTGTTGCGTTCTGCTTTACTGTCGATATCATCCATAATGTGTGGGGGGGGGGGGGGTCATAACCATGCAGCTGCATTACTGATAATAACTATAGGTAACGTGGAACTGGGACTGAGCATGGTTATCTGCAGCATTCTGATGGCGTTTAATAAAATCACATGAAAGGCGGTAAAGTAATATTACCAAACTTCATTCACTCACCCATACAACAAACATGTTTCTCTACAATAGGGCAAGCCCCAACGCTTCTGCTCTCCCAATTTTGTAATAAACCTTCTATGTGTAAATCCTTAGAGATGCATGGTACAATGATATTTATGATATACATATATGTATATATATCATCATCATCATCATCATGCTGTCGGTCACGATGTGACAAAGACTGCTTTCAATAATTGACTGCTGCTCTCTATTTAGCTCTCTGCTTTGAGAGTGATGTCCATGAGTTGGTATTAATGTCTCTCAGCTTCAGGTTTCGTTTCATGAAAGCTGCCTGCAAAAGTGTTGAAGTGCTGCTGGCTTTTGCAAGTTACCAGCGGCACTCTCTCGGGGAGCAAATAGAGGTTTCACACCGGCAAGAACATGTCCAGACAGGCGCAAAACTATTTGTCCCTGCAGTGGCTGGTCTGGAGATGTTGGGAGTTCCATAAATCAACCACCCTTAATGCTGCCACAGAGACATGGTTTTCTGTTTAGGGTTTGCTCCCTTAGCCTTCGGTTCTGTCAAGAACCTGTACCACAAGGCAGTGGTTTACAACTCTACAGGGCAGGGGTGTCAAACTCCCTGAGGTATTGCAATACCTGCAATACCTGCATACCTGCCTCTAATGGCTGTATATGTATAATGATCTACAAAAGTGCATGTGTATTATAGTGTATACATCTGTAAGTATGCATATATTAATCACACCCCACCGAAACACCTACATAATAGCACCTATTATATATATGCTGTATAATAATTATACGAGTATAATAACTTGGAATATCCCTCCTCTCCCTCATTGGTTAATCGACCCCAGTGACTGTTGGAGCCTCACATAGTCATCGACCACTCCAGCCTCCCCACCTCAGCTCAGTTGGGGTGCCCCCCCTCCCCCATCACACTGTAACCACCACTCACTGTACCGCTGGAAATTGCCACTCTTGGGAAAGTGTGGGGCCCTTAGGAGGGCCTTTTTTTCTTCTTTGTTTGTCATGGGGAAATGAAAGGAAGGGCATTCATCACCGACGACCCCACACAACACACTCGCACACACGCATACTCACTGGTTCCACACACACACACGCAAATAACACAATGCTGGGGAAGTGATCAGATGCAATAGCCATCCAGCTCTTCTGATGAGCGTCATTTTGGACGAGAGCTTCGAAGATTTGTGATGGCACTTAGTTAGCGAAAGCAGATACTGATTTGTTGGCAGTGGCTGGTTGGTTAGGTCGGTTGGTTGGATGTTGGAGTTTGACATCCTGGCAACATCTAAAGTTATATCAGGACAGGTACTGACTTGTGACAGTGCACACTCATGGCAACTATTATATACATATAAATATTTACCCAATATTAAATATTAATGATTATTGCATAGCCAGAGGAGCATACTTTATATATATATATATTTAATGAATCAAACAAATGCTGCCACATATATCTATTGCATCTATATATGTGCCTACCATATATGTCCCAATAGACATGCACTGCGTGAGTGCAGACACATGGATGCACATCTATTCATAGTTAAATAATTTCATGGATTTGTTTTGATTTTGTCGTGCCTCTGAAATAAAGTCGGATTGTCTTATTTTATGTGCATTTGGTCTGAATATTATCATAAATTTGTATTTGTTTTTGTTGTGCCTCTGAAATAAAGTGGGTTTGTATTATTTTATTTGCATTCAGTCTGAATATGATTGTAAATTTGTGTGTGCTCTCAATCTTGAAATGAGAGGTGTGCTTCTATTTGGTAGCCTGCTTCTATTGGAACATATACAGTATTTATATATATGTATGTATGTATCTAAATATCTAATCTGAACCCTGAGTGGAACCGTGAATGTAGAATAATCTGCTGTGGTCACGCAAAACTCCAACACACAACCAACATATATAAAGTTATACTATTTCTTAACCACCCCAGTCTTTGCTGTTCTATTTCCCAAGGGCCAACTGATATAATTATATATATGGCGTGCCGATGGTTGATTGTTGGAGTTTTACGTCCTGGCAACATCTAAGTGTAAAATATTCCGATAAAACGACATTGTCGTGCTAGTAGGATAGTGTTTAAGGGGCACTTAGAGCTCTACCCACTACCCCCTCCCCCCTCTGTTAGTCAGGGATCACCACACACTCAGCTCAGGGCAGGTGGTGACCAAAGGGGCCACACTGCTTGGTGGTGGTGGGCAGATCACCGTAACCATGGGGACACAGGAATGCTTGATGTTCATTGATAGAGCTGTAGATGCTTGATTTGTATTGGAGAATACGGTCAGGTGATATACTATACTGGATCCATGTACCACTATAAATAATAAACCTTAGGGCTTGGCTCTCTCTTCTTTCACTCTTTATACTCTTCCTTTCTCTTTTTGCCTGTATTGATTTCACCATAGCCTGCCGACACAACCACAGATTCCAGCCGTGGACTTTACATATTGTCATATCAGGACATGTACCGACTTGTGACAGTGCGCACTCATGGCGACTTAATATTGCTGCCCAACTGGGAAATCAGCCCACTGGCACCATGATCCGATATCCCACTGAGTCACATTATCTTTACACTGAGCTAACAAGTCCTTCCTCTATCCTATTAGTGCCAAGCGCCAGACTAGGGACTGCCAAGTATCAATTTTTTATAAGTCATTGGTTTGACTCGACCCCGGAACCGAACTCCCGATCTACGGCACGCGAGGCCTGCGCTCTACCGATTCGGCCACCCCTCCTGGTTGGAAGCCTGCTGAGGAGCCTGACTTGTGGCGCTGGTCGCCTGAATGAGGCTCGCTATCCCGGCAGACATCTGGGGATGGCTGCCTTATCTGGCCAGTTATCTGGGGTGGACTTGCGTAATGTGGCCAATCATCTGTGAGCTGCATTCATTGCCGGTACCACAGCCCTTCTACTTCCCCTCCCCCCACACAACACACTGCCACACACCCATACTCACTGGTTCCACACACACACACACACAAATAACACAACCCCGGGGAAGTGATCAGATGCGATAGCCATCCAGCTCTTCTGATGAGCCTCATTCTGGACGAGAGTTTTGATGATTTGTGATGGCACTTAGTTAGCGAAAGCAGATACTGATTTGTTGGCAGTGGATGGTTGGTTAGGTTGCTTGGTTGGTTTGTTGTTGGAGTTTGACATCCTGGCAACATCTAAGGTCATATCAGGATGGGTACCGACTTGTGACAGTGCACACTCATGGCAATGTTATAGTGCTGCCCCACCGGGAGACCAGGCTGCCAGCACCATGACCTGATACCCCACTCAGTCACATTATCCTGACACTGAGCCACCCAATCCTTGCCCTATCCTAATAATGTCGAGCGCCAGGCTAGGAAGCTACAAGTATCAATGTTTAAGTCACTGGTTTGACTCGACCATGGTTTGAACCCACAAACCCCTGGGTTCATATCCACTAATTTCCCAAAACAAGAGACAGACGCTCAACTCATTCGGCCATCATGGGTGGTCTATTCTGGTCTAATGCAGCGATGTTCCGTGAAACCTCATTTCAGCGCCATCGTAGGCATCCATAAAATATCATCGCAGGAAAAGGCGGCATTGTGCTGAATTGGGGATTAATTTGCTTAATTAACTTTAAAATAAGGAGTTCCCCGTTGAATGACTCTTTGTAGTCCGGGCATTAATGTGTGTTAGATTCCCTGCTTAATCAGCTAATGGATCAATAAGAATATTCAATATGGGCACGCACTGTATTTGTAGTTCAGGCGCAAAACACTCTAACAGCCGATCCACAAATTGACTTAAAACTAAATATTTCTAGCTGAAGGTAATTTTAATTCTCATTAAGTCCAGTTTTCTTGTGTTTAAATCGATATGGAGCAATGAATACAAAAATATATTATTCATATTTTGAATGTAAAAAAATGAACATTTTCAATGTTTGACTCCAGTATTTATCTCAACATCTAAGGTCATATCAGGATGAGTACCGACTTGTGACAGTGCGCACTCATAGAAACTTTATAGTGCTACCCTACTGGGAAATAAGGCTGCTGGCACCATGACCCGATATAGCACTGAGTCACATTATCCTGACACTGAGGTAATTTGTCCTTGTCCTATCCTATTAATGGCATGCGCCAGGCTAGGAAGCGACAAGTATCAATGTTGTATGTCATTGGTTTGACCGGGAATAAGGTATGTAGGTATAGATGTATATATATAATGACCTACAAAGGTGCATCTATATTATTCAATATGCACACCCCACAAAAACCTACAAAACAGCATCATAGCCAGGCTAGGAAGCGACAAGTATCAGTGTTTAAGTCATTGGTTTGACTCGACCAGGGTTCGAACCCGTGTGTTCGAATCCGAAAATCTACTAACTTGGGAGACGAACGCTCAACTCATTCGGCCATCCAGTCTCGTCAATGTGTTAAGGATGAGAGTAATGGCTATACACGAGTGGGTGAGAGGGTGGGTGGGATGGTGGGTGGGATGGTGGGTGGGTGAGTGGGTAAGTGGATGGATGTGTGGGTGGATGGGTATCTGGGTGGGAGGGTGGGTGGGATGGTGGGTGTGTGGGTGTGTGGGGGTGTGTGGAAGTGAATGGGGTGTGAGTGGGATGGTGTGTGTGGGGGTGTGAGTGGGGGTGTGAGTGGGATGGTGTGTGTGGAGGTGTGAGTTGGGGTGTGAGTGGGATGGTGTGTGGGTGTGTGTGGGGGGCGTGTGTGGGAGGTTGGCTGTGTGAGGTGTGCGTGGGGGTGTGGGAGTGTGAGTGGAGGTGTTAGTGGGATGGTGTGTGGGGGTGGGTGGGTGGGGGTGCGGGAGTGGTTGAGTGTGTGGAGTTATGGGAGGGGGTGTGAGTGGGATGGTGGGTGTGTATGTGGGTGGGTGGGTGGGTGGGTGTTTGTGTGCGTGGGATGGGGTGTGTGGGAGTGGGTGGGTGTTTGGGGATGTGAGTGGGGGTGTGAGTGGGGTGGTGGGTGTGGGTGTGGGTGGGTGTGTGGGTGGGTGAGTGGGTGTGTGAGTGGGATGGTACGTGTGTGTGGGGAGGGGTGAGGGGTGAGTGGGGGTGTGAGTGGGGGTGTGAGTGGGATGGTGGGGGGGGGTGTGTGAGTGGGGGTGTGAGTGGGATGGTGTCTAGGTGTGAGTGGGTGTGAGTGGGTGTTCTGAGTAACAACAGGGGGTTTCCCTTACCAGTGGATGCTTAGATCTCAGTGATTTGAAGATATCACGATGGAATATAATCGGCGGTGTAGGCAGATCAATCAACACCCTCCCCTCCTCCCCCCTCCACCCCTGAACCATAGATCACACCGCTCACCTCGAATATGCATGTCGAAGGCTATCTGTAAGACAAATACATGCTTGTGGGGGGGGGGGGGGCGGATGTGTGTGAGTGGGGTGGTGTGTGGGTGTGAGTGGGTGTTCTGAGTAACAACAGGGGGTTTCCCTTACCAGTGCATGCTTAGAACTCAGTGATTGAGAAGCTATCACGATGGAATATAATCGGCGGTGTAAGCAGACAAGTCAACACCCTCCCCATCTCCCCCTCCCCCTCTGAACCATCCATCACATCGCTCACCTCGAATGTGCATGTCGAAGGCCACCTGTAACTTTAAAAAAACAAAAAGACAAAAACCAAGGAAGTTGCTGATGCATGCAATTAATATTGTTAACAGCAATGCATAGAGCAGAGAGTAGCTAGCAGTTTGTTCGTTAGATTTTTATGTCTTGGCAACATCTAAGGTCATATCACGGCGGGTACTGGACTTGTGACAGTGCGCACTCATGGCGACTTTATAGTGCTTCCCCGCTGAGAGCCCAGGCCGCCAGCACCATGACCTGATATCCCACTCAGTCACATTATCCTGACACTGAGCAAACCAATCCTTGCCCTATTTTAATAATGCCGAGTGCCTGGCTCGGAAGCGATACGTATCAACTTTTCAGTCATTGGTTTGAACCCACAAACCCATGGGTTCGGATTCCCCGATCTCCCAAAATGGGAGACGACGCTCAACTGATTCAGCCATCCCGTCTGGTCAGAGTAGTTAACATGCTGTGTAGTAGAGTATATGTCCTGTTTGTATCACTGACAGAGTGATGGCTCCTGGTACCGGCATGTCGCTTCTTCATAGGCAGGCAGGACTTCTTTTTTCTCCAATTTATTTTAATCACTGAATAATGTCTTTTCTCAGCGCCGGGGTGATGGTCTTCTATCAATGTGACAATATAGTTAATTAGAATATATTTATATGTAGTCTGATATTGTCAGCAGCCAGCCAGCTTAAGGCTGCAGAGTCCGATAAACATATCAGGTTGACAATTATAAGCTCAATCAATCAATAGTTCTGTCCTCTAGTCGAGGGTTGGATGCAATGGTTCTCCACTTGTCCCGATGGTGTGCTGTTCTGATAGACTGTGAATAATTCAAGCCTGTCCACTGTGAAATATTTGTAAACCATGATGTTCTTGGTCTCCCTCTCCCTCTGCTGCCATTCACCTTCCCTTCCAACAATGTACGGTATATTGAACTCTGACGAATGATGTGGCCAAAATAAATAAGTTTCTTTGTCTGTATAGTGGCAAACAAGCATTTCTTATTGTTAATTTTTCTGAGAACTTCTTTGTTGGTGATCTTCTTTGTCCATGATATTTTCATCATCCTTCGATAAGTCCACATCTCAAATGCTGCTAAACGTTTGTACATTTTCCTAGAGATCGTCCATGACTCAGCCCCATACATTAAAGTAGACCACCCATAACACTGAAGAATATGCTTCCTTGTTTGTATTAATATCTTACTTGATGTTAACACTCTATACATTTTGGAGAATGTTGTTCGGGATATTGTTATCCTTCTTTTAATTCCTTCCTCACATCTCCCATCATTTGTAATTTGTTGTCCGAGATATATGAATTCGGATACTTCTTCTATGTGTGTACCATCTATGGTTATATTGATATTTGGTTTATCTGTCTTTTTACTTATAACCATTGTTTTGGTCTTCCTGGCATTCATCTTCATGTTGAATAGTATTCCAGCTTTATTGATTCTATTCACTATATGTTGTAGGTTTCTCTCATTGTCTGCTAATATACGAATTTCCCGAGTAAAGATGTGAATAGATGCAAACTGTCTGCTTACCAAAATGCTGGACATATGCTCATGAACAGCTTATCTAAGCTAATGAAGTAATATCATAGTACGGGGTGCTTAACCGCAAGGCATGTTTAGTAATTGCATTAGTTGGATGTGGTTTATCACATTTAGGTAAGTGTCCTGAATTTGAAAATGTGATGCATTCATCGAGTTATCCATGATTTTAATTGAAGCAGCAAAAGCCAATTATCATTCCTTTAACGTAGAAGAATATTTACAGTTTAATAATAGGCTTCCACTTAGCTCCCACTTTGCTGAGTGCTAATCAAATATTTGAACCAGTAAGCTGTCCTCAAGTGCTTTAATCTATTCATCGGGATTAATGACTATTGTTTTCCCAACACACGGACAGAGTCGGTATTTAATACCCCTGTCACACTACAACGTAATGAGCGAACGTGAGCCTAACGTGGTGATATTTCGTCATTACGTTGATGTACGTTGGATTACGTTATGATGACATCATAATGACGTTAGACTGACGTCGATCTACGTCACATTACGTCGTGTTACGTCGAGTTACATCGAGGTTTTGGACATGTTCAAAAGTTTTGACGTAGCTCGAACGTAAGGGTTTACGTTCGCTGTACGTTCTGTTCACGTTCAGCGAACATCAATGACGTTAAACGGACGTTAGGCAAACGTTCCTCACTACGTTCCACTACGTTCCACTACGTTCCACTACGTTCCACTACGTTCCACTCGTTGACCCACATTAAAGCTGGTGGAAACGTCCATGTGGCGTAATGGATAAGTCAGGAGAACGTCAGGAGAACGTCAGGAGAACGTCAGGAGAACGTCAGGAGAACGTCAGGAGAACGTGCATTCAATGTACGTTCAACGTCTCATGACGTAGCTAACATCACATAACGTTCTTCTGGCGATGGAATAACGTTCATAAAGTTCCGTGATCATCATTACGTTGACCTCTCTCGTTGAATGACGGTATCACTACGCTTTACCGACGTTACGCTCTCGTCCACTACGCTGCATCCACGTTCAACTTGTGCCCAAATTTGCATACTACGCCGAGAAGTTCAACGTTCTTCACGTTCTCCATATGTCGAGGTCGTTACGTCGTAGTGTGACACGGCCATAATAGATCTTCGAACATGGTTGGTCGGAGCTTTACGTCCTGGCAAGATCTAAAGTCATATCAGGACGGGTACCGACTTGTGACAGGGTGCACTCATGGCAAATTTATAGTGCTGTCCAACTTGGAAACTAGGCTGCCAGCATCATGACCCGATATCCCACTCAGTCACATTATCCTGACACTGAGCTAATCCAGTTCTAGCGATACTGTCGTTTACTGTTGTGTGTCTGGATGTAAAACCATATTAGGTTGTGAAAATGTTATTCCAATAAGTTGTCATGCATTCACAAACAAGGATATATATAAAGAGGGGTTCCTCACATGGATTGTGGTAATTAAGTATGATATTTATATTGATGGTGTACAGGGAAAGTAGAGCAATTGCAGATCTCTCAGCAATATGTGGGACCAGTTTGCCAGTAATTATAGGTGTGCTGGTGAATGTCCCTGCACCTGAAGTGGTTGGTTAGCGCAATCGCAAATCATTCAGCACCAGACACCAATTGCATTCCAAATCGGGTATTATAATCAATGATGGCTCGATGCAAGTTTGAGATTGGCCAATAAAATGTCCCCAGTAGCAATATCCACTTTCCAATAATACTACATTATTACAGGTTGTTGGAATTTGACGTCCTAGCAACATCTAAGGTAATACATATCAGGACGTGTCCAAGTGCGGAGGATTATTCAATGTATGGAATGTTATTTGTCTCATTTCATTATCCCTATTTTCTCAGAACAACATCAGTTTGGGTGCAAATATTTCCAATCACACATTTACTGCAAGTAGGGCGGGATTTTTTTTATCTAGGCCAGCATGCATGTGTGTGTGCTGAATCTCTACAAGGTCAGCCCCTGTGTGTGTGTTGACCCACTCACAATGTAGGAAGTATTGGCTTGTGGCACACAATAAGTGAGAGACTTCGATTATAAGTAGCCATTGGATACTGGAACCAGGAATTCCACTTCCTGTGCCATACTAAAGCAATTAGATTAAGAACTGATAAGGATCTGATAGTGATTCTGGGTGATTTTGTTTCTGTCTAAAGGAGTCTGTTAGGTATGTATGTACCTTGCTCCAACTCTGGTCAGCTAGTGAATATTTCAATTCTCAGAGACATACATCGATTGCCACATTGTCTTAAGACTCAGTCACACTACGACTTACGATCATTTGCGACCACTTTGTGACCCCTTAAGACAACAAATCCCACGGTCAGCGATGACCCACTGGAATCATTTTGGTCGCAACGAGGTCGGCGACTATTGTGCGACCACATTACGACCACATGGGACCACTTGCGACCATTTTTTGACAACTTGTGACCTCTTTACGATCAACCTTTAGTTGTAGTCGCAAGCAGTCGCAAGCAATAGTGTCACTGGAGTATTAAATAACAAGAGTTAAAGCAGAGTGCAGTAATCTTGCAAACTGATGCAGTGGAGTTCAAACCCCACGATCTACCAAAACGGGGAACACCCATGCAACTCATTCGGCCATCCGGTCTGGTCTCAGTTTTGAGTCAGCAGGGGATTTGAACCCCCAGCTGGGAAGCTAGTGCTCCTAATCTTATTGATTCAGCCACCGCCTTCAGTCCCCCATACATGTAAGTAAACACACCAGCCTGGTACGAGATTTAGGCCCTTCTAGAGAACCCGCATAAGGTGTTGTTTTCGGCGCGGTGCTGTCGCTGCATTTCCTGTGTGAGCTGCCCCCTGGCTTTGTCATTATACATGAACTGCAGCCATGGCGTGAGTGCACCTACTGGCAGTGCAATGAGCTGCTCGCAGGGAGTGTCCCACTTATTGTGTGCCGCCGGCCGTCACTTCCCACATTGTGAGCGGCTCAACACACACATAGGGGTTGGCCTTGTTGTGATTCACTGTGCACATGCGCGCTGGCCTCGATCAAAGATTTACCCCATACTTGCAGCAGGAGTGAATGGCAATGTAGTCTGAATACGGGCAAACAATTGTTGTTGTATGGAATAGGAAGTGGAATTGCTGGTTCCAGTATCCAATGGCTATTTATATCGGAGTGTCTCATTTATTGTGTGTCGCCAGCTGTCACTTCGCACGTTGTGTAATGGGGCTGTCACACTACGACGCTTCTCGCTGGCGACCCGTCAACGTGTGGTGTTTTTGGGCGATATTTGGTGAAATATGGAGAAGCGCTGGTGGCGCGTTATCGGCGTGTCGGTACACGTCGGTACACTATTTTGGAAGTTGACGGTCGGCGGACAACGTCGGCACGCGTTATTGGTCGCCGATCGTTTTGAACATGTCAAAAACTACCAGCGACCGGCAACGCGCGGGACTAAATGGGTAAGAACGCTAGGAGGACGTTAGGCGCGCGTCGCGCTGCATTGGACGCGCCGGAATAACGTTATGGGAACGCTAGGAAGACGGCGCGCGCGCGGGAGGGTCGTTGCTCACGCGTTGCGCAAACTGGGCCGTTTTTGTTTTACGCCCTAGCAACATTTAAGGTTAAATGAAGACGCCGCGCCAAACTTTTATTTTTTTTCCCCAGCGCGTCGACACACGTTGGCCGCGCGCGCATAACGCGCCGTGCTGACGCCGATCTTTTCCCCCAAACCGCCGAAAAGTTTGACGTTTCTCGACGCGCAACATAATACTTTCAACGCTGACGGGTCGCCGAGAGAAGCGTTGTAGTGTGACAGGCCCATAAGCAGCTCAATGCACATATAGCGGTTAGCCTCGTAGAGATTCACTGCCCGCATATGTGTGATCTGGCCTAGATAAAAGATTCACGGCGTAATTGCAGTAGGATTGAATGACAATGTACTATAAATATGGGACAAAATTTGCTTTCGTATGGAATAGGAAGTGGAATTCCTGGTTCGAGTATCAATGGCTATTTATATCGAGAGCGAGTTGGTGAACTGGGAGAGAATGCAAAATTACAACATGGCAACCAGAGAAAGCAGTCGATTTGACTTTTCGAGTCTATTAAACTACATGTTTACATATGTAAAAGAATTCAAATCAAAATCACCGGGTAAATATTAAGATATATGTGCAGAATGTATTTCGCTTCTTGACTTAAGAATGTATCTGTTCATTTCATTTACCCAGCCTTTCGCTACTTTTAATGGGTTGTTATTCACCTGTACAGTACGGTACCGGACGGAGTGTATCTTGTATCTAGCACTGGTAAAACAAAAGAAGAAAAAATCAACTGACACAGTGGAGTACTGAACGTGATCGGGAGCGAGGCGACCTAACAGATCGAACCCAGACTTACCGGGCAAACCACGACACATTGGAGCCATCTAGCTGTACCTACACTAGCAAATATGGGCGTATATATATGAATATATATGAATATATATCAATATATATGAATATGTATGAATATATATGAATATATATGAATATATATGAATATATATGAATATATATGAATATATATGAATATATATGAATATATATGAATATATATGAATATATATGAATATATGAATATATATTCATATATATGAATATATATAAAGTATACATGAATATATATATATATGTATATGAATATATATTCATACTTACGAATATATATGAATATATATTTATATATATTCATGTATATTCATATGTATTCATGTATATATGAATATATATGGTGGATATATATGAATATATATGAATATATATGAATATATATGAGTATATATGAATATATATGAATGTATATGAATATATATGAATATATATGAATATTTTTGAATATATATAAATATATATGACTATATATGGTGGATGTATATGTGCTCTATAATCCATTATGGGAATATAAACAAGGACACTACCGATCTTCAGTTCCCTATTAATAGTTAGCACTTATCCTATCTATCTGACCCTGTTATTATGACATAGACCACGGTGGCGCCCCCTGTGAGCGGCCCTGTGCACTGTATGCCAGCTGCAATTTTTAACGCATTCAATTCAGCTCCCCGATCCAGCTCGCCTTCTATCTGGAATCATGCTAGCTTGACACTCATCTGTGCGATACGGTATGTCTGAGGGTTTCTGCAACCCGTGTGGTAAAATTCATTCTGGACCGAGGTGCATTACTGACGTGAAACGGGAGGACGCCGCAGGCAACCACATACGCATAACGCGCAAATTCTCGGCGGTCAAGATGGCGACGGCAGGAGAAGCCTCCGATGAGCGAGTGATGGAGGATATCACAAAAGACGTACGGAGTATGTGCATTGATGAAGAGGAGCGACGCGTGAGGGAGGAAATAAGGCAGCTGGAAAGGGACAAGCGCATGTTTGACTTGGAGGAACGACGGACCGTGTTAGTAAAGGAAAAGGCGGCCAGGGACACAGTGAAGCCACCACCAGCCGAGCAGGGCGGAGCAGCCCATACGGAAAGAGGTCACTCAAGTTACGGGGAGGTATCGCGCAAGAGCCGGACACGGCGGCGCAGATCGCACTCTCGTAGTGACTCCAGTTCACGTAGCAGGACAAGGAGCACGTCCCGGAGACGGAAAAGTAAGTGGTCTTTAAAAAACTATACTGAGGATAAGAAGGATGTGCGCAAACTATCAGTGGCCGAGTTACAGGAGGCATCATGCCTGTGGTTCCTGAGCCTAGACGGTGTGACGTTAAAAGATGGCCAAGCCCTATTCAGCCACCTTGCTTACATTGCATCGAAGGCTAAGCATGAGCTGTTCAAAGACACTGCCCATGTTCGATATGACACGGCCGTGCGTAAGCTGGCGGAACGGGAGGGCTTCACTGCATTCACGGCAGGGAATGCGGCGGCGAGCCTGATCCACTACGGGCATGAGGCCATGCGGGCCAAAACTAAGAGTGCGACCACCGGGAATCCAAAGGGGCTCAAGACCTATGAAAAGGGAGGCAAGCGGGCCTGCTTCCCCTGGAACAAGGAAGTGGGCTGTGACAGTAAGGAGGGGGACTGTAGCTTCGGGCATTGGTGCAGCAAGTGCGGGAGCCGCAGCCACAAACGCATTAAGTGCACCCGGGACTGACGGTGCACCGGGACGCGCCACACCGGGGACGCGGAGCATGACCCAGATTCGGCCATACCGCGGGAAAACGGGGGCGCGGGGTGGGGCGCAGCGAGCACTCAAGCAGCCACACAACCCGGCGGTGGACGCGGCCGGGGCAGGGACGGTAGCGGTACTGGGGTTTGGGACACCCAGGCAGACACACAACCCGGCGGTGGACGCAGCTGGGACAGGGACGGTACCGGTCTCCGAGGTACTGGGTGTGAGGCATTACTTGACGGCGCCGGAGGGCGTGGTATGGATGTTTACAGTGGCGCATGTGGGTCAGTGAAGATGCCCGAGCCGCAGGGCTGGCTTCCCGCACATGGGGAGGTCCCGGATGTAAACAACAACAACACTGTGGTCGCGGCACGCGGGGAGGCCCCGCCCCTGGGTGGGACTGACAACACGGGAGCCCCAGGGGAGGCAGGAGGCTGCCAAGGTGGCGTTACGGAGGGTTGCAGTGGAGCACGGGGGTCAGTGGAGACACCCGTGCCACGGGAGGCCCCGGATGTAAACAACAATAACAACACGCGGGACGGGGTGGACACCCTGATGGCGGCGGCGGGCACCCTGGGGGGGATCCCCGGTGACCAACAAGTGGGGGAGACACCCCACAGAGGCACCCCTGTATGGACGAGCAGGGGGGATGGCCTGGACCCGGGGTGGCTCCACGTCGAGGACGGCACAGGAGATGAGCATGTATTCGACATCACCGTCAGGGAGACGGTTACCGACTGTGTGACCGACTTCCGACTCTGGAGGAGCTGCATGACAGGTTTGTGCAGCTGCACGCACAGCATTGATGGTGTCGTGTCCCAGATGAAGCCATGTAGGGTCTTCACAGAGCTGTTCATGAGGGGGGATACTGACCCCGATGCCGAATATATCATGAAAGGCATCTGCTTCGGCTTCATGGTAATAAACCGGGACTGCGACGCTTGCTATGAGTGCCATCAGGGCGCCGGGGGAGACCGTGAGGACAGAGAGGTCATGTCTGGCAAACTCAGGAAGGAGATCGAGGCAGGGGCTTTGACCAGGGCGGCGGACCGGCCGCTATGTGTGCATAGGCTCTTCTGCATCCCCAAGGATGGAGGGGGGGTGAGGGGCATCGTGGATTGCAGCAGACCAGATGGGGAGTCAGTCAACAACTACACGGATAGCGTGACGGCCAAATTCTCCTACAATAGTGTCGACGATGTGGCCGCCCTGATGCAAGCCGGAGACTATCTCGCGACCGTGGACATCCGTGATGCTTACCGGGCAGTGAGCATCCACCCACGAGACCGGGACCGCCAGGGCATATTCTGGGACTTCGGGAATGACCCGGTCTTTTTAAGAGATAACAGGCTATGCATGGGGCTGGCCTCCAGCCCTTATGTCTTCAGCAAGCTGTCTGATTTTGTTGTCCGCTGTGCAGTGCGTGAGAGCGTGGGGGAGGTGGTAAATTACCTCGACGACTTCTGTATCGTAGCTCGGGACTTCGACGCGGGCTGTACGGCCCAGGCCACCCTAATGGGGATCCTCCGGAGATTGGGCTTCTACATAAGCTTCCCAAAAGTCACCTCCCCGTCCACCAAAACAAGGTTCCTGGGTATCGACATCGACACCATCGCCCTGGAGATGTCGCTGCCGGAGGACAAGCTGACCAGGATGACCATGGCGCTTCTGGCCCTGGAGGGCCGGAAGAAGGCTAGGAGGATCCAGCTGGAGCGGCTGGCTGGCTTGCTGGCGCACTGTGCGAAGGTGGTCCGGGGAGGCCGCACTTTCTGCAGACGCATGTACGACACGATCAACACAGTGGCAAAACCCCACTTCAAGGTCCGCCTCTCGGGGGGTTTCCATGAGGATAGACGATGGTGGCTGGACTTCTCCAGACGGTTCAATGGGAAGGCAAAAATAATCGGCCGCCATACCCCATACGTCTCGACTTACAGCGACGCCTCCGGGGAGGGGTTCGGGACGATCCATGCCGGCGATTGGAGGATTGGAGCCTTCGGGGAGGGACCAGACGGGAGGATCAGGGATGAGGTGGGCCACCACCACGCCACACCCGATGGGACTTGTAGGGGGGCCCACATAAACGTGCTGGAGATGTGGGCAGCCTTCTGTGCGGCCCAGACCTGGGGCCACCTGTGGAAGGACAGCACGGTGGTCATGGTCACGGACAATGAGACGGTCCGAGCGGCCTTGACCTCGGGTCGGTCCAAATCAAAGGGGGTCATGCACTTCGTGCGCAGGCTGTTCTGGATAGCGGCACAGTACAATTTTGATGTTCAGTCTGTTTATGTAAAGAGTGCTGACAACACGATCTGCGACGCCCTGAGCCGTTGGAGCGCCAGTGACAGTAAGGACCGAATCCGGGTCGCAGACGGAGCACGCAGGCTTTGTTGCAACCACATATTCACCAACTCCCCTGACCCTTCTATTTCCAGTTGTGGAGCTGCGGAGGGAGAAGCTGGCCGTGCAACGCAAGTACTATGCCCCAAACTCCATCACAACACGGGTCCAGGTGAGACGATACCTGGAGTTCATTGAGGAGTTCGGGGGCCACTTTCCCACCACACCGTGCCCTCCGGAACAGACAGCACTGTATGCAGTCTGGCTGGCCAGGACTCTCAAATACACATCGGTGTGCAACTATCTCAGTGGCCTGAACTTCTTCTTGAAGACGGAGGGCGCGGAGCCGATCGACTACAAAAACTTTGAGCTGGCATCCACGTTGAAGGGCATCAAGCGGGAGCGGGGTTGCCATCCCAGGCAGGCGGCCCCCTTACTGCCTGACATGCTTAGGCGAATATTCGCTGCCCTGACCACCTCGGCGGGGCACACCGCCTGGCGGGCGGCCATACTGTGCAGCTTTAGGGCACTACTGAGGAAGTGCCAGGTGACAGCCTCGGACTCGTCACTACTCAGGGGAGACTTTTCCTTTCTTCCATGGGGAATGTTGGTGCGAGTTCGTCGCTCCAAGACGATACAATTCGCGGAGCGGATGCTCGAAATACCTGTGGCTAGGTGCCCGGACCTCTCCCTGTGTGCAGTTTATTGGACTGAGAGACACTTCAGGGAGGTCCCAGCTGGGCCTGATGCAATGGCGTTCCGGATCCCCACGCCAGCGGGCGCCACGATGGAACTGCGATACTCGACATACCAAGGGATGCTGAAGCACTTCTGTGGGGTCGCGGGATTGGACGCTGGGGACTACTCATCCCACTCCTTGAGGAGGGGGGGCTGTACCTTCCTATCATTGTGTGGCGCCACCCTGGAAGAGCTCAGGGTGCGTGGTGATTGGGCGAGCGATACCATCTTCGCCTACCTGCAGACGCCATTGAGCGTCCGCATAATGAACGACATTAGGGTTTCCACGGCACTGGCCGGTGCGACTGAGCCGGTATACTGAGACTGTGGGGTTGGGGGGACCATGGGTCTCTTGGCATTTAATATATCTCCGCCAGAGAATATATATCTCTTCTCAACCACATCAGTCTTATCTTGTTCTGTTTATTGGGGCCAACTGTTTATGTGCTCTATAATCCATTATGGGAATATAAACAAGGACACTACCGATCTTCAGTTCCCTATGTAATAGTTAGCACTTATCCTATCTAGCTGACCCTGATATTATGACATAGACCACGGTGGCGCCCCCTGTGAGCGGCCCTGTGCACTGTATGCCAGCTGCGCCTGGCCTTAACGCATTCAATTTTTAACTTTAGGTGGTCATTTAATATATCTCCGCCAGAGAATATATATCTCTTCTCAACCACATCAGTCTTATCTTGTTCTGTTTATTGGGGCCAACTGTTTATATGAATATATATGAATATATATGCATACATATTCATATATATCCACCATATATATATATATGGTGGATATATATGAAAATGTATGCATTCGTATAGATTATATACATCCATGTGTCGATGTATATGTATATATATGTGTGTTTATATACATTATATATATAGAAAGAGATCAGGCGCAAAACCTTATAAACACCAGTCCAATACTTGAGATGAGCATTGGACTGACATCTTCAAAAACATCATGTTTGCATATTCCTACTTTTGTGTCCACTGCTCCATAACCAGTTCTTCACAACCAATTTGGGATTAGGGGGAATTGAAATTACGTTAAGGTAGATTTTTTACAATGTTACGTAATTTGTTATTGTATTGGCGTTTAAGGGGTTTTGATCTTACATCAATAACACCGTACCTCTTTGCTCAAGTCACTTTCTTCTAGGATGGAATACATCCACGCCCCCCGAACTGCAGCACACAACTGAGACAAAAGCAAACATATCGATTCTAGCCTGAGGCCTATTGCTGGGGCTGTTTTATTGTAATATCCGATGAATTGTTATATCCGATGAATTGTTGACTAAACGAGTCATGCCCCCCTCTGCCCATCGACAAGATGCTTAACGCTGTGCTGGGTAGTCATGCCAATAATGTTGGTTGGTTGTTGGAGTCTTACATCCGGGCAACATCTAACGTCATATCAGAATATGCACCGACTTGTGACAATGCGCACTCAGGGCGAATTTATAGTGCTGCCCCACTAGGGACATTAGCTCGCTGGCACCATGACCCGATATCGCACTCAGTCATATTATCGTGACACTGAGCTAACCAGTCCTTTGCCCTATCCTATTAATGCCAAGCACCAGACTAGGAAGGGGCACGTATCAAATATATAAGTCATTGGTTTGATTCAAGTGAGAAGTGAACTCCTCCTGATCCACAACACACGAGGCCGGCGCTCGACCGATTCGGTCACCGTGCCCGATCACGCCAATAATAGTGTTAGGTGTAGAGTGCCTCCCAACCTGCCCCGACTACTTCACCGGAACAGCTTAGCTGACTACGCTATCTATTTATATAACGTGAAGCTGAGTACTCGAACACGTGGAGAGGCGCGCGCTGGGTGTCTGCACTGAAAACAGTGTATAAGCCACTGTAACAAAATCTACTTCAACTACCATGAAAATAAAATACAATGTCAATAAATGCACCACCCTGCACCCTGCCACTGCACCCTGCACCCTGGCCCCTGCACTCTCCACCCTGCACCCTGCACCCTGCACCATGCACCCTGCACCCTGCACCTGCACCCTGCACCCACCACCCTCCACCCTCCATCCTCCACCCTCCACCCTCCACCCTCCACCCACCACCCTCCATCCTCCACCCTCCACCCTCCACCCTCCACCCTCCACCCACCACCCTCCACCCTCCACCCTCCACCCTCCACCCTCCACCCTCCATCCTCCACCCTCCACCCTCCACCCTCCACCCTCCACCCTCCACCCTCCACCCTCCACCCACCACCCTCCACCCTCCACCCTCCACCCTCCACCCTCCACCCACCACCCTCCACCCTCCACCCTGCACCCTCCACCCTCCACCCTCCACCCTCCACCCTGCACCCTGCACCCTGCACCCTGCACCCTGCACCCTCCACCCTCCACCCTCCACCCTCCATCCTCCACCCTCCACCCTCCACCCTCCACCCTCCACCCTCCACCCTCCACCCTCCACCCTCCACTCTCCACTCTCCACTCAACACATATATTTCATTTACTTCCAGGTTCCCAATGAGATATTTTGACCAAAGAAATAGCCCCGTTCACACATGAGCCTTATGTCGCCTCAACTAGTTTGTCTCATCTAATCCACCTCATGAAGCGGTCTACATGAGACAAACTAGTTGAGTCGAATCAGCCCTAGTTTGCCACAACAACGCGTTCACATGGACGTTTTTAGGTGACTTAGATGAAGCGAACTAGTTGAGGCGACTTAACGAGTGTGTGTGAACGCAGCTTACGACAGAAGGAATTTTGTTCACCTGGCGTTATGACCCGGTATGAACGATGGCAGTCTTCCCACTCGGAAGGTCATGGGTTCGGACCTTGACAAAGTCAAAATAGTGATTTCTAATATTGATGCCTCTTGATCATGGTGTTCAACATTTCAAAGATTGGGCAAAGATTGGTTGTGTTTGTCTCAGGAAAATATGACTGAGTAAGATAATGGGGGATGGTCCCAGCGACTGGGGCAAGCAGTAGAGGCAGCACTATGTGTGGACGTAAGATGTAGTATTTATCAGAGCACACTCTAGACAAGTGGGTACCTGCTATAATGTTATCCTCGATGTTGCTAAGAAGTGAATCCGAATAAAACAAATAGGATCCATTTTTGTCCATCGTTTGTGCCTTTGATATATTTGGAGAGAACAGTCCGATTTACACGCACGGGGTAATTTTGTTCTGTTCGGTTGTGACCAATAAGAGAACTGTGACGTTTAGGGTTTGTTAGTGTGTGTGCGTGCGTGTGTGAGGAGGTATGTGTGAGGGTGTGTGTGGGTGTGTGAGCCCGTTTGAGAGTGTGTGAGGGTGTGTGTGGGTGTGAGGGTGTGTGCAGATGTGAGGGCGTGTGTCAGTGTGGGAGGTTATGTGAGAGGGTCGTGTGGGTGTGTGAGGGCGTGTGTGGGTGTGTGAGGGCATGTGCGCATGTGTGGTGGCTTGTGTGGGTTTGTTTGAGGGCGCGTTTGGGAGTGTGAGGGCGTATGTTGGGTGTGTGAGCTGGATTTGTGTATGTGGATGTGAGTGTGTGTGTGTGCGTCTGTGAGGTGGTGTGGGGGTATGTGATGGTGGGTGTGGGTGTGTGAGGGCATGTGTGGGCGTGTCAAAGCGTGTGAGCTTGTATGTGGGTGTTATGGTATGTGCGTGTATGTGTGTGGGAGGGCGTGTGAGGATGTGGAAGGGCATGTGAAAGTGTATGAGGGTGTGTGAGGGTGTGTGTGGGTTTGTGAGGGTGTGTGTGAGGGCGTGGGTGGGCGTGTGATGGCTGGTATATATGTGTTAGGGCATGTGTGGGTCTGTGAGGGCGTATGTGGGTGTTGAAGAGCTGTGTGGGTGTATGTGGGGGTTGAAGGGCTGTGTGGGTGTGAGGGCGTGTGTGGGTATGTGAGGTCGTTTGTGGGCGTGTGAGAGGTCGGGTGTGGGTGTGTGAGCTCGTCTGTGGGTGTGTGTGAGGGCGGGTGTGGGTGTGTGAGGGCCTGTGTGGGTGTGTGAGAGTGTGTGGGTGTATGTATGTGGATGTGAGTGTGTGCCTGTGTGGGTGGAGGGGAACGGCAGTGGGTGAGGGCAGGGCAGGGCTGGCGCTTAGGGACATCGCAGATGTCGGTGGAGACACACACACACCTACACTGGTCCCACGCTCGGGCGCTTCAGCGCGTAGGCACTGAACACCGAATGCACGACACAGCGGAGTTAGCGTGGAGGTAGCCCGGTTCCCAGGCACACCTTGCTCGGTATGGCGCGCACGTCTCCATATGTCGGCTGCTGCTCTGCGCATGCGTATGGCCACTTCCGGTCGCACTCGACGCCTGGTCCCGGCGTCAGATTGCTCTCAGCAGAGAGAGAGGAGGGGAAGGATTGATGGGAGGGTGGAGGAGAGGATCGGCAGAGTAGGGAGAGGAGTGGAGGGGTAGTGAGAGGAGAGTAGTGGAGGGGCATGGTGAGGAGAGGAGAGGAGGGGGGGAGATAGAGGAGGGGTAGGGTGGGGAGAGGAGAGGAGGGGCAGGGTGAGGAAGGAGAGAGGGCCAGGGTGGGGACAGGAGAGCAGGGGCAGGATGGGGAGAGGAGTGGAGGGGCAGGGTGTGGAGAAGAGGGACAGGGTGGGGAGAGGAGAGGAGGGGGAGGGTGGGGAGAGGAGAGGGAGGGCAGGGTGGGGACAGGAGAGGAGCGGCAGGGGGAGAGGGAGGAGGGGCAGGTGGGGACAGGAGAGGAGGGGCAGGGTGGGGACAGGAGAGGAGAGGCAGGGGGGGAGGGAGGGGGAGGAGAGGAGGGGGGGTGGGGAGAGGAGAGGAGGGGCAGGGTGGGGAGAGGAGAGGGGGGGCAGGGTGGGGACAGGAGAGGAGGGCAGGGTGGGGAAAGGAGAGGAGGGGCAGGGTGGGGAGAGAGAGGGGCAGGATGGGGAGAGGAGAGGAGGGGCAGGGGGGGGAGGGGTGGGGGGAGAGGAGAGGAGGGGCAGGGTGGGGACAGGAGAGGAGCGGCAGGGTGGGAGAGGAGAGGAGGGGCAGGGTGGGGTCAGGAGAGGAGGGCAGGGTGGGTAGAGGAGAGGAGGGGCAGGGTGGGGAGAGGAGAGGAGGGTCATGGTGGGGAGAGGAGGGGATGGGTGGGGAGAGGAGGGGAGGGGCAGAATGGGGAGAGGAGGTGCAGGGTGGGGAGAGGAGAGGGGAGGCAGGGTGTGGAGAGCAGGGGCAGGATGGGGAGAGGAGTGGAGGGAATGATAAGATGAAGGATGTGATGGAGGATGGCGATGTAAGAAGCGCAAAGAGAGGGGTGAAGAGGGGAGGAGATGGGTGGGTGAAGGGTATGGAGGAAAGAAGAGGGAAGAGGCTCGGAAGGATGGGGGACGTGGAGAAGAGAGGGGAAGCGAGGGGAAGGAAAGGAGAAGGGGGAAGGAGATGGAAGGGCAGAAATGAGGGTGGAGTGAGTAGAAAAGATGGGAAAGGATATGAGAGTGTGTGGGGGGGTGGGGGGGAGGTGCCTCACTGTTGTTAGGCTGACAGGTTTGGTTGCTAAGGGAGCGGCATTTGCTGCTCTATGAGTGTGGGTTGAGGTGCGCGATGGCAATTGTTGTGACGATGTTTTATCTGCTGTATTGCGGTTTCTGCGCGCAGCATTTAGCTTCAGGCATAGGTTTCCCCCGTAAAAGGATGTTGTGATTATGAATGTGGAGTGTGAAGGAACATAGATGTATAGAGCTCTATGTATAAGTACTATAACGTCAACATGGCAGGAATTCAGCATAGCTTACGTCTAAATAAAGTACGACGGCATTCATGTTGGTTCATATGCTTGCACACAAAATTTAGGTGCAGCCTTATATATATATATATATATATATATATATATAAATATATATATATGTGCATGTCTATGTATATATATATCTATATATAAAAGTATGCTCAGTAATTTGTTATGTCGTCAAAATCCTCAAACGCGAATGATGTTTTTAGGGTATGAAGGTACCGGGGAGCGCAGGAGGTGGCGCCACAAATCATGTCACATGAAGGAGGCAGTGCATTGTATCGTGTAATAATAATAATAAACCCAACAATAATAATAAGGAAATAATTCCCTTCCGCGCCTCTATACTCACATAATGCATTATACATCAAATACATACGGAATGTGAGCCATGATCCCTTTGCAGACTGCCACATGAAGTATATTCCGATCTTAGTGATATGTGTATTCAGATGTAGTTTGTTGGATGTCAGAGTATTACATCCTGGCAACATCTTGAGTCATATCAGGATTGGTATTAAATTGGGACTATGAGCACTCATGGTGCCTTTATCGTGTTGCCCCACTGGGAGACCCAGCTGCCAACACCATGACCTGATATCCCACCCAGTCACATTATCCTGACACTGAGCCAACCAGTCCTTGTCCTATCCTAATAATGGTGAGCGCCAGACTAGGAAGCAACAAGTATCAATATTTAGGTCATCAATTTGACTCGACCAGGGTTTCTGTTTGAATGCCACGGTCTAGCAAAACTGGAGACGGACGCTCAACACATTTGGACATCCCCTCTTGTTCCCACAAAGAACCGGGTAATTATATTTGTAGAGTGTCATGGTACATACAAGTGTAAAGCTGTATGTATGACCTAAGCAGGTCACATGTCACTAATTCATTACCTGACCAGACAAGATGTTCTCTGTGGCAGAGTGGTTAGAGTGTCTGCCTTTTGTCTAGGTCGGACTCCTAATCCGAAGGTTGGTGGTTCGATTTCCCATGCTCCCACCTCTGCCACTTTGGATTTCCACAGCTGTGTATAACTTACAGTGTCATTAAAGGCTGGTTGCTCTCATGCCATGTCTATGTGAGGTGGGAGGTTAAAAATCCCTTGGGTCGGTAAAAGTGTAGGCTCGGGCTTTCTATCCACAAACTGTCTAATGGTGAAAACAAGTCTATTCAGACTTATCCATGATATGCAGTCTAAATCTTCAAGAAAAAACACAAAAATCCTGGCACAGTCAAAACGGCATTACTAGGATGTAGCAAGGACAAATGTGACTGAGTAGAGTGTTGTCTCACAGTGCCAGCCGCACATACTCCCAGTGGGACCACAATGAGTGCGCACTGACACAAATCGGTTCGCATCCTGATTTAACCGTAGTTGTTGTTAGGGCGGAAGGCTCAAGCAAAGAAGATTCCTGCAGGTATTCAGCAAAGCTTACGTCTAAATAATGTACTGCGTCCCGCCCCGCTGCACCCCCGCCTCCCGATACCTCACCCCCACATCACCCCACCATTGCCTACCCCCGCCCCCACCATACCCCACCCACACCCCTCCCCATCGTATCACCTCATCCCGATCCCACCCCACCATATCATATCCCACCCGTATCTCACCCGGCCTCACCCCCACCTTGTCGCACTCATACGGGACCCCACACCCAACCTCCCACACTCCTACCCCACCCCCACAACACCCCCACAACACCTCACACCCACCCCACCAGACGGGATGGCTGAATGAGTTGAGTGTCCGTCTCTTGTTTTGGGAGATCTGGGGATCCTAACCCATGGGTTTGTGGGTTCGAACCCTGGCTGAGTCAAACCAATGACTTAAAAATTGATACTTGTCGCTTCCTAGCCAAGCGTTCTGCATTATTAGGATGGGGCAAGGACTGGTTGGCTCGGTGTCAGGATAATGTGACTGAGTGGGATATCAGGTCATGGTGTTGGCAGCCAGGTCTCCTAGCGGGGCAGCACTAAAAGTTGCCATGAGTGCTCATTGTCACAATTCAATTCCCATCCTGATATTACTCTAGATGTTGCCATAAGTGTGCACTGTCACAAGTCGGTACCCGTTGTGATATGACCTTAGATGTTGCTAGGACGTAAAACAACGACAACAAACAACAAATCCACCCCACCCCACAACATCCAGCTCCACACCTCCACTCCCCACTTCACCCCGACCAGCCCAAGCGGCCCCGCCCCTTGCCGGCCTGTACCCGCCTGTAATCCGCCAAAGAAACAACAGCCGACCTCTTGGTCATTCACTGTCACACAAACGGTCGATGACAATCGACCCACCCAGTTCCCGGCGACATGCCAAGAAACAAACACAAATAATAACAAGCCCCACCCTAGACCCTCCACTTCCCCCGCCTCCTGCCTCCCGCCTCCCGCCTCCCGCCTCCAGCCTACCGCCTCCCGCCTCCCGTCTCCTGCCTCCCTCATCCCGCCTCCCGCCTCCCTCATGCCGCCTCCCGCCTCCCGCCGATTAGCACAGCTCCAGCGTTTTTTCAGCATAAATTGTGACCGAGCACAGATTCATGGTAGTCTTGCATTTTCTTGTTCCAAGTAACGGATCGATCCTACTCATTGAACACATTTCCAGTTGGGTTATTTTCCATTCCAACCAGTGGGCCACAACTGGTTCATCAAAGGCTGTGTTAAGTGCTGTCCTGCCTGTGGGAATGTGCATATAAAAGACCCACTTGCTGCTTATCGGAAAGAGAAGCCTATGTGGTGGCAGCAGGTTTCCTCCAAAGAGATATGTCAGAATGACCATGTGTTTGACACCCAATAGCCGATGATGAAAATCAATGTGCTCTAGAGGCATCGTTGAATAAAACAAACTTTACCTTTTGGAAATAGGGGGGGAAGGGTTGGTGCAAGGGGGGAGGGCAGGGGTGCACACTTCTTTATAAAGGACCACAATTCCACCACCACTGGTCAGGTGACAAATACTCCCTGGTACGGCGCCCTATTTAAAGATCTCATATATAACCTTAGATGTTGCCAGGACTTAAAACTCCAATAACCAACGATGCATTGATTAATCCCTGTAAGAAATACAATTCCCCTCCCCTACTCGTCCTCTGATGGCAATAGCAAAAAGTAATGTATTGGATATTGCTAGCTCTACGAGCAGCTTTCTCCGTAAAAAAACAGAAACAGATCCCATGGACGATTTTCACCATTACCCTGTAGGAGCGTAGCTTCCATATATGTGTCAGTACAGAGCTGTGTAATACCCCTGTCACACTATGATGTAACAAGCCAACGTAAGCCTGACATGCTCACGTTTCGTCATTACGTTGACGTATGTTGGGTTATGTTATGATGATGTCAGAATGACATTAGACTGATGTCAAGTTATGTCACGTTACATCGTGTTACGTCGGCGCGCATCAAGGTTTTGAACCTGTTCGAAACTTTCGACGTAGCTCGAATGTAAGGGTTTACATTCACCGTACGTTCTGTACATGTTTGGCAAACATCAATGACGTTAAACAGACATTAGTCAAATGCTGCTCACTACGTTCCACTACGTTCCACTACGTTCCACTACGTTCCACTACGCTCCACTACGCTCCACTACGTTCCACTACGTTCCACCACGTTCCACTACGTTCACTACGTTCCACTACTTTCCACTATGTTCCACTACGTTCCACTACATTCCACTATGTTGACCCACATTAAAGCCGGTGGAAACGTCCAGGCGGCATAATGGGAACGTCAGGAGAACTTCAGGAGAACGTCAGGAGAAGATACACCGAATGTATGTCCAATGTACGTTCAGCATTTCACCAATGTTTAAGTAACGTAAGGTAACGTAAAGCAATGTAGTTCTGGCGATGGAATAACATTCATAATGTTCCGTGAGCGTCATTACGTTGTCCTCGCTCGTTGAATAATGCTATCACTACGCTTTACCGAAGTTAGCTTCTCGTCAACTACGCTGCATCCACATTCAACTTGTGCCGAAATTTGCATACTACGCCGAGAAGTTTGACGTTTTTCACGTTCTCCCTATGCTGACATCGTTACGTAGTAGTGTGACAGGGCCTTAACATACCACCTTAAATTACAAATACCATATATGTCCCAATAGACGTGCACTGCGCGAGTGCAGACACATGGGTGCGTGTCGATTCAAAGTGAAATAAGTTCTTGGATTTGTTTTTGTCATGCCTCTGAAATAAAGTGGCGTTGTCTTATTTTATGTGCATTCAGTCTGAATATGATCATACATTTTGGTTTGTTTTTGCTGTGCCTCTGAAATGAAGTGGGATTGTCATATTTTAAGTGCATTCAGTCTGAATATGATCGTACATTTTGATTTGTGTTTGCTGTGCCTCTGAAATAAAGTGGCGTTGTCTTATTTTAAGTGCATTCAGTCTGAATATGATCGTAAATTTTGATTTGTTTTTGTCATGCCTCTGAAATAAAGTAGGATTGTCATATTGTATGTGCATTCAGTCTGAATATTGTCGTAAATGGGTGCATGCTTTCAATCTTGAATTGGGGAGTGTGCTTCTATTGGGACATATACAGTATTTGTTTTATTGAAATATATGAAGAGTTCAGGCACAACACCATGTAAATGGCAATCCAAAAATGGATATAAACATTGGAATCAAACCAAAAAAAAGTGTATATTATATATTCCTATATTGTTGTTCATTGCACCATAACCATATGATCATATGAACAGTGAAATTAGTGAGAACTAAAATTATATTCAGGGAACATACTTTTATTTAAACTATATTTCTGGATTGGCGTGTACGTGGTTTTACGCCGAAACTCTTCATATAATATCCCACTCATACCATTTTATTCCAATAGCCTTTTATTCCATCCGCGTTCCACTTGAAAATCTCAAGCTAGGCCCCTGCCCTTAACTCTGAGAGCAAGTAATGAGAACGTATGTAATGTGTAGCAACAACTCAGCGCCCATGGTCTATAGATGGTCCATTGTTGGGGTTGTACGTCCTGGCAACATCTAAGGTTATATCAGGACAAGTACCGACTTGTAACAGTGCACACTCATGGCAACTTTATATTTCTGCTCCACTGGGACACCAGGTCGGCAGCACCATGATCTGATATCCCACTCAGTCAGATGATCCTGACACTGAGCCAACCAGTCCTTATCATATCCTATTAATCCCGAGCGACTGGCTAGTAGGATGCAACAAGTGTCAATTTTAGTTTTAAGACATTGGCTCGGACTCGACCATGGTTCGAAGCTGTGGATTTGAATCCCACGATCTACCAAAATGGGAGACGGACGCTAAACTCAGTTGGCCATCCCGTCTGATAAGGGCTATATGAGACTGTCTCAAAAGGTGCTAAGCAATATGGGACAAAACCTTGTCCATTGAAACGATCAACATATTATCTGCTTATGCATTTTCTCATGATAAACTGATTTGTTTTTTTACATGGTGTTTCATAATCCTAATAGAATACATATTGATTTGAAGCAATTGTCCTTGTGTTTTCAGTGTAACTGTTTCTGTGCTGTTTTGTGTCAATCGTGACAATGGACAACAACAAAAAGAATGAGCACCTTTAGAGACAGGCTCATATAGCAGTTGCTCTATGTGATCGTGCGTTCTGGCAGTGGCCATCAGGGGGCGCCACCTCGTGGCGGCCTAAAACAACAAACATCAGCCTAAGCCACCCTGATTAATATTCACCTGGCCTCATTCCGGCCGGCGACAGGTTTAAATTATTCAGTAATTATAGCGCCACAATCGAAATGGACTAAATAATGGATCGGTCCCCCGCTGGAAGCCGGGAGGCCGGGCCGTGCCGGGACAGGCGAGGCCGGGACAGGCGAGGCCAGGACATGCTAGCTCAGGCCAGGTGAAGCCAGGGCCATGTCAGGCCACGCCGGAAATGGGTGCGATCTGTTTGGATCATGGGGATAGTGCGGTGTGGTGTGGTTTGGTATGCGATGTGGTATGGTGTGGGGTGGTGTGGGCTGGTGTGGTTTGATGTGGTTTGGTATGGTTTTGTATGGTGTGGTGTGGTTTGGTGTGCGTGTGGTATGGTGTGGGACGGTGTGTGCTGGTGTGGGATGATGTGGGATGGTGTGAGGTGGTGTGGGCTGGTGTGGATCGGTGGGGTTTGGTGTGGTGTGGTGTGGTATGGTTTGGTGTGCGGTGTGGGATGGTGTGGGATGGTGTGTGCTGGTGTACGGTGGTGTGGGGTGGTGTGGTTTTGTGTTTCATGGTGTAGTTTGGTGTGGCATGGTGTGGTATGGTTTGGCGTGGTGTGGGCTGGTGTGGGGTAGTGTGGGGTGGTATGGTTTGGTTTGGTGGGGTCTGGTTTGGTGTGGGGTGGTGTGGTATGTGGTACGGTGTGAGATGGTGTGGGCTGGTGTGGGGTGGGATGGTGTGGTGTGGATTGGTGGGGTGTGGTTTGGTGTGGTTTCGTGTGTGGTGGTGTGGTATGGTGTGGCTTGGTTTGGTGTGGTATGGTTTCACGTGGGGTGGATTTGCATGGTGTGGTGTGGTGTGGTGTGGTTTGGTGTGGTTAAGTGTGGGGTCGTGTGGTGTGGCTTGGTTTGGTGTGAGGTGGTGTGGCATTGTGTGGCTTGGTGTGGTGTGGTCTGGTGTGGTTTTCCGTGATGTGGTGTGGCGTGGTGTGTTGTGATGTGGTATGATGTGGGGGTACTGTGGTCGAAGTGTGGTGTGGCGTGGTGGGGTGGGTGCTGACTTGCGGTGGAGAGGGGGGTGGGGGGTGGGGTGGACATACCAGATAATTCACAATCCAGGTTGGTTTTAAACCGGAAATAAATGGCTCGGTAGACTTGGCAGGCTGCAGAGTTTGCACAGGCTTTGCAGGATCCATATGACTTGCCAGTTTTCCAGGGGAATCTACAGGATTCAGAAGCTTTACACTGTCAATAATGTTTGTCAGCTTGGTAGGCATTCTGAGAATGCATAGCATGCTTGGCATGCTTGAAATGCTTGAAATGCTTGGCATGCTTGGCATGTTTGGCATGCTTGACATGTTTGAAATGTTTAAAATGCTTCGCATGCTTGACATGTTTGAAATGTTTGAAATGCTTAGCATGTTTGGCCTGCTTGGCCTGCTTGGCCTGCTCGGCCTGCTTGGCCTGCTTGGCCTGCTTGGCCTGCTTGGCCTGCTTGGCCTGCTTGGCCTGCTTGGCATCCTTGGCATGCTTGACATGAATGGCATGCTTGGCATGCTTGGCATGCTTGGCATGCTTGGCATGCTTGGCATGCTTGGCATGCTTGGCATGCTTGGCATGCTTGGCATGCTTGGCATGCTTGGCATGCTTGGCATGCTTGGCATGCTTGGCATGCTTGGCATGCTTGGCATGCTTGGCATGCTTGCCATGCTTGGCATGCTCGGCATGCTTGGCATGCTCGGCATGCTCGGCATGCTCGGTATGATTGGTATGCTTGAAATGCTTGGCATGCTTGCCATGCTCGGCATGCTTGGCATGCTCGACATGATTGGCATGATTGCTCTGCTTGAAATGCTTGGGATGCTTGGCATGATTTAAATGCTTGAAATACTTGCCATAAATGGCAATGTTATTTACATAAATATATCAGGATAATCATTATATTTTACTTTTTTAACATGAATTTACTTGATTTAAAAGGGCCAATTTAGAATTATCTTAACTCAAAGAATGACAAATTATTGTTGGCAGTCATGTCAACATGTTCGGTATCAGAGGCTTAAGCAGTGATAACGGGGTAAGGTTGCAGGTATTTTTAATTAGAATATGTGAAATTAACAGTTGTGTCTTCACCAAACGTCTGCAATCGGTCATCTATTTATTACTACAGCCGCATAGGACAGTGCACTAGAGTAGAGTGCAATATAAGCTTTATTAGTGAACCAATATTACAGGAGCTTGGGGATCCCAGTGTCCATACACATGTGAAGATATGGAAGTCAAGGCTTTCTCATAGCTTTTCAATGCTGTTTTTATAAGAATTTTCATTTGGATTTCAGGGAAAAACAACAATGGCGAATAACGATTTTGGATAACTTAGACCAGTGGGGACCGTTTAATGGAATTCAGCACTTTGCAAGACTAATTACCCAAAATGGGTTAAATTCAAGGCTTTTCAAGGCCTTGAAATGGGGCAAATGAAGTTCAATACTTGTCAAGCCTACCCAGGCCCCATATGGACCATCTGATCTATAGGATAAAATCTAGCTATATTTCAACATGTTTATGCTTCCCTCGGATTGTGCAGCTTTAATTGCTGCGGCAGAATATCCAGCTTGAACTGGTTTGCCAGACGGAATGGCCGAATGAGTTAGAGCATCCGCCTCCCATGTTGGTAGCTCGTGGGATCGTGGGCTCGAATCCTGGTCAAGTCAAACGAATGACTTATAAATTGATACTTCTCGCTTCCTAGACAGATGCTAGGCATTACTAGGATAGGGCAAGGAGCAGTGAAATGAGGAAGACCAGTCGTCTGCGACTGAAATTTCCCCTGCTTAACCAACTAATGTACCAAAAAAAACAACAACAAAAAACTATGGTGGATCTTTTAGAGAATGGACGGTCTTCGTAGACACTGGTCAAGTAAGAGCTCTTAACAACAGCCTCTGACGACAACGACTGATGGATCCAGTTAGGCCTTAATGACCGGGCCTGCTCTGCCCAAACAACAAAGCCTTCGCTTCCCCTTGTGCACACTCAGCCACAGAGTCGGCCATTCCACTCTACTCCCCCAGCCACACTCACCCACGTGCCCGCCATTCCATTCTACTCCCCCCAAATCTACCTAACCATGTGCCCTGCCATTCCATTATATTCTCCCAGCCACACTCCCCCACACCTCTGCCATTCCACTCTACTCCCCCAGCCACACTCACCCATGCGCCCGCCATTCCATTCTACTCCCCCCATATCTATCCAACCATCCGCCCTGCCATTCCAGTATATTCCCCCAGCCACACTCCCCCACATGCCCACCATTCCATTATACTCCCCCCAAATCTACCCAACCTTGCGCCCTGCCATTCCATTATATTCCCCCAGCCACACTCCCCCACACGCCCGCCATTCCATTCTACTCCCCCCAAAGCTACCCAACCATGTGCCCTGCCATTCCATTATATTCTCCCAGCCACACTCCCCCCCCACATCTGCCATTCCATTATACTCCCCCCATATCTACTCAACCACGCGGCATGCCATTCCACTCTACTCCCCCAGCCACACTCTCTCACATACCCGCCATTCCATTGTACTCCCTCCAAACCTACTCAACCATGCGCCCTGCCATTCCACTCCACTCCCCCAGCCACACTTCCCCAAGTGCCCGCCATTCCATTCTACTCCCCCCACACCTACTCAACCACGTCCCTCACCATTCCACTCTACTCCTCCACCACCACTCATGCATGTAGTCGGTCATCATTCTGCTGAACTCCCCCAACACCTACTCAACCACACGCCTCGCCATTCCAGTCTACTCCCCCCAACCCCAGTCAACGAGACAGCCGGCTATTCCACTGCACTCCCTCCACATCTACTCAACCACGCACCTCTCGCCATTCCACTTTATTCCCCCGCCACCACTCAACCAAACAACCGGCCATTCCACTGCACTCCCCGCACCCCTACTCAACCACGTGACCCATCATTCCACTCAACTCCCCCACACCCACTCACCCACCTGCCCTGCTATTCCAGTCTACTCCCCCACACCCACTCACCCACCTGCCCTGCTATTCCAGTCTACTCCCCCACCCCCACTCACCCTGCTATTCCAACTGCTTTCACCCTTTTCTGGATCGTGGTGAATAGCTTGTGATGGTCTAATAGTGTTAGGTCTACTCACCAACCAGTTCACAACATCAATGTCCTGCCACTTCTTGACGGGTTCCATGAAGCCGTCCACATTGCTGTCCGCCATCAAATACAACAGCCCGTATTCACACTTCCATGATACGTTCAGATATACAAGGACACCTCTTTAAATCAACCGACCATTGGACCGACTTTAAATGGTCCATTTAAGGAGGAGGTCGGCTTACGGAGTTGTTGTTATGGTTACAATGGTATTGTATGGGAGATCGTCCGGGACACAAATAAAGCGATCGATAGAGGGGAGTGGTTGATATGTGGGGGTGGTCGTGTAGAAATGTTTCACTGTATATATATACGTGTAGTGGGCGAGCCTGTGGGCGAGCTTAGGCATGTGTAGGCCTGGGACGAGTGACATGCACTTTGTTGCGGGTCACTCCTTGGGCCTAGAACTGCCATAGGTGCTGAGAAAAGACTAGTTCTTCCATCACTCACTAGGTGGTGCCTTCTGGCATGTCTATTGACTAGCCTGTGAGGGAAAGCCGTTCGAGCACTGCGCTTTAACCCAACAGGTGTGCCTGGCATTAAACTATATTTATTTATTCATTTATTGCTTTATTTCTAATTATTCAGTTTTCTATTCAATATAACATTGTATACAGCTGTTCCTTATTTCAAATCATTAATGAAAGGTTAAATCATCATAATCTACTGGTCACTTGTTTCCTTTAGCCACCAGAACCGACTCCTTTCCAATCAGATCGTTATTACACAGTACACATGGTTAAATATATATATATCATCATCATGCTGTCAGTCGCAAGGCGACAAAGACCGCCTTCATTACTTAACCACCGCTTTGTGCAGTTGTACATTTCATAAAAGCTGCTTGCAAAGTGTTGAAGTGCTGCTGGCTTTTCCAAGTTACTAGCGGCACTCTCTCAGGGAGCAAATAGAGGCTCACACCGGCAAGAACATGTCAAGACAGGCGCAAACTATTTGTCCCTGCAGTGGCTGGTCGGGAGATGTTGGGAGTTCCATTCATCACTGCCCTTAATGCTGCCACAGTAACATGGTCTTCTGTTAGGGTTTGCTCCCTTAGCCTTTGATTCTATAAAGAACCAGAACTTGTACCACAAGGCAGTGGTATACAACTTTGCAAGGCAGGGGCATCAAACTCCCTGAGGTATTTTAGCACCTAAGGTATCCGAGGTACTGCATTACCCGCATACCACGATATATATATATATATATATATATGAATAGTGATAAGACCGTTATCGCATGTAATAAGATCTGGAGTGCCCCCTTGAACCCACCCTGGCGGGTCGGTGGGGGGGGGGGGGGGGGGTCCAACATGCACCGCTGACCCCTTGCACGGGGCGTGACACTCCACTGACGCGGAAGTTGTTATATATAATATATATATAAGTGAGCAGAATGACCATCGGCGCAGCCTGGAATGAGAAAATGCCTCATGGAGGTTAAAGTTGCATAGTCCGAAGGTTTTGAGTTTCTGTAATTTTTCTGAGATAAATATATTAGGTCGATCACTAGTGTCTACTTTACATTAGTTAAGTTACTTTTATTTTAAATGGTAAACTTTTGAGATATTTGAAGTGCAAACATGGAAGATTAGTTTTGGCAAGCTTGCCAAAACTCTGACAACATAGACCTCTGCAGTAACAGGTTCTATTAAAGTTGCATGGTCCGATGGCGTTTGAATTTATTAGTCATATTTGAGATAAATAGCTCAGGTTGACCACTATATCCTAATATGCATTAGTCCTGAGTAAATTTGATGAAAAATGGCTAGTTTTGGAGCAATTTGAGCTGAAAGAACCCAAGATAATTTCGACAAGCTTGCCAAAAGTCCTGCGACTATGACCCAGATGGCCAGCTCACAATGACCATGTGATGTGAGATGACCTACTAATCCTAGGTATGGCCCTGCATAGTAGGCTCACTTGGCTCTAATGAGGTCATGATATTAGCCTAATTGATTAATGGCCTCCCTGCATAATGGGGTTTTCAAAAGGAGTGTCCAAAGGGGTGATGTTATGAATTCACTGGTTATTCTGTGTATGCTGTCCCAAATCATTAGCTAATACACCAATATCTAAGTTTGATATATAGGATCAAATGTAGGTAGTTTATTTAATTTTGACAAAATTATATTTCTTCGGACCATGCAACTTTAAATTGACTCAGTATTCCCTTCTATGCAGAATCAACTGTTCTATAAGTGCATCAGTATCTAAGTTAGATATGTAAAACTCAAATCTAGATAATTCATCGGACTATGCAACTTTAAGATGAGTAGAGACTAGAGAGAAACATGAAGGGGCTGCCATTATTTATATATACATAATACATTATATAGTACAGTATATACAGTATATATATATATATATCGCTACCCCCTTGGGTGTTACTTGTTATTTATGTTTCAATTGTCCATCGAGAAGCCAGGGTGAGTTGATATTGTTATCAGGGTAACATCATCCCATGCCACCCTGAGCAATCCTCACAAATTGGCGCAAAACTAACCGGATGTGACGTCACAATACACGGTTAGAACCATTGTTAATGTGGAGAAGACTAGATATGGAAAGCCCTGCAGTGACCCTACCCTATCCCCTCGCAAACACACACACAAACACACCCAGTCCCAGCCCCCCCCCCCCCCCCACGCACACACACACCAACTCCCCTTCCCATCATCCCTTAAATAATTGAGTGTTCTGTCTTCTTCTTCGGTCGCCCTTGTTGAACACTGATTTATTAAAGCATGCATAATTGAGATTTCCATTCATCCCGATCCATCAAAACAAAGATGTCCTCAACGCATAAGAACTGACACACACACACCCTGTAGTGTATGTACGACGCGAGCACCCGAAACCAAAACCCTGATCGGGCCGGCAGCGCCGTCTGCGCGGAACCCAAATAAAGCATTATGAAACTAGACGTCGTTGTGTAGAGTCGGTTCATGATCATTACATGGTGTCAGAAGCGGGAAACTGAAGCAAAATGGCTCTTTTCCGGGTTGAAACCCCCCGCCGCACTGAATTTGAACGAGGACTTGGCGGCTAACTGGAAAGCCTGGAGCCATTCCTACCAGATCTACGCCACAGCAGCCGGAGTGCTGAGTAGGAGCGAGAAGGTGCAGTGCTGCGTGTTTTTTACACGTGGCAGGAGCAGAAGCGCAAAAAGTGCATCAAGCAATGACATTCACGGCCGCCGAAAGAGACAAAATCGAACCACTCCGGGAAGCGTTCCGGATATACTGTGAAGGACGAACAAACTTGACTGTGACTCGGTACAAGTTTAACTCGTATAACCAGGGCCAAGAGACGATGGACACATACATAAGAGAAGTGCGACACCGAATCGGACACTGTCAATACGAAGGCCTAGAAGAATCATTGATGTGCGACAGACTAGTGAGCGGTGTCAAATGCAATGAGCTACGCGATCGGCTCTTAAGAACGCCGAAACTGTCTCTCAAGATGTGCGAGGAAATATGCCGCCTGAGCGAACACACAGGACGACAGTTGGCAGGGGCGACAAGCGGCGAACATGCGGTGGATTACGTACGACGTGAGGATACGGCCCGCCAAACACCACGAACGTACGACTCCAGGCAGCAGCAGACAGAACAGGCACCGACTTGTGACAGTGCATTGTCATGGTCTTTTTAAAGTGCTGACCACTGGGAAATCAGGCCATTGGCACAATGACTTGATATCCCACTCGATTGCATTATCCTGACACTGAGCTAACCACTCCTTCCCCCATGCTATTACTGTCAGGTGCCTGGCCACGAAGTGAGAAGTGTCCATTTTAAAGTCATTGGTTTTGACTGGACCGGGAACCCAACTCGTGATCTCCCGCACATGAGGCCTGCACTCTGCCGATTCGGCCACCGTGCCCGGTATCCCATCCTGCTGTCACTGGAGATTTTATTAGGATGTATCCTTTATACGGATACAGTGGCCAAATAAGTAGAGCGCTGGCTTTCAGTGTGGAAGTTCAGGAGTTCGAATCCCAGCCGAGTAAAAAACGATGACTTATAAAATTGATAATTCTAGATACCTAGCCTGGCGTTCAGCATTATTAGAATACGACAAGGACTGGTTCGCCCAGTATCAGGATAATGCGACTGTATGGGATATCGGGTCATGATGCTGGCCGCATGGCATCCCAGTGGGGCAACACTGTAAAGTCTCCATGAGTGCACAAGGTCACAATTCCATACCGTCATGATATGTCCTCAAATGTTGTTAGGACGTGAAACAACAAACAACCAACATCCTTTATACATTATTCCGTCAAGGACATAACCGCAAACACAATTAGGTTTCAACGAGAAGTGATCTGACTGGGGGACATGTAAAGACCCTACCAGTAATTTATTAAAGTCAATGTGTTTACGTAAAGAGGGCAGTGGCTGCACGCAGACTCCCCGGGAGGCAGATTTCCTTCACTTCCTGCTTCTGAACAGCTGGTGAGTTCACTTAGTGTTTATCAGTTTATGTTGACGCTTCAACGAACAGTCCAGATCACGACCGACTTATAAATTACAAACATATAGCCCAGACAATAATGTTTGGGTGTTTTTCTTTAATTTTGTATTTCGTTTTTTAATGTTTGTTTGTGGATCTTTTTTTCTAAAGGTGGGTGTTCTTGTTCTTGTTCTTGTTCTTGTTCTCTCGCCGTAAGTGTGGCCTATGCTGCCGCTACGGCGTTAATCAGCCACCAATCAATCAATCTGTCTGTTCTTGTTCTTGGTGGGTTTTTTTGTGGGTGGAGGTGCATTTTTTATTGATCAGAATGCCTCCTTCATCAGTACCGCGGTGACCAGACGGAGTGGCCGAATGAGTAGAGCGTCCGTCTCCTGTTTTAGGAGATCGGGAAATCCGAACCAGTGAGTTTGTGTGTTCGAATCTTGGTCGAGTCAAACAAATGACTTAAACATTGATACTTGTCGCTTCCTAGCATGTCGTTCAGCATTATTAGGATAGGGCAAGGACTGATTGACTCAGTGTCAGGATAATATGACTGAGTGGGATATCAGGTCATGGTGCTAGCAGCCTGATTTCCTGGTGGGGCAGCACTATAAAATCGCCATGAGTGCGCACTGCCACAAGTCGGTACCCGTCCTAATATGACCTTAGATGTTGCTAGGACGTAAAACAATAACACACAAACAATCATCAGTACCGACACGCTGGTCTTCAAATATCCATTTCGACTAGATGGGATCGCCAAATGAGTTGAGCATCGAAATGAGTTGGGCGAACCCTAGTCGAGTCAAACCACTGACTTAAAAATGTATACTTGCCGCTTCCTAGCCTGGTTCTCGTCATCATTATGATAGAGCAAGGACTGGTTACCTTGGTATCCGAATAATGTGACTGAGTGGGATATCAGGTCATGGTGCTGGTGGCATGGATTCCCAGCAGGGCAGCACTATAAAGTTGCCATGAGTGCACACTGTCACAAGTCGCTGAGTGAATCACCCATAGCGGTTTGATATTTGCATAGACACTACTTCTTGGTTGTCCATCGGTGGCGACGATGACAGAAACTCATCATTTATTGTGAACTCGTCAATGACTGATGAGTCCAATTTGTGCTCAGAATGTGCAGTGGCATGTTGGACATGACGGTGTAACTGGTGTCTGAGAGTGTGCTAGATGAAGGAGACAAATCTTTTCTCGGCTGACACTTTTGCTTCGCATGAGATACATGATCAGTTTGGAACAGATAACATCGTAGCCTGAACAATATTAATGTCATGGGGGGTGATGGAAATTCAAACTGTTGATCATAGGGCAGGATTCACACCGACGCTTCTGGCCATTCAAGGGCAGGCTTGCTAAAGGCCCTGTCACACTACGACGTTTCTCCCCAGCGCGCTTCGACGCGTGCCGACGGGTTGGGTTTTTGTTCAACACGTCGGTACACGTCCGGTTCGTTACCGGCGCGTTGCCGGCGCGTTGCCGGCGCGTTACCGGCGCGTCGGTACATAGCAACGTGTGAATGGACACGTCGGCGCGCGTCGGGGCGCGTCGGGGGCGCGTCGAGGTTTTGTGCATGCACAAAACTTTGGACGCGCGGGCGACGTGCGCCAACGGGTTGGAGGGCGCGTTACGGACGCGTTAGCAACACGTCGACACGCGTTGGCGGCGCGCCGGCGGAACGCTGGCAGGACGTTGATCAATATTGGTTAACGTTGGCTCTTTTTCCCCAAAAATGGGAGCGTTCCGTCGGCGCGTCGGGAACGTCCCATCGACGTGTTGTGGGCATGCCATTGGCGTTGCTCCAGCGTTTCTCGGCGCGTTGGACGTGTTGCCGGCGCGCCTGGATGCGTTGGCCGCGCGCTGTGGACGCGCTGTGGACGCGCTGCGGGCGCGTCCTAACGTGTTGCTGGCGGGTATGTACGGGTTGACGCAATACTAACACGATACCAACGCGCTCCCTCCACGCTGTAAACGCGCCGATAGCGCGCCACCAGGGCGCCGACAATGCGCCAATAACACGCTACTAACGCGCCAATAACGCGCCAATAACGCGCCAATAACGCGCCTCCAACACGCCACTAACACGCTGCGCCGTGTCAAACTTTCTCCCAAAGCGCCGAAAAGTTCGACGTTTCTCGACGGGTTGCAAATATTTTGCGCGTTGCCGGCGCGCCGGCAGAAGCGTCGTAATGTGACAGGGCCTTAACCATACCACTATGCAATCACCCTATCTATTGCCATCTGTCTAATGGGTACATTGCCTCAGAGTTCATTGAATACTACTACATTGGCATAATACAATATTAACATGAACTCAAAATAAATAGGCTTAACAGCATGATTATACATCAAGTCCGTAGTAACAACTGATGAAATTAACAAGTTACTTGAATGCGCGAGACTGAGGATATACCATTACTCAAGACACTAACCCGCCATCAGCTGGCGTTATCAAACTGAGCTATCGCCGCTCCTGAATCTGACTTGCGCGCCGCCTAGCATTAAGTCGTAGAATAACTGTTGAAAGTAGCCTTCGAATCACTTCATACTTATGGCCCTGTCACACTACGACGCTTCTCGCCGGCGACCCGTCAACGTGTGGGGTTTTTGGGCGATAATTAGTGAAATATCGAGACGCGCTGGGGGCGCGTTATGCGCGCGTCGGTACACGTCGGTACATTATATTGGACGTTGATGGTCGGCGCGAAACGCCGGCGCGCGTTGCCGGTCGCCCAAGGTTTTGAACATGTCCAAAACAACCCAACGACCGCCAGCGCGCGCAAATATATGGGTAAGGAGGTTAGGCGCGCGTCGCGCTGCGTTGGACGCGCCGGAATAACGTTATGGGAACGGTAGGAAGACGGCGCGCGCACGGGAGGGTCGTTGCTCATGCGTTGCGCAAACTGGGCCGTTTTTGTTTTACGCCCTAGCAACATTTAAGGTTAAATGAAGACGTCGCGCCAAACTTTTTTTTTTTTTTCCCCAGCTCGTCGACACACGTTGGCGGCGCGCACATAACGCGCCGCGCTGACGCCGATCTTTTCCCCCAAACCGCCGAAAAGTTTGATGTTTCTCGACACGCAAGATAGTCCTTTCAACGCTGACGGGTCACCGAGAGAAGTGTTGTAGTGTGACATGCCCATTAGTGCACAAACCGTATGTAAGCTGCCTTAAATTTACCATCCCACCCATCCCAGCTTCAAATTACGGGTAATATGGTTAAAGGCCCTGTCACACTACGATGTATGGCGTCAGCGCGTGCTCAACATTCGAAAATGTGCCAGTATGTCAGAATTTGTCTAACTTTTCAGTGGCTGGTGATATAAATGGGCATACACACAATGTACACACAACGTACACATAACTTACATAGCATATGCAGATTGTATCTCTGACCTATTGCCAGCATATGAGACTGCTCATGTGCACCAAAAAAGGTTCGCAAAACGTTCGCAAATTGCTTGAATGCACTCACACTTACGCTGACCAAAGTTACGTATGTTAGTCCATCACTAGAAGTATGGTATATAGGTTAAGTATGCTGGAGATATGACAGGCATACCTTTGAAGTATGTTAGGAGTATGTTATGCATCCATTGGCAGTACATGGAATATACATGGACTGCACGTGCCCACCGGCTGAATGTATAGCTAATGTGCAGCAAAATAGTCCAATGTATCCCTAATGTGCTCCCAAAGTACACCGACATATCCCCAATGTACACACATCATACGTTCAACGTGCGAGCCACACAATGACACACATTGGAAATGTTGAGCATGCACACACTTTTTTTCGGAGCCTCGATGCAGAGCGATGTAAGATGACGTATAACGACATACCCAGAACATACCTGACATACGCCCAATGTATACGTACCATATGATGACATACGCTAATGTGTTGGTCGAAAATCACATACATCGGCATACGCTAAGTCTACGCATTGTAGTGTGACAGCCCCTTTAACATCTGTTAGCCTCGGAAAATCTGCTGACAAAGAAACTACTCTGTAACATGTAAAAAGAACAATAAATGCCACTATATAATACATTTTTCAATGTCTGTTCAATTATCGATAAATGGAATATCACAAGTAATGATAAAAGCTGGATTTTGGATTGCTTGCAATCTACAAATATCAATAACCGATAAACAAGAAATCCAAAATTATTACTGAAGGAAAATTCAAAAGATTTGACAAAATTGGGCCACTGCTACCTAGAGGTGAAAACAAGTCAGCGCTAACACATTTATCCATTAAGGCCCTGTCACACCTCACCAGATTGGGGGAAATGGACAGAAACCAAACAAAGTCTGTTTTGTATCTGTACAAGTTTTGAACACGCACAAAACTAGGAACGGATGCAGCCGGACTGATGTCTACGGTTCTTGTCCGGTTTGAATTTGTTTCGTCCATTGGCTATCTGTTTGGGTCCGTTTCATGTCCATTTCATGTCAGTTTCATGTCCATTTCATGTCCGTTCATCCAGCCGGACATGAAATAGTGCATCATTTTAACACATTTTAATACATTTTGATACTTCTCACCACCGGACTAGACAATTCTGTCCTTTGCTCAATCCGGTGAGGCGTGACAGCCGCTTTACAGGTACGGGAAATAAATTCATCACCAACAAAAAACAACATTATATAACACAAAACCCACATTTTTTTTTTTTTTTTTGTGACAAGTTTTTTATTCTGCCCATAACGGTACTGGATTGGTCTGGTCCCGCACTCAGGAGTCTTTACCTGATCTTGCTTGGGCCAACCTTTGCGGTTTTGGGTGTTAGTAGTTTCTATATTAGTTAGTTTTTTTAATTTTCAAGTTTTTTCCTAACCTGCATATGATAACTTAGCCTACTATATACATCTACGCAGATGACATACAGGCCTGTGGGAGAGGATCCCATGAACCAAGATATTCAGATATTCCAACAGTGATCCCCGAAAACACTTCAGGCAGGGAGGCGAAGGAAGCGGGTAGGGAGGGGGGGGTGAGACACAGCATTTTAGTTTACCTCATCCACAGAACACTCGTTCAGCGACTGTGGTGGGTGTGTCTGTAGAGGCGGCGTCTCCCATAACTGGTCACGTGACTGAATTTCCACAACGCGGTCATCGCCCTCCCTTGGCGACTGGCCTGTTTAGGCGATAAACGGGGACTTTGGGGATGACTATCTCCGCTCGCCAGGAGGCGCCACTGCCAGTTCTAGTCTACTTCAGAAATGGAATACATGACCGAATACATGACTGCTGCTTAAATTCCGACAACATAACTCCACACAGATAAGAGCGGACATGTTTTGGTCTCACTTGCACATGCACTATTGGGGGGATAAGCTCCCAACCCCTGTCCTCCTGTCACCCTGGGCCCATGTCCCACCACCCCCTGTCCTCTTGTACCCTGTCCCCCATGGCTCCTGGGCCGCTATCCCACTGCGCCCCTGTCCCCCAGTCCCCCCCCCCTGGACCCCTGTCCCACTATCCTCCTGCCCCGCTGGGCCCCTGTCCCACTGCCCCTCATGTCCCCATGTACTCCTGTCAACCTGTCCCCCTGTACCGCTGTACTCCTGTCCCACTGCCCCCCTGTACCCCTGTCTTCGTGTCCCTCTGTACCACTGCCCTCCTGTCCCACCTGGACCCCTGTCCCACTGTCCCCTGTCCCCCATATCCCTGTACCCCTGTACCCTTGACCCCCTATACACCTGTGACAGTGCGCATTCATTGCGAATTCTTATTGCTTCCTACTAGGAGACCAGGCCACCAGTATTATGACCTGATATCCCACTCAGTCACATTATATGGACACCGAACCAACCAGCCCTTGCGCTATCCTAATACATAATATTGGTTTAATGGGGTTATGCTGTATATACATACAAAACAATAATCAAAGTGTCCACATACATTGTATATTGCATTCATAATGCACCCACATTTTTGCCAAAGCCAAGTCAAAGTCGAAGCCAAAGCTCCGTTAAACCAATGATCGGTTAATCCAAACCAATTCCTAGGGTCCCTTCAAGTTTGGTTTAACAGGGTTACACTGTATATATATATATATATATATATATATATATATATATATATATGTATATATATATATGTATATAATTATAGATATAAAGTTAGGCTATGTGACAGACAAAGCAGTGAGACGGATGATGGTATGTTCTGGCACTAAAACCGACCTAGAGTGTGCGGACGAGGTGGTGAGGGCGCCAGCAGTGGGCGAAGGTGCTGGCCCGCAGCAAATAAACATAGATAGCACATAACACAGGTGGCGCTACTGTGGCCAATAATGTACGAGTAACTACTACACAGGGTCAGTTAGGTAGGATATAGTGAGTATATTAGAGCCGTGGTCACACCCAGGCCTTAAGTCGCCTCAACAGGTTCGCCTCATGTCAGTCGACTCAGATCGGGCAAGTGAACGCTCAGCTGAGGCGATTTAGGGCTGAGTCGACTCAACTAGTTCACCTCAAGTGAACCGCTTCGCGAGGTAGATTAGATGAGGCAAACTAGCTTGAATCAGCCTAAGTGGCATGTGTGAACGCAACTGGTTTAGTTGAAGTGGCTTAAGGACATGGATGGAAACTGCTTCCAAACAGGTAATTGTTTTCATAGTGGTTAGAACACATGTTTGGACCATCCTACTTGTGTGGACAGTCCCATTTCTTCATATATGGAGACAGCTTCCTAACAGGGAGTTGCTTTTGATAGTGATTGGAGTACATGTTTGGACAGTTCTACTCTACCCATCCCTTCGTTAGGTATGTTGTTTGCATGTATGCATGTGTGGATGTATGTATGGCATGTGGATGTATGTGTGGATGTATGTATGTGTGGATAGCCATCCTGATATGACCTTAGATGTTGCTAGGACATAAAACAACAACAACCACACATTGATCTGAACCGGTTTAATGATCATGTCTGAACACGACACACTTTGAAAACTCTGTATGTGTGAATGCGCCGCTAGTTAGACTCATGTACTTTGCCTCATCTAGGTCAGCCTAACGCTGTAAGCGTGACCAAATCTTTCAATACAGGGAATTCAAGATAGATAGTGTTCTTGTTTATATTGCCATAATAACTTATAGAGCACAGTTATATGTTGTAGGGATGACCAGATGGGGTGGCCGAATGAGTTAAGTGCCCGTCCACTGTTTTGGGAGATCATCGGATCCGATGCCATGAATTTGTGGGTTTGAACCTGGTCGAGGCAAACCCATGACTTAACAATTTTTACTTGTTGCTTCCTAGCCTGGCACCCGCCATTACTAGGATAGGGCAAGGACTGTTTTCCTCAGTGTCGGGATAATGTGACTGAGTGGAATATCAGGTCATGGTGCTGGCATCCTGATTTCCCAGTGGGGCAGCACTACAAAGTTGCCATGAGGGCGCACTGTCACAAGTCGGTATGGATCCTGATATGACCTTAGATGTAGTTAGGATGTAAAGCAACAACAAACAAACATAGGGGTGATGAAAATGGGAAATATTGCACACAAAGCTAGAATCGAACCCACATCTCTTGCATCCGATCCAGTGTGCTAACCATTACACCACCTAGGCTCCCTGATGTCACCACACTTCCCACCCCTACCTATCAATGCAGATCAATGCCTGAGAGATCAGTGCAGACTACTATACTCGTCAGCTGGAATTTTCCGTCTTTTAAATGGTCATTTAATGCTTACAAGTACGTACATACAGACAATACACTTACTTATACATACACAGGATAGATTCAACAATCGTACCACACATCGCTTGTACACGATCCTGGTCACGGCAACCAGTGTTGTGGGGGGATGAACTTGGGAAATAGTGCACCTAAAGCAGGAATCGAACCCACATATCTAGCATTCCGGTCCAGGGTGCTAACCATCACACCACCTAGGCTCCCTGGTGTCACTACCCTACCTACGCCTACTGTATATGTGGCTCCTTGCCTGAGAAGTCAGTGCAGACTACTACATATGTAAAGGACCTGCATGTTATATTGTGCATATAGATAACACCTGGGGCTACCCAAACCCCAGGGACATCAGTGACGTCATAGTGCGACTCGGATATCAGTCTATTGGATATTATATCGGTACCTGTTATCCACACCGCACCTAAAGGGCCTAAAAGCAGCTCTGCCGTCATATTGGACTATTTATGAGAATGCACCTGCTGATTTATTTGCTGCTAACCTATATCTATCATGTCATATTGGGGATTGATTCCATGAAGCAAAACAATTTATGTTTACAGAATTAGAATCATTCAGCTGTGTGCTAGGGTATGCAGCAGTTCATTCTTTATTACACTCATAACACATTCCAAAAGTTCTTCTTTTTCTTGGTTGTCCAGCAGTGGCGATGCTGACAGTGACTCATCATTTGCTGTGAACCTGTTGACGACTTATGAGTCCAATTTGTGCTCGGAATGTGTGGTGGTGCGTTGGACATGTGTGTGTGTAGCTGCTGTCAGAGAGTCTTGTAGATGAAGGAGACAATCTTTTCTCTGCTGATGTTTTTGCTTAGCTTGAGATATAAAATGCCCTGCGATTAAATTGCTAATAGATAATTTCCACTACTAACCTGCAGTCTCATGGCAGTTACCAATAATTTACATTGTCCGTGATGCTCAGCAACACGGGTAATTTGGCGTGCGGACAGTCACAGCCGGCCTAGTAACTAAGGATGTTGTGCATGCTGCCACCTATCGAGAAACGATTGTATTAGTATATGTCTTGTGTGCCCGCACCGCCTATCTTCACTTTTAAGATACAAAACCTGATTTGCCTAAGTAAACACTATTGGACTGCCATCTGCAGAGACCTTTTTGAACTAATTTCTCACCGCCTATCGTTAACTGTGTACAATCCGATATAAGGCCATGTTCTGCGGCAGTGAGCTCACTTAGACATGGTCACAAGGAGGACACTGACTACCCTTAAAACTGCCACCCACCCGACCCCACATGGACACTTACAAAAGGGGCAAGGGTTAAAGCTTCTAGGACCTCACTGTATTATTGAACTTGTTGTCGAATTGAACTTCTGGTTCAACAAAAAAGACTTACACTGCTGGAACTATAATAAATCCAACTTTAAACTAATTCGCTGTGTCGCTTGTGAAATTATTGGTGAGATCTCAGTGTGCAACATGCTCTGTGGTAAAAGCCTCATCAAGGATTTCCATCATGCAGTCAGACGGCAGTGATAATAACTCATGGATTGTAAGGCAGTTCAGATTGCAGGCTTTTCCTTTTCCTCATTCCATTTATGTAACTATTATTGTGTCATGACCCCCACCCACTCTTCCTATTCATCCACCCAATCCCTCCAACCTTCCACCATGACTTACTAATCTCTGACGAAATGTTCTCATGGGTAAGTTAGTTGGTTGTTGGAATTTTACGTCCTGGCAACGTATATGGTTATTATAGGATGGGTCCCGACTTGTGACAGTGCACATTCATAGCAACTTCATAGTGCTGCCCCACTGGAAAACCATCCCACCACCACCATGACCTGATATCCCATTCAGTCACATTATCCTTACACTAAACCAACCAGTCCTTGCCCTAATCTAATAATACTGAGCACCTGGCTAGGAAGTGACAAGTATAATTTGTTACGTCATTGGTTTGACTCGACCACACTTCGAATCCCATGATCTACGAAAACAGGAGACGGACACTCCACTCATTTGGCTATCCCATCTGCCCCTTGTCATGGGTAAATAAACCTATGTTCAAATAAACGGTGGCCCTTAAGAACCTGGGCCCGTATGCACCAATCGGTGTTAGGGCCTTAACCGCGGTTTGGGAAGCTCCACACGGCTAACGGTGGAAAATCCGTATGCACCAACCGGTGCCAGCGCTAGCCGCCGACCGTAACCTAGGCTAAGCTAAACCATTATCAAATCGGGTTTATCTCCTAGCCGGGGTGGTTAGTGTGCCTGTATGGGTCTCAATCTATTAAATGCTATCATATTTAACAGAATTACATATGCAATAAGTGAAATTTCATCAAATTAACCCTAAATTCGAACCAATATTAACACCGCCAACGGATTGGCGGCGTTATGCGTGTTGTCGAATCGCCGAATGTAAAGTAAACAAATCGCTGCCGCCACAGCGACGTCGATATCAATACTGTCCAAACATCAACCAAACATGGCCACCGCCGTCACCGCCGAATCGGCGGGAATATATTACGCCCAAATCTATTAAATGCTGTCATATTTAACAGAATTACATACGCAATAAGTGAAATCTTATCAGATTAACCATAAAATCGAACCCTTATTAACGCTCGCGCTGCATTGGCGATGTTATTCATATTGTCGACTGATGGGAATTCCCAAATCTATAAATAAACGGTCAGCTATCCGCCCCGGCTAAGACATTGGTGCATACCACTTTAGATCTTTCGCAGACCCCCCACTACCCGGAGCTAGCTGACCGGAGTTAGCACCTAGCTCCGGTTAACGTTAGCACAACTTGGTGCATACGACCCCTGTAGGCGAAGGTGCTGTGATCAATACAATGGCTTCCTGCTGCTTACCTTAATAGAGGGAGAGAAGGAGAATGTCCTAGCTAGGCCTTATTGGCAGGCCCCTGCATGGCAGTAACCTGTGCAGTCGCTAGAACCTGAGGAGCATGTCCGTGAGACATTAAAGCCAGCAGTGCGCTCAGCCTACTAATGCACTGCACCAGCATACACTATGGCCTGTTCCTTTTTTTTTGTTTTGGTCCATTTGTTGTTTAAGCAGGGGAAATTTCAGTCAGAGACGACTGGTCTTCCTCATTCCACTGCAGAGCCTATATGTATGAGCCCGGGTTAGCGGTCGTAACCCATGCGTCGTGCGGATTTCCTGGGTTAGCGGCGAAAGTGTCAATGTATGTGCACGGGTTAGGCAAACTCTTTGAGGGTTAAAGTCGCCTGCACTAACCCCAAGTGAAACCAGTGTTAAAGGTGGGGTTAGGCACCGATTATGGCCAAATCTATTCAATGCGATCATATTTAACAGAATTACATACGCAATAAGTGAAATTTTATCAATTTAACCCTAAATTCGAACCCTTCTTAAGGCTACTCCTGCATTGGCGGCGCTATTCATATTTCCGAATCGACGAATGTAAAGTAAACAAATTGCCGCCGCTGCCAGTGACGTCGATATCCATACTGTCCAAGGTCAACTAAACATCGCCGCCGAATCGGCCGGAATATATTAGTCCCAAATCTATTCAATGCTATCATATTTAACAGAGTTACATAGTCAAATCGTGAAATTTCATTAAATTAACCCTAAATTCGAAGCATTATTAACGTAGCAGCTATATCGGCGGCATTATTCATATTGTCCAATCGACAAATATAAAGTAAGCAAATCGCCGCCGCCGTGGACCCTAAGTTGCTAAATAACTAAAAAGTTAACTAACTCGGGCGGGTTTTGGTCACATACATCCCCCCTGACACATTTGAAACCCCGGGGTTAGATAACCCGGGACCCGCCTTTAATCCTGGTACGGTTAAAAATTGGCTCATACATATGGGCCGGTCGATAGAAAGCCCGAGCCTACACTTTTACCGACCCAAGGGATTTTTAACCTCCCATACCACATAGACATGGTATGAGAGCAACCGGCCTTTGATGACACTGTAAGTTATACACCGCGGTGGAAATCCAAATTGGTAGAGCTGGGGGCATGGGGAATCGAACCGCCGACACTCAGATTAGGAGTCTGACCTAGAAAAAAGTCAGACACTCTAACCACTCCGCCACAGAGAACGCCACCCTTGCCCTAGGGCCCTGTTCGGATGGTGGCAGGGTGGTAGGGTGGCAGTGTGGTAGGAGGGTAGTAGGAAGGAGGGTGCGTGGAAGGAGGGTGGGTAGGAGGGTTGGAAGGAGAATTGGAGGGTCGGATAGGAGGAGGGTGTAAGGAGTGGAGGGTGGGAGTTTGGCAGAAGGAGGGTTGAAGGGTTGAAGGGTGGGAAGGGAATATCGTTGATGCGTGAGAGGGGATGAGGGTGGACAGGTGGGAGGGGACGAGGGTGGGGGTGGGAAGGAATGCGGGGGGAGAGGCATGAAGGAGGGCAGCAAGGAGGGTGGCAACGAGGGTCGGCGAGTGGACGGAGTGGAAGGTGAAGGAGGGTGGGAGGTGGGTAGAAGGAGAGTTGGAGGGTTGAATGGGGTGAGGAGGTGGAAGGAGGGGGCTAGGGTGAGAGGGTGGAAGGAGGGTAGGATGGAGGGAGGGTGGACGAGTGGACCGGGATGGTGGTGGAAGGTGAAGGAGGGTGGGATTTTGGTAGATGGAGAGTTGGAGGGTGGGAAGGGAGGAGTATGGGTTATAGGGTGGTAGTTGGTAGGAAGGGATGGTAGGAAGGTGTGAGGATGTGAGGGTTGGGAGAATGGGTGAGTGGGAGGGGGTTGGGTTGGAGGGTGCGAGGGTTTGTGTGTGTTTGTTGTTGTTTTATGTCATAGCAACATCTATGGTCATAGGACGGGTACCAACTTGTGACATTTCGCATTCAGAGCGACGTTATAGTGCTGCCCCACTGGGATGACTCCGTATCCCACAGTGCTAACCAGGCATTGTCCTCTCCTATTATTCCCAAGCTTCCTCGGTGGAAGCCAATGCTGTACAGAATCGGCGACCGCGTCCGGTGGGATGGTGGTAAGGTGGGAGAGTGGGAGGGTGAGAGGGCGGGATCGCGGGGGGGGGGGGGGGGGGGGGCGGGAGTGGGGACGGTGGGACGGGTGGCGAGGGGAGGGGGGAGGTTGGGAGTGGGAAGGGTGGGAGAGTGTGTTGTTTGAGGGTGGGGTGAGTGGGGAGAATGCCAGATGACCTCTCAGGTCCACCCAACCATGGTTCTGCCCTGGAACTGAGTTGACCTTTGACCTCCCGTGCCTGGTGGTGTATAGTGTGCTGCTAGAAGGGTGCAAGCTGTCATTGACCTCGATCAGACCACAACAACTGCAGCCGCAAAGTGTTTGCAGTGCCGGTTATATTGGTTGGTTGATGGAGTTTGACATCCTGGCAACATCTAAGGTAATAGCATGATGAGTACCAAGATGCGACCGTGTGCACCGTGTGCACTCATGGCAACTTTATAATGCTGCCTCCATGGGAAACTATGCCACTGGCATCATGACCTAATATCCCATTCGATCACATTATCCTGACACTGAGAACACCAGTCCTTGACCTAACCTAATAATGCCGAATGCTTCGCGAGGAAGCGACAAGTATCGATATTTAAGTCATTGGTTTGAGTTGCGCAGGGTTCAAAACCATGTATTCAATATTCGAATCACCTGATCTACAAAATCGGGAGACGGACGCTCAACTCATTTGACAATCCCATTCAAACAAAAACAAGTTTGTTTTATTTAACGACACCTCTAGAGCACATTGATTTTTATCATTGGATATTGGACGTCAAACATGTGGTCATTCTGACATATTTATTTAGAGGAAACTGACTGCCGCCACATAGCAACATTTATTCCAATAAGCAGCAAGGATTTTTTTATATGCACTTTCCCACAGACAGGACAGCACATACTACAGCCTTTGGTGAACCAGTTGAGGACCACTGGTTGGAATGGAAAATAGCCCAAACTGCAAATGTGTCCACAGTGCAGGATCGATTGGATGATCCATACCTTCACACATGGATACGCTACCGCCTGAGCTATGTCCTGCTCGCAATCTCATCTGGTGGCCGCTATATATATATATTGTATATATATAGATGCATGGCATGCAATAGATGGGGGTTGTCCCTCGTATTGGCACAGGCGGAGTGTGATATCAATAGTTGGTTCAATGACCTCGCATGCAATGCACATGTGTGAGCTATATTGGCATTGTGGTGTTTCCTGCTGCATCTGCACCATGTCAAGTAGAAACTACGGGGTCATTGATGAGTGGCTTCAGTAAATGGCTTCATAAAGTCGCTTCAGTGTACAGCTTCGGTCTGTGGTTTTGCTGAATGGCTTTGGTCAGTGGCATTGGTGGAATATTGCTTTGGTCGGCGCCTTTATCTTGAAGATTTATACTCCCTATCATGGATAAGTCTGTATAGACCTGCATTCACCATTAGACAGTTGGTAGATAGAAAGCCCAAGCCTAAACTTTTACCGACCCAAGGGACTTTTAGCCACCCACACCACATAGACATTGTATGAGAGGAACTGGCCTTTGATGACGCTGTAAATTATACACAACGGTGAAAATCCAAAATGGCAGAGATGGCATGCGGAACTATGGACAATGATTTCGATTAATGGCTTCGGTCAGTGGCTTCAGCAGATGGCTTCTGCCAGTAGGGTTGGGTTACTGACCGAATGATGCCGATACCTGGTATTTCTAGATAACTTCAATCACTCTGTTCTGTGATACATAACAATGATCAAATATACATGTTGATATGCTCATTAATGACTTGTTAATACTCAATTGTATATACATGATGAATAGGAAATGATGATGTATGATTGTATGATGACATTGTTAATCAGTATTAAATCCTGTATTTATTTCAATATTAGTCAGCTATATAGATGTAACAAGGTTACTGTTGGTTCTTCATGTTTCACATTGTATATGTATATGAGACTGTCTCAAAAGGTGCTAAGCAATATGCACAAAACGTTGTCCATTGTAACGAACAACATACTATCTACTTATGCATTTTCTCAGGATAAACTGATTTGTTTTTTATATGGTGTTTCATACTCCCAATAGAATACATATCGCATTGAAGCAAATGTCCTTGTGTTTGTAGTGTATCTGTTTCTGGGCTGTTTTGTGTCAATCATTACAATGGACAAAAAAAAAGAAGAGTTATCACCTTTTGAGATAGGCTCATATGTCATGTCACTTTCAGTAAGACAGACCATGGATATTCAACTTAAAATGATGCACAGACAATGGACATTCATGAAACGTGTTGCATTGAAACTTCATTGACATTATATTGAAGTGTACAAAGTTATATACATGCATCCATCTGAAAACGGGAGATGTAATGTATGTTAATTGTGCAGCCAGCTGATGAGGTGATCTTGTGACCAGTAGCTGAGATAAGGACTGACTAATAAGTAATAAAGGAAGTTGTAGTTCAGAGCTCAAAGTGTCCACCTGTATATTACAGTAATGATTAACACTGTACATAGCTTCTCACGGCGCATACAAATATTTATAATGGCCTCCAAGCAAAGCAACATTGAGCTGCCCTGGGAGGGTGGCCCCCGCGCTGGTGGAGGGGGAGAGGCAGAGGGGCACCTTCTGCGGTCGGGCGGGTCGGGCGGTTCGGGCGGGCTCCTGGTGCCGGGCGGGCGGGCGCCGGCTGCCGGCATATTAGACTAACAGAGTGCTGGGTGCCCGAGCTGCTTCAAGTGTGTGGAACGAATTCGATTTGTTCTGGCCGGCCGTCTGGCGTTCCCCAAGTCACGTGGGTGATTGGTTATCCAGCACACGGCCCGCACGCACGTGGATACGGCAACGTACTGACGGGCGTTCAGCCAATCAGCGCCCGAGGACGGAAGTACCCGATCGTACTTGTAGCAGGTAGTGTGCACACGGTGTGGGTGAGTGGTTGTGTGGGGGGTTGGACGGGTGCGGGGTGTGTGTGTGTGTGTTTGGGTGGGTGGCGTGTGGGGGAGGTGTGGGTGTGTGGTTGTGCGTGCGTGGGTGGGTGGGTATGTGTGTGTGTGGGGGGTTGGATTTGTCGGTCTGTGTGGGTGGATGTGTGGGGTGTGAGGGTGTGGGGGTGCGAGGGGTGCGAGGGGTGCGAGGGGCGGGGATTTGTCGGTGTGGATGTGGGGGGGTGTTGGTGAGTGGGTATGTGGGCGTGTGGGTGGGTGGGGTTGTGGAGGTTTGGGGGTGTGGGGGTGGGAGTGCGAGGGGTGGCGATTGTGTTGGTGTGGGTGATTAGGGATGTGGGTGTATGGGTGAGTGGGTGGGTGGGGTGTGGAGGTGTGGGGGTCTGTGGCTGTGGATGGGTAGGTGTCGCTGTGTGTGGGTGGTTGTGTGGGTTTGTGGGTATGTGAGTCGCTATGTAGGTTGTGGGTGTGTGTGTGGGTGGGGGTTTTGGTATGCTTGGGTGTGTGGGTGTGTGGGCTCTGTGGGTTATTATGGTATGCAGGTATTGCAATACCTCAGGGAGTTTGACGCCCCTGCCCTGCAGAGTTGTAAACAACTGCCTTGTGGTACAGGTTTTTGACAGAACCGAAGGCTAAGGGGGCAAACCCTGAACAGAAAACCATGTCACTGTGGCAGCAACAAGGGCGGTTGATGTGTGGAACTCCCAACATCTCCCAACCAGCCACTGCAGGGACAAATAGTTTTGCGCCTGTCTGGACATGTTCTTGCCGGTGTGAAACCTCTATTTGCTCCCCGAGAAAGTGCTGCTGGTAACTTGCAAAAGCCAGCAGCACTTCAACACCTTTGCAGGCAGCTTTCATGAAATGTTCTATTCACATAACACCTGATGTAGTACCGGAGTCACAGTGTGGCTTCAGAGGTAACCAGAGTACCGTGGATATGATATTTTGTCTCCAACAGCTACAAGAAAAGTGCCTTGAGCAGGACCGACCACTGTACATGGTATTTGTCGATTTCACTGAGGCGTTTGATACAGTTGGGATGACCGGGCTATGGCAGCTACTGAGGAAGTATGGATGCCGAGAGAAGTTGACAACTATGATCGAGGCTCTACCTACAGGAATAATGGCGAATGTTAGTGTTGGAGGGGAAGTCTCGGAATCATTTGGGGTCAAGCAAGGTTGTGTATTGGCCCCCACGCTCTTCACCATCTTCCTATCAGCAATGCTCGATGAGGTTTTCCGAGGCATGGGGGATGGCATCTATATACAGTCCAGACCGAGTGCTGACCTATTCAATGTTGCACACTTCAGAGCAAAGACCAAGACTACTCGGATACTAGTGAGAGAGCTGCTATTCGTAGATGACAGTGCGGTGGTTGCCCACTCTGCTGAAGAGATCCAGAAAATAGTGGACGCTTTCTCCGATGCATCAAAGAAATTTGGCCTGAAGATTAACATCAAGAAGATAGAGGTGCTGTACCAACCCAACTCTACAAGAACCTGAGAGGAGGATATCATGGTTGACAGAAACGAGCTGAACTCTGTTCCAGAATTCACCTACCTCAGAAGCACTATATCAAGTGATGGATGCCTTGATGCTGAAATACAGAGGAGGATGGCCAAGGCTAGCGCATCTTTCGGCCGACTATGCCAGAGACTCTGGAACAGCCACCATGTGTCCATGCGGGTCAAAGGCCAGATCTACCATGCAATTGTGCTATCCACCCTACTATACGGAGCCGAGGCCTGGACAGTGTACAGACAACAGGTGAAAAAGCTGCATGCCTTCATGATGTGACATCTGCATTCAATCATGACGCTAACCTGGAAGGACAAAGTGACAAATAAGCGAGTACTCGAATGGACTGCCCTCTATGGAAGATCTCTGATCAAAAAGAATCTCCGGTGGACTGGACACCTCAAGAGGATGTCATCAGACAGGCTACCAAAGCAGATTCTCTACTTTCAACTGTCTTCTGGTTACAGAAAGAGAGGGGGCCCTCGTCTCCGGTTCAAGGATGCCATCAAGAGACACCTGAAGCTGAGAGACATTAAGACAGACTCATTGACATCACTCTCACAGCAGAGAGCTAAATGGAGAGGGGCAGTCAAGTAATGAAAGCAGTCTTTGTCGCATCGTGACCGACAGCATGATGGTGATGACTTACTACTCCTGCCATTTAATCTGACAATTCACACTACTCACAATAATCACAAATGGCTATTTTGCCGACGGGACATCAAATCCTCATTCCCATATACTACTTTGACGAAGATTTTAGTTAACCATGTTTCAGTGGGGCACACCAGGGGCCATATGCAGGAGTCAGTGTTAGCAGGGTTTGGTGTTAGAGCCTGTTACCGCTTAGCTATCTCCGAGCCGCGGAATGCCGTCAAGTCGTATGCAGGAGCGCGTAACACTTTCATTATAGCTAAACGTGAATTTATTTATAGATTTGGGAAATCCCTCTGCATTTGTAGCCATATATTAGGCTCAAATCTATTGAATGCGACCATATTTAACAGAATTACATACGCAATAAGTGAAATTTGATCAATTTAACCCTAAATTCGAAGCGTTATTAAGGATACTGCCGCATTGGCGGCGATATTAATACTTATATTTTCGAATCGACGAACGTAAAGTAAACAAATCGCCGCCGTCGCCACATCGACGTCGCTTTCCATACTGGCGGCAGCGGTGGTTTGTTTACTGTACGTTCATCGATTCGAAAATATAAGTATTAATATCGCCGCCAATGCGGCGGTAGCCTTAATAACGCTCCGAATTTAGGGTTAAATTGATCAAATTTCACTTATTGCGTATGTAATTCTGTTAAATAATAGATTTGGGCACAACCTTGCCCTAACACCGCCCTTAAACGTCCTATGAAACGGGGTTAGTGTCGCAGACCTTAAATGTGTGGTGTTACCCTAACACTGCTTCCTGCATACCGACTTTTCGGCGCTAAACCAGAAATCCTGTGTAAACGCGTTTTGGCTTGCTAACACTGCTTCCTGCATATGCCCCCAGGGGCCATATGCAGGACGCGGTGTTAGCGAGCCAAAACGCGTTTAGACGGGATTTCTGGTTTAGCACCGAAAAGTTGGTATGCAGGAGGCGGTGTTACGCTAACACCATGAGTTTAAGGTCCGCCACACTAACCCGTTTCATAGGACGTTTAAGGGCGGTGTTAGCATAAGGTTGTGCCATATTTAACAGAATTACATACGCAAGTGAAATTTGATCAATTTAACCCTAAATTCGAAGCGTTATTAAGGCTCTCGCCGCATTGGCGGTGATATTGATAGTTATATTTTCGAATCGACGAACGTAAAGTAAACAAATTGCCGCCACCACCGCATCGACATCACTTTCCATACTGGCGGCGGCGGTGGTTTGTTTACTTTACATTTGTCGATTCGAAAATATAACTATTAATATCGCCGCCATTACGGCGGCAGCGTTAATATTGCTTCGAATTTAGGGTTAATTTCATCAGATTTAAATTATTGCGTATCTAATTCTGTTAAATATGATAGCATTTAATATATTTAAGCCTAATATATGGGTACAGATGCAGAGGGATTTCCCAAATCTATAAATAAATTCACGTTTAACTATAATGAAAGTGTTACGCACTCCTGCATACGACTTGACACAGTTCCCGACGTCGGAGATAGCTAAACGGTAACAGGCTCTAACACCAAACCCCGCTAACACTGACTCCTGCATATGGCCCATGTGTATGTAGTGAGGAGCACTGAACTCCGCAAGTGAAATGCCACATACAGAGGTAGTTACTTGTGTTTTGGTTTTCTTATATCCTCCACATGTGACTGACCATGCAACACACATGCCTTGTTCATTGTACCAGACGGGATTGCTGAATGAGTTGCGTGTCTGTCTCACATTTTGGTATATCGTGGGATTCAAACCAATGACTTAAGAATTAATACTTGTCACTTCCTCGCTTGCCACTCTGCATTAATAGGATAGGGCAAGGACTGGTTAGCTCAGTGTCAGGATAATGTGACTCAGTGGGATATTGGGTGATGGTGCAATGGCCTGATTTCCCAGTGCGGAAGCACTATAACTTAACAATGCTTGCACACTGTCACCAGTCGGTAGCCATCCTGATATGACCTTAGATGTTCACAGGACGTAAGGCTCCAATAACTATCCAACCGACCACACTCCATCATCTCCACATCCCCACACCAACCACCAGTACTCACACCATCTGTCCACTGCATGAAGTCGCCATGAGTGTGCACTGTCGCAACACGGTACTCGTCCTGATATGAACTTAGATGTTGATAGGACGTAAAACTCCAACAACCAAGCACTGGTGTCATATATCCCTGACAGCCTGTGTCACTGGTCGCAAACACGCCAAGTCTGCCGCCGGCAGCAGGGAGAGTGTGTGTGTGTGTGTGTGTGTGTGTGTGGGGGGGGGGGGGGGGGGGGGGGGGGGGCTTTGGGGAAGAGGGGAGGGGGGCGGCAATAGGGCACGGGGGTGTAATGCATGTGTGTGGGTGGGTCTAGACTTGTGCAGTATTTATTTCCGCATCGTCAGGATGACAGGAAGTACTTACTGGGGGGTGGAGGGGGAGGGGGGGGGGGGGGGGGGGGGGGGGGGTATGCTATATCAGTGATAGATTGCAGATGCTTCGCAATGCAGCTAAATTTGGGGGGTTTTCTGGGGAAGCAAGTGAGATTCCTTGGTTGCTTGTTGGAGTTTTACGTCCTGGCAATATCTCAGGTCCTATCAAAAGCAGCACCTACTTGTGACAGTGCGCACTAATGGTGACTTTAGAGTGCTGCCCCACTGGGAGACCAGGCCGCCAGCAGCATGACCTGATATCTCCACCTTAGCTGAAAAATAATTTGAAATCGATTGAACTCTTTAACTTTCTCTTAGCAATTGCAAAAATAGATCAAACATAAAGCTAAGATTCCATATATGCGGTATGCGAATGCGAATGTGGGAAAAAATGGGAAAGCATCTAAACACACAGTGCTTCTATATGTCTGAATGCAAATGCGATTGTGAATGCGAATGCGAATGAGGCAAGTGGATCGCTACGAGGACCGATCGGTGTGAATGCGAATGCTGCCCCATTTGTCATAGGAAACAACAGGAACTTTGACTTTCCATCACAAATTTCTAGAAAGAAACACCAAAAATTGCATAGATGGCTATGCCACATGCCACATGCGAATGCTGCATGCCGCATACCGCATATATGGAATCTCAGATTTAGTTGGCATGCGTTATTAATTCGCTGCCTATTGACGCAGACATATAATCACCATATCATGCCATAGTGGCATGCTTTGTAAGGAGGAGGAGGTTTGAGGAATAAAATAAGTTGTGGTACTAATGCAGTGGTAAACTGTGGGTGAATGCATTGTTAGGGCAGCTATGAATGGGTTGATAGAGTAGCTATGAATGGGTTGATAAATATGAATGGGTTGGCTGCTAGAATCGTCAGAATAATGGACAGTGCTCCAGTGGGGATGACACATACTGTACCTGTTCTAATAGACCTGCACTGCAGCAGGCACATGGATGCTCGTCTATTCAAAGTTGAAGAATTTCATGGATTTGTTTTTGTCATGCCTCTGAATATGATCGCAAATTTGTGCGGGGTTTCAATCTTGAAATGGGGGCTGTGCTTCTATTGGGTAGCATGCTTCTATTGGGACATATACGGTAAACACAAGCAGTGCATACAATAGTCGAAGGACCATGGCGTATGATGTGTTCCATGTATATCAGCAGTACTGTAGTAATCTGCACTGACTTCTCAGGCAAGGAGCCACATAGACAGGTAGGCGTGGGTAGTGTGGTGTAATGGTCAGCCTAGGTGGTGTAATGGAATACAAAAAGAGGTGGATTCGAGTCCCATACTCACGGCAACGTTTTATTGCTGTCCCATTGGCCGCGGATTGCCCACTCACTCACACATTCCTGATACTGAGATACCCAGTCAATTTACTTTTTCTCAATTTTGCAAGTCATTTATTTGATTCACCCGGGATTCAAACTATGCACTGTCCTGCGCGGGGAGCGTGCGCTCTTACCGATTGGCGAATGGTAATTGGCGGATTGAGTAGATGGTTTGTATATTGGTGGGAGGTGGGAGGGAGAGGAGCATGGCCCAGAAGGGGGAGGGAAGGGTAGCAATCTATATCAGGGTGGCCTCAGCTGGTCAGGGTGACGGTCAGGTGGGCTGGGGCTGGCTGAGTAGACTCCAAGCATCTTGATAACTCTCCTATGGGGATAACCAAATCCCGGCTCTCATCAGCATAGGATAACCAATGTGTAGCTATTGTTAGCAAAGGATAACCAAAGTGCAGCTCTCATCAGCGTAGGATAACCAATGCACAGCTTTCATTAGCAGAGGATAACCAAAGTGCAGCTCTCATCAGCGTAGGATAACCGATGCACATCTTTCGTTAGCAGAGGATAACCAAGTGCAGTTCTCATCGCCATAGGATAACCAATGTGTAGCTATCGCTATCAGAGGATAACCAAAGTGCAGCTCTCATCAGCGTAGGATAAACAATGCACAGCTTTCATTAGCAGAGGATAACCAAAGCGCAGTTCTCATCAGCATAGGATAACCGAAGTGTAGATATCGCTAGCAGAGGATAACCAAAGCACAATTCTCATCAGCGAAGTATAACCGATGTGTAGCTATCACTAGCAGAGGATAACCAAAGCGCAGCTCTCATCAGCGTAGGACAACCAAATGCAATTCTTGTCAGCGGCTATGAGTTCCACTCGGCTGCCCAGGTGAAAGTTTGTGGGTTGATTGTTGAAGTTTAACGTTCTGGTAACATCTAAGGTCATATCAGAATGGGTACCAACTTGTGACAGTGCGCACTCATGGCAACATTTATAGTGCTGCTCCACTGGGAGACCAGGCCGCCAGCAGCATGTCACCTAAATAAAAGATTCACCCTGTACTAGTAGTACACGGGTGAATGACAACGTACTGTAAATACGGGCAAAAATAGGTTTTAGTATGGAACAGGAAGTAGAATGCCTGCCTCCAGTATCAAATGGGTACTTATTTAGGCACAGAGTTGGTGAAATGGGAGAGAATGCAAAAAAGACAAGATGGCAGCCATAGAACGCAGTCAATTTCACCTTTAGATTCTATTAAACTATATGTTTTATTATAATTTTCAACTCTAAGGTAGCGGGGAAATATGAAGACAGATATAAAGAATAAATGTGGCTTCTTAGATTGTAAATTTAGGCTCTCATTTCATTTCCCCGCTTTTTCGACAGCTTTGATGGTGGGCTGGTATTCACCCGTGTACTGCGAGTACAGGGTGAATCCTTTATCTACATGTCACCTAGTCTTCTGCGGTCTCTGGACATTCCGGAACTAAAGTGATGCAAACAGCTGGCGATCAGTATGGGCACTGCCGCTGTATACTGACAGTGGGTCACATTTTTGGTGAGATGTCCTCAGCTACAGCCGGTTAGAAATTATGTATTTGGAAATGAGTGTTTGATAGGGTCATTCCAATTCCACCTACAACTTATTATTAAATGCTTGAGGGAAACTGTTTTTTCACTAAACAAAATAATTTTTCATTTTTAACCTGAAAAAGGTTTTATTGTTGGTTTAAACTTGTATTTCTCATATACACCATTTGTGGTATTGCTCTTGTAGTAGTCTGCACTGACCTCTCAGGCAAGTACCCACATAGACAGGTGGGTGTGGGTACTGTGATGATATCAGGGAGCCTAGGTGGTGTAATGGTTAGCACACTGGCCCGGAATGCAAAGAGATGTGGGTTCGAGTCCCATTCTAGGCGCAATATTTCCCATTTTCATCACCCCCATGACACTCTTTTGGCATGCATTTTTATGCTCTATTTTACCTGTTTGAAATGTAATATTTTAGTCAGTTATGTTCAACTACTGTATGACTCCCAATAGCCGATGTTTACTTTTTGTGCTGTGGGGGGCACGGGGGGCGGGGGTAAACAAATATACAAACAAACAGACATGTAATGATCAAATTCCGCAACTTTTGCTTCAACCCCATCCATGATTCCGCTTGCCTCTATGGACAGCTACAAAGCAAACACACCTATATATTTGAGATTGATAGCAGTCTTACTCATGCCACCATAGCTATAACAGTGAGTGGATGTGAGTGAGTAGTCCTACCCACTCACACCCACTCCCAGTCTTCCATACCCCCTCCAGGACTATCTTTATAATGAACCCAACAACGATGATGGTCCCCACCTCAAACTTCAAAGCCGCCTGCCCATCTCGGCTGAATATTATTCATTCCGGCTGGCTTCGTTACCATGGAAACCACGTGTGCATGCCTGTCTCGTCTAACCGCATCGTGCAAGCCTATTAGTTTCGAATCTGACCCGGGATGGTTGGTTTTACGTCCTGGCAACATCTAAGGTCATATCAGGACAGGTACCGACTTGTGACAGTGCACACTCATGGGAACTCTATAGTGCTGCACCATTGGGAAATCAGGCCACTGGTGCCATGACCCAATAACCCACTCAGTCACAGTATCCGGACACTGAGCTAACCAGTCCTTGCACTATCCTATTAATGCAGAGCGCCAGGCTAGGAAGCAAGAAGTATCAATGTTCTAAGTCGTTGGTTCGACTCGACCGGAAACCGAACTGCTGACCTTCCGCATGCGAGGCCCACGCTCTACCGATTAGCCCACCATGCTCTGTCTGACCCGGGTATGCTACATGTACGATACACATACGCAATTTGTCGGGTCTTCCGGACTCTGCTTTTCCTTGGTGAACACCCAACCCTCGAGTCAGCACTGATGTGTGTGCCTATATCCGCGCCGCATGATTAGCTGGCACCGCTAGGAGGAGCTACTCCGGGTCAGACAGACTGATTGCTGCTTTCAACTCACACTCAACCACATCCGGCCTGACAAGCCTCACCTGGCTGGGCTGTTGAGAGTGTGTGCGATGGGTGTCAGCGGCAGGTGTGTGTGTGTGTAAAGGGGGGAGGTCTGTGGACAGTGTGTGGTGTGGGTGTGCGCGTGTGGTGGTGGTGGTGTAGTAGGTATGGTGTGGGATTGTGTTGGGCATGGTATGAGTATGTGGTGGGTATGGAGTGGCGGTGTGTAGGACATGGATGTTATTGTTAGTTGGTGTATTTTTGTCTTAGTAAGTCAAGATATCTTGACTATTGATTTGCTCTGTAGTAAATAAATCAATGTATTCATTGGTGTGAGGAATGAGGTATCCTGATCTAGCTGGGAATGGTCTATAGGGAGCAGGAAGCCAGCAGGCAGGATGTACTGGTCTTCCAAGCGTTCTCTGACCGGATATTTGCGGGCGCGTCACAAAGCCTCCCCCCACACCCCCTGCCCCCACACCCCCACCCCCCACGTCCCACCCATCTATTCTTAGCCAGTTTCGCTGAATGACAGGTTCTGGCACTAACACTAATTAGTTGCTGACTCAACATAGTCAGACAATGCGATCCCCTGGTGGTGGTCCCTGTCACTAGGCGCACAGAGGTCTCGACCCGGGCATTAACCCTTCTGATCCCCATCCAACCGCCCCGCTAACTCCCACCTATCCCCACACCTCCGCCAGCCACACAGCTTCCCCCCTGGCTCCACCTACCACCCACCTCCCGCCACCCCCTACCACCCACCTAACCTCCCTCCACAACCCACTACCACCCACCTACCCCCTCCAACACCCCACTACCACCCACTAACCCCCTCCAACACCCCCTACCTTCCCTAAACCCCCACATACCCCCATGCACCACCCCCATTACTCCCACACCCCCCCTCCACCACCCCTACCTCCCACACACACCCTCCACCACCCCTGCCTCCCACATACCCCCTCCACCACTACCCCTATCTCCGACATACCCCCCTACAGCACCCCCTACCTCCCACAAACCCCCACATACCCCTTCCGCCACCCCCTTCCTTTGGGCGTTGCGGGCACGTCGCTCTAACCATTTGTTGACATATTACTTGGATTGGGAACGTCGCATAAACACTTTGCACGTGTTGTTGTGTGTTGGTGCAAATAGCCAGATATGCTAGTAGGCATGGGTAGGGTGACTGCATCAGGAATACCAGAAAGAGTAATGGGTCAGGGCATAGCCTTGGAATAGTAGAAGGGTGAATTCCAGACTTGCTGTAACCATAGTGTTTCCTTTTTATTTGAAACACCCTCATCATGGCATGTTACCCCTTTTAATGATGACAACAATAATAATAAAAATTTGTTTGCACTGTTTTGTTTTTTTTGCCTATACACTTTATTTTGAAGAGTTAGTTGTCCATTCATAACCAATGTCTGTGCAGCAGTGTGCCACTGACAGCGACAATGGCAACTACAACTACAACGACAATGACAATGACAACGACAATGACAACGACAATGACAGTGACAACGACAATGGCAACGACAACGTCAATGACAATGGCGGTGACATTGGCAGTGACATTGGCGGTGACAGTGGCACTGGCAGTGCCACTGATAGTGACAATGACACTGATACTGACAGTGGCCACAGCAGTGGCACTGACAATAGCAGTGTCAGTGTCAGTGTCAGTGGCAGTTGCAGTAGTAATGACAGTGGTACTGAAAGTAGCAGTGACACTGACAGTGGCAGTTGCAGTAGCAGCGACAGTGGCACTGCCAGTGGCAATGGAACTGACAGTGACAGTGGCAGAGGCAGTGACACTGATAATAGCAGTGTCAGGGTCAGTGGCCGTGTCAGTGGTACTGACAGTACTATTGGTAGTCTGAGTGGCAGTGGATGTGACAGTAGCAATGACAGTGACAATGGAACTGACAGTGACGTTGGCAGTGGCAAGGGCATTGCCAGTGTCAGAAGCAGTAGCACTGACAATAGCAGTCTCAGAGGCATTGTCAGTAGCAGTGGCAGCAGCAGTGCCATTGGCAGTGGTACTGGCAGTGTCACTGTCAGTGGCAATGCCAGTGGCACAGCCAGTGACAATGCCAGTGGCAGTAGCAGTGATAGGGGCAGTGATAATTGCATTAATAGTGACAGTGACAGTCACATAATCCCCGCTGTCTGTTTGTTTTTGCTGCTTGAAATAACTGCATCCCGTCCTAATGAACTCCATCTGCCACCCCACCCCTCTCCTATGGAGGCAACTGTCACTGCTGTCACTTGAAACTGTCAATTAGACGCCTTCCGGTTGCCTGGCTGTCAGTAATTGACACTGAGTTATCGGTAATAGCCACTTCCATGCAGGTACAGGATACAACTATTGCACATTGCTTATATTGATGCATATTGTTCCAATCCAATCTACATTATTCATTGTAATGTAATCATCAGTCAACGAACATCATATTTTCGATGCCAATCAATATAGGCAGCATAATACTTTATTGCTAAAACTATCAGATTATTGGAATATTCACATCATGTCATGAATACTTTGTTCTTTTGGAGTCTTTATTTATATTGGGTATTCTATCATTGATTCCCTTTTGAATGAATTGTTGATAGGGATGCCTATAATTTAAATATTAGATATTAGCCTCAGGATGTAATAGCCCTGTCACATTAGGACATTTCTCTTCAACGCACGTCGACGTGTGTCACTTTTGGCCGAAACGTCAGGACACATCGGGAAGCGTTACGCACGCATTACGTGCGTGTTAGGCGAGTGTCGGTACAGATCGGTACACATCGGTACACGTCAGTACACGTCGGTACACGTCGGTACACATCGGTACACTTTGATTGACAGCGACGATCGGACTGTGACCGTTACGGGGATGTTAGGCGCACGTCGAGATCTGCTGGACGCGCTGAAATAATGTTATACGAACGCTATGCGCATGCCGCGTGCGCGTGATGGTCATTCCCACACATTGCGCCAAATTGTTGCTTTGTTGCTTTACATCCTTGCTACATCTAAGGTCATATCAGGATGGCGCGGCAACCTCTTTTGAGATTTGTTCACCATGCGTCGACACACGTTGGCTGCGCGCTACTAACACGCTGTGCTGACGTCAAACGGTTTCCCAAACCGCCGAAAAGTTGGACATGTCTCGATGCGTAAAACTTATTTTGCACATTGGCGGCATGCCGATGAGAAGCATCGTAATGTGACAGGGCCATTAGAATATCCACACACTGATATTAATATATTATTCTTGGATTATATCTTGATTCTAAAGTAATATGTGATATAATGCATTCCTGACTGACCATTTGAGTAATGTGGGTACATTTATTTTGTCCTGTAAGGTGTCACCACAAATGCGAGCGTCAGGCTTAGAACGCGGCTCAAACCCATATCTTTGCCATTCAGCAGCCGGCGTCTTAATCATTAGGTGAGCTAACTTTCCTAATAAGATTAACCAACCAACCCATGCGTTTCATCTGAGGACCAGGCAGGATGGCTGAAGGAGGTGGGCGTCTGTCTCCCGCTTTGGTAGATCGTGGTGGGATTATCCTGATACTCTGGTAACCAGGATATCCCCTATCCTAGTAATGCCGAGTCCCGGGCTAGGTAGCAACAAGTACCAAGTTTGACTCGGCGGGGATTCGAACTCCCGACCTTTCAGCGCTCTACCGATTCAGCCACCTCGTCCAGTAGGATTTATAATATTCACCGGAATAAACATTTTACCAGCAACAACAACAACTATATATATATATATATGTATATATTCCCTAGAAACAACATCATCGTCACTCATGATGGGGTGGGGGGAACCCTGCAGAAAATATATAATGGGTAGAGCAGACAGTAACAAGCACCAGCGACAATTTTGTATGCGTCAGCACTTACTTGTAGGACCCTGGATAAGGCCCGACTTGTCATGTTGTCATGCCAACCAGCAGCAACAGATGCCTGCCTCCCATTGTTCCACCTTAACCCTTGCGCCTCCTGAGCTACTTACATGGCTACTTCCTGCGCTGACCGCCCCACCCACACCCCAAGCTGGGTTAAGGTGTGTTTTGCGAATTACTGCCCACTGATCTTTGTGCAAGGACTGAACCGGATGTGGGGGTTCTCCTAATCTGCTCTTCACCATAAGCTCTATCTCCTAGTCTCCTCTTCAACATAAACTCTATTTCCTACTCTGCTCTTCACCATGAGCTCTAACTCTTAGGCTCCTCTTCAATAAAAGTGATATATCCTAGTTTGTGCTTCACTATAAGCGCTATCTCATAGCCTGCTCTTCACCATGAACCCTATCTCCTAGTTTCCTCTTCACTATAAACGTTATCTCCTAGACTCCTCTTCACTATGAGCTCTATCCCATAGTCTCTTCTTCACTATAACCTATATATCATAGTCTTCTCTTCACTATAAGTTCTATCTCCTAGTGTCCTCTTCACTATAAGCTATACATCCTAGTTGTCTCTTCACTAGAAGCTCTATATCCTAATCTCCTCTTCACTATAAGCTCTATATCCTAGTTTTCTCTTCAGTATAAGCTGTATATCATAGTATTATTTTCACTATAAGCTTTATATCCTAGTTGTATCTTCATTATAAGCTCTATAACCTAGTCTCCTCTTCACCATAATCTATATATGCTTGTCTTCTCTTCACTATAAGCTCTATATCCTAGTCTCCTCTTCACTATGAACTCTATATCATAGTCTTCTCTTCACTATAAAATATATCCTAGTATTATCTTCATTATAAGCTCTATATCCTATTATTCTCTTCACTATACGCTATATGTCATACTGTCCTCTTCACTATAAGCTATACATCCTAGTCTTCTCTTCACGATGAGCTCTATTTCATAGTCTTCTCTTCAGTATAAGCTCCATATCCTAGTTTTCTCTTCACTATAAGCTATATATCCTAGTCTTCTCTTCACTATAATATATATATATCATCGTCTCCTCTTCACTATAAGCTCTATATCCTAGTCTTCTCTTCAATATAAGCTATATGTCCTAGTCTCCTCTTCACTGTAAACTATATATTGTAATGTTCTCTTCACTATAAGCTCTATAGCTGAGTCTTATATGCACTATAAGCTCTATATCCTAGTATTCTCTTCGCTATAATTTATATATCCTACTGTCCCCTTCACTATAAGCTATACATCCTAGTATTCTCTTCACGATGAGGTCTATCTCATAGTCTCCTCGTCACTATAAGCTCTATCTCATAGTCTCCTCTTCACTAGAAGCTCTATATTCTAGTATTCTCTTCACTATAATCTCTATATAATATTCTTCTCCTAGTGTATAATATTCACTTTAAGCCCCATATCTTAATATCTTCATTGGGCATAATGTCCACTATAAGCTCTATTTCCTAGTTTCCTCCTAGGCATAATCTTCATTATACGCCCCATCTCCTAGTCTCCTGACATAGAAGGTGTCCTGGCATTAGAAGGATAATCATTTGGAATAAAAAACAGTGTTTCAATTGACAAATTGTCTGCAAATGGCTAGAATTTCCTAATACAAAAAGTTGCTGAAGACCTAATACTGGGAATAAATGTGCATGATTGCATTGTCCTTCACCCCGAGCTGAGACACATAATTGATGACTGGATTGGTTGGTTGTAGGAGTCTTACGACCTAGCAACACCTAAGGTCATATCAGGACGGGTACCGATTTGTGACATTGCACACGCATGGTGACTTTGTATGTTAGAAGAGCAGGAGGCTGCCGGCACCATGACCTGATATCCCACTCAGTCATATTATCCTGACATTTAGCCAACCAGTCCCTTTACGACGAAGGTCTAAGTTAGCCAAGCTTTGCCAAGAGTTGCCAAGCGTTGCTAACCATTGCCAAAGGTTGCCAAGCGTTACCAAGCGTTGCCAAGCGTTGCCAATCGTTGCCAAGCGTTGCCAAGCGTTGTCAAGCGTTACCAAGCGTTGCCAAGCGTTGCCAAGCGTTGCCAAGCATTGCCAAGCGTTGCCAAGCGTTGCCAAGCGTTGCCAAGCGTTGCCAAGCGTTGCCTAGCGTTGCCAAGCGTTGCCAAGCGTTGCCAATCGTTGCCAAGCGTTGCCAAGCGTTGCCAAGCGTTGCCAAGCGTTGCCAAGCGTTGCCAAGCGTTGCCAAGCGTTGCCAAGCGTTGCCAAGCGTTGCCAAGCGTTGCCAAGCGTTGCCAAGCTGGCATTTGCATCTGTTGTTCATCTCGCCAGCACTTTCTGTGTCTCAGTGGTGGGTGGTTCTCTACTAATTGGATGATGTCTGCCAGCATGTTAGTCTGGAGACTGTCCTATTCATGTCGCCAATTATAATGTATATATAAAAAGGAATGGTCTCAATTCGGGGTCAATGATCTGAGATGGTGTAATGACACCATTCACAGCATTGTTTCCACCTTTCACGTCAGCTTCCCCTGTGATGGTAGCCACTTCTCTTGACTGACCCCCTCCCCCCCCCCAACCTCTACTCAAACCAGCTGCATTTCAAATTGCATGAGGTTATAGGTTCGATCCCTGACAAATTGAAATAAAATACTTACATAATTTGTCAGTTGTCGCAACCGCATCCAGCACTCGGCAGCACTGTGATTCTATAGGTTGTTTATTTTAGTTTGTGGTTGTTGTTTTACATCCTAGCAACATCTAATGCCAAATCAGACAGGCACTGACTTGCGACAGTGCACATTCATGGCAACTGCATAGTGCTGCCCCACTGGAAGATCAGGCCACCGGCACTGTGACCCGATATCTCACACAGTCACATTATCCCGATACCATGCTATCCAGTCCTTGCCCTATCTTATTAATGCCAAGCGGCAGGCTAGGTTTGTTTGTTTGTTGTTGTTTTACGTCCTAGCAACATCTAAGGTCTAGGTAGCGATAAGTATGCATTTTTGTGAGTAACTGGTTCGACACCTGCCTCCCCCAGGCTCCATCCCACCGACTCCTCCACCGACTCCTCCCTACCCCAACCCCACCCCCACCCCACACAAGACTGCCTCCCACCTACCAGCTAAACGCATGCCTCCCCCAGCCTCCCTCCCCCACCCACACCTCCCTACCCCACCCACCCCACCCCACACATGACCAACCAGCTAAGCACAGCCTCCCAACCACCACCACCCCCACCCCACAACCACCTCCAACGAACCAGATAAACATATCCTTACCCAAGACTCCCTCTCCCCACACCACCTCCTCCTCCTCCCCATCATCATCATCATCATCATGCTGTCGGTTGCGATGCGACAAAGACTGCTTTCATTACTTGACTGCCGCTCTCCCATTTCATGAAAGCTGCTTGCAAAAGTGTTGAAGTGCTGCTGGCTTTTGCAAGTTACCAGCGGCACTCTCTCGGGGAGCAAATAGAGGTTTCACCCCGGTAAGAACATGTCCAGGCAGGCGCAAAACTATTTGTCCCTGCAGTGGCTGGTCGGGAGATGTTGGGAGTTCCATACATCAAACGCCCTTAATGCTTCCACAGTGACATGGTTTTCTGTTTAGGGTTTGCTCCCTTACCCTATGGTTCTGTCAAAAACCTGTACCACAAGGCAGTGGTTTACAACTCTGCAGGGCAGGGGTGTCAAGCTCCCTAAGCTATTGCAATACCTGCAATACCTGCATACGATCCTCCTCCCCACTTCTCCATTATCCCCCCTCAACACACACATGGACACGCAACATTGGTTAGTTGAGCCGCGGCCCATCCAGCACTTTTTTTGTGTTCTTGTTCAAGTGTTTTGTTCAAGTGTTATCAGTGCTAATGCACTGGTCTTCCATCCCTAATCACAATTGCCTCTACACAATACACAAATCTACAACGATATACAGATACCCAATTACAGGAAAATAAGCAAAACATCGGTACATGAATGATAGGTAAAGAACAGGTCATTCATTGCATTACAAAGCGGACCCTGAGCAGCATCGCTAATGTCTGAAAGGGCATGCGATAATACAACGCGCCAGTCATGCTTAGTGTTGTAACGGGTACATCTACCTAGTGCCAAATAGATGCAGCCGCTCGCATGGTGCCACCAGACCGGATGGCCAAATGAGTTGAGCACCCATAGATGTTGCTAGGATCTAAAACAACAACAAACAAGCAAAACACACAAACAAACTACCCCAACGCCACACCCCACACAAGACTGGCTCCAACGAACCAGATAAACATATCCTTCCCACAGCCTCCCTCTCGCCACACCACCACCTCCTCCCCACTGCTCCAGTATGCCCCCTCAACACACACATGCACATGCTACACCGCTTAGTTGAGCCGCGGCCCGCCCAGCACTTGACCCTCATTCCGTGCATTACAAAGTGGACCCTGAGCTGCATGGCTAATGTCTGACAGGGCATGCGACGACACAACACGAGCAGGGTCCACAGCGAGGAAAGGAGCAAAAATGGGTGACCACTGGGTCATATTGAGCATACCCTTGCAGGAATAGTTTCCCATTCTGTAATTACTGATATTGTGTAATTTAAACAAAAATTGATGTAGATAAATTTCAAATATACTTCAAACACTTTAATCGATTTATTTTCCCCCCGATATAACTACAGCAAAGTATTTTATGATTGCGCGTGTATTTTGTTACTCCACTTGTGGTGTTCGATATGAAATTTCTAGCCACTTGGGTGATGACCGTCATTTCCACGGAATAAACTATTAATATTGCATTTGTGCATCGGTCTTTTTGACAAATTGTTCTTTATTTCTTTTAATTTTGAATAAAATCTCAGTTTTGCACTACGCATATTAGCAAATTCTTTGGCAGCGGGCATTTGTTTTGATATATTATTATATTATATATTATTTTGATATATTCGCTGACCCCGAATACCGTCAATTGGGCCTAGTAAACCGGAGGAACACGGACACTGCGATTTCTGGCAAGTTCAAACGGGCTCAAATGAGTTCAACCATGGCTGGTTGGGTCGCACCCGTTGCTGGTTGGGTCGCTCCGAATCGCGCTGAATATGCTTATGCACAACACCCCACTCATGTTCACCGTGGCAGCGGTGTCAAATAGATGCAGCCGCCAGCGTGGTACCCGCGTAGTGGGAGCGAGTAAATAATGCCAACGCGGATAGTTCTCCGTATTAACACTAGATGGCGCCACCTCACAATCGCGATATTTCTCTGGAGCACAGCGAGTGGCACTCATCGATCGCAAATGATAATTAAGCTGGGGGTTGGGCATGTGGAGGCCAGCGGGCAGGATGTACCGGTTTTCCAAGCGTTGTCTCACCGGATATTCGCGGGCGCATCACAAAGCCTCCCCCCACACCCCCTGCCCCCACACCCCCACCCCCCACGTCCCACCCATCTATTCTGCAAGGTTTCGCAGAATGACAGGTTCTGGCTGCTCGTTTTGGGTCGTTGATTTTTGGTGTTGGAATTAGTTGGTTGTTGGAGGTTTACGTCCAGATCGCTCTTGAAATTCTTAATATTGGGGGGGGGGGAGGTTCTACATGGGAATTAAATAATCGGACTCATAGAAATACCCCCACAATGGTACTGTTCCTTTCAAATATTCCCCGTATATTGTGTAGAAAGAGTGATAGGTCAGAATCGGAATATCTTCGTCTGCAGCTACACTGCTCGGTTCATTCTCTGATATATGTGTTTGTGCAGTGGTGTTATGCATCCTAGCACCATCTAAGTTCATATCACGATGGGTCCCGACTTGTGACAGTGCGCATTCATGGTGATGTATTACTGATGTCCCACTGGGAGACCAGGCTGCTAGCACCATGACCCGATATCCCACTCAGTCATATTATCCCATTACTGAGCAAAGCAGTCAATGCCATATTATCTTTTAAATGCAGAGCCCTGGACTCGGTAGCGACAAGTTTCAATTGTATTATTATAGACTATGCAAGGGACAACATAACACGCGTATGTTGGTTGAGATCCATACCTCTGTCTGGCCAACAATCTAGCCTATCGTATATTTTTCTGTCAAGAGTTCTGATGAGAGTGACAGTGATAGTAGTGCTCACGGCAGCTAGGTGGCGACGTGCGGTGGGTTTGCCTTCCTGAGTACAAACCCAAGTCGCCCAGGTCACTACGGTTTACAGCGAGTGGGGTAAGAGGTAGCATTTTCTGGTTGAACGCTACAGACCCTCTGTTAAATAATATCTATATAATATCATTTATATTGCACGTAAGTCATTGGCTTGACTCGGCCTGGGTTCGTGAAACGTGCACTCTTACCAGATTTGCCAATCGCTGGGCTTGAGTTATTTTCCACGGCAGAGATGATGGATTTTCACAGATGCAGTTTTATGGGCTGAGAACGCGCCATCTGGTGTCAAATTAGTGATAGCAGACGATATTTAGTGGTGGTGGCTGGAGCCATGGTTGAAGGTAGCAGACGACAATGATAAAGTGGTGTGATATTTTGAACACATGTATATAAATCATATATATATTATATATATATATATATATATATATATACACATATATATATATATGACTCAGCCTCACGAAAATGGGCCAATCAGTGGTCAAGTGAAGATATCGGCATCGCAATTCTTAAAAGTGTAGTGCATTTCTTTGTTTCAAATTAAATTATAATAGAAACAAATAAGGTTGTTGTATTTTCTCGACCTTTCCAACATCTCTGTCAATGCTAAACTATAATTATACCGATCGATGCCGACATCCAATGATCGACACCGACAACTTTAGCAGATGTCGGTGTCACAATTCTTAAAGTCTCGTGCATTTCTTTGTTCTATATTAAATTATCCTAGAAACAAATCAGGTTGTTGGATTTTCTCGACCTTTACATTCACGATAAATTTAAAGACTTTCCAACACCTCTGTCAATGCTAAATTATAATTATACCGATCGACGCCAACATCCATGCTCGACGCCGACAACTTCCACCAATCGGCCTCTTTTTGTGATCCTGACCCATATATCTATTATGCATATATAACCATTGTTCACTCTCGCGTGACCATAGGAACAGAGCACAACAAATGTACATTCACTGAAAAAGTTCTTTATTAAAACAAATTATCTTTCCAATTGAATTTGAATTATATGTTATTATGTAATATAGTAGGGTGATTATGGCCGGCATCCCACAAGGGGATAACCTTTCTTCCTGTAGGAATATTCAAGAAATAATATACATTCAATGAAAAAGTTGCATTTCTTTTAATCCATTATTTTTACATTTGAATTTGAATTTCATTTCCTCATAAAATATGGTAGGGTGCATCCCCCAAAGGGAGTAATCTTCCTTGTAGGAATAAAACAAATACAAATACATTCACTGAAAATGCTGCTTTTTTCAATGTATTATTTCTACATTTGAATTTGAAATTCATTTAGTATTAAAACATGGTTAGGTTTCTTTGATTGATGCCCCTGAGGAAGTAACATTCCTCCAAGTAGGAATATTATAAAATACACAACTGTTTTTAATGTATTATTTTACATTTTAATTCGAATTTAATTTCATCATAAAATATGAAAGGCTGGCTTTGGTTGGCATCCCTGAAGCGGGTAATCTTCCTTGTCATAGGAATATTAAAAATATATATACATTCACTGAAAAAGTTTCTTTTTTCAATGCTTAATTCTTTAGAATTGAATTGAATTTCATTATAAAATGTGGTAGGGTGCTGTTGGAGAGCACCCCCCCCCCCTAAATGGGTTTTCTTCCTCTCTGTAGGAATATACATATACATTCACTGACAAAGTTAGTTTGTTAACGCATTATTTTTTAATTTGAATTTGAATTAATTATAAAATCGGGTAGGGTGTTTTTGGTTGACATCCCCCAATGTGGTAATCTTCCTGCCTGTACATTAAAACAGGCCCCCAATGGCAAGAGCCGATGTTAACTTATTGCAAACAAACAAAGTGCATCCAAAGATAACTCAGATAAGCCTATAAAATAATATAACCAATATGTGCTAACATAATTATATGACCACATCACTAACAACACTCCTCTCTGTTTATATCTTTCCAGATTGTGGCCGTTATTTCAGTCTTCTTCATCGTCGTTTCTATCCTATCCTTCTGTTTGAAAACACATCCAAACATGCGGGTGCCTGTCATCAAAAACATCACAATGGCGAGTGGAGACGCCAACAAAACTCAGATATGGACCCTGGAAAAGAAACGAACTGAGCCTCACGAGGCGTTCTTCTACATAGAATGCGCATGCAATGCGTGGTTCACGTTTGAGATTATCATACGCTTCATCGTCAGCCACAACAAGCTCGAATTCGGCAGAGCTCCCGTTAATATAATAGACCTAGTGGCCACGCTCTCATTCTATCTGGACTTTCTCCTGACGCGCTTAAAAAAGGAAAACGACATCCTCGAATTTTTCAGCATCATCCGAATTATGAGATTATTCAAATTGACCCGCCATAGCCCTGGCCTGAAGATTCTGATACACACGTTCAAGGCCAGTGCCCGTGAACTTAGCTTGCTAATCTTTTTCCTTATACTTGGCATTGTTATATTTGCGGCACTCATATTTTATGCTGAACGAATCCAGTACAACCCGAAGAACGACTTCACAAGCATACCAGTCGGCTTGTGGTGGGCGATCGTTACCATGACGACCGTCGGCTATGGAGACATGGTGCCAAAGACCTACATTGGTATGTTCGTTGGCGCCCTCTGTGCGTTGGCGGGTGTACTAACCATTGCTCTTCCGGTCCCCGTTATTGTGAGTAACTTTGCACTCTTCTACTCGCACACCCAAGCACGAGCTAAGCTACCCAAGAAGCGTCGCCGAGTCTTGCCGGTAGAGGCGGTGCGACCGAAGGGACAAGGCCCTGCCCGGCATCATGGTGCCCACGTTCCGGGAGGCGTCGGTGGCCCCCAGAACAGGAGGATGAACGCCATCAAGCACAACCACCCAGGTGCGGACCCGAGTTAACCAACCAACCTTCTTTTGTGTACACTCGTTAACAACATTTCTATTCCCAACCACTCCCCCTATCCTAGCCCCGTCCTCTTCCCTTCCTTATCCTCCCCCCCCCCCCTCTCTCTCTCTGCCTCGCTATCTCTCTCACCCGCTATATACCTGTTTATGTGCCTCTCTCCCTCTCTTTCCCTCTCAACCTCTCTTCCCCTCTCCCCACCCCTCTCTTCTCTTCCATCTACCCTTCTCTTCCCCTCTCCCCCAGCCCCTCTCCCCTCTTCCTTCTACCCCTCTCTTCCCCTCTCCCTAGCTCAGTCTCCATTGTCCCCTCCCTCCCTCTACCCCATATTTTCCCTCTCCCTCTCTCCCTCTGCCCCTCTCTCCCTATCCCCCTCTCTCAATTCCCCATCTCCTTCTCTTCCCCCATCCCTATCCTCCCTCCCCTCCCCTTCGCATCTCCTCCCCTCCCCTCTCTCCTCCTCGCTGTCTTCCCCTCCCCCTCTCCCTCTCTCTCACTCTCCCCTCTCCCTGTCCCCCTTCTGCTTCTCTCCAATCTCTCTCTCCCCTATTCCCTCTCCCACTCTCCCTCTCTCCCCTCTCCCTGTCCCCCTTCTCCTTCTCTCCGCTCTCCCTCTCTCCCCTGTTCCCTCTCCCTCTCTCCACTCTTCCTACTCACTTACTCACGTACCCACTTACCCACTCACCCACTTACCCACTTACACACCCACCCACGCACCCACTCACTCACTTACCCACTCACCCACTCACCCAACCACTCACCCACTCACCCACCCACTCACCCACCCACTCACCCACTCACCCTCTCTAGCTCTCCCACTCCATTTACTCATGTTCCACTGTTTCTCTTTCCCACACCTCACAACCTCTCCTACCTCCTCACCACCCCACTCCATTATCTTCGTCTCCCTCCACTCCAATCCGTCCTCCTCCTCTTGCTCTCCTCCTCCCATCTCCTCTCCACTTAATCTTAAAGCTTGCATAATCCAATGAAAAAACCACAGCATCATAAACCAAACCAAGTGCCGAGATTTACTCCTGCCCATCCAACTGACAACCCGGTGTATCCATTAATCACTTAGTGCAGTGTAATGCTGTTGTGCCGGTGTCGCAGTTTGAGCGCCTGCCAGTTTGAGCGCCCTGCCAGTGGTTGTATACTTTTTTTGTAAACATAGATTTAAAAGCCTTCATTGGATCGATTAAAAATATCTTAATGCACAATTGAAGAGGAAGATCTGAAGTATTTAATGTAACCTAAGAGCAATTTACTCTGAAAGTATTAAAGCAGAGATAATAGTGAAAGTTGGGATATTCTGAGTGTCAGTGCCAGTGTTAGCCTAACCAGATCATGGCCTCAAAAACTATTTTCGCAAAATAAATTCAAGAACTTCCAATTGGCTGATAAAAAAAAAGCTGAATGTGAGATTGTAGAGAAAGATCTGAACTATTTAATAGAAACAAGAGAAATTTGCTTTCAAAGCACCACACATCACAAATTACTGTGATAGTTAGGGTGGTTTTAATGTTGTCTCTATCCGCGCATGCGCAGAAGCAACTGAAGGGTGCTCAAACTGGCAGGGCGCTCAAACTGTGACACCGGGCTACCACAGCTTACCTCGAAAACAGCTAGACACAATTTGTTGTGGCCAACATTACAGTATGCATAAAGGCAATTAATGGTGCATGTTTTGCACTTCAACTCTATCCACCGTTAATTAACGCTTTATAACCGATGTTACCTCAAAATACTAAAGTAATATAAAAAAAAAAATTCTTGAAGATTTATGCTGTATATTATGGATAAATCTGAACAAACATGTTTTCACCATTAGACAGTTTGTCGATAGAAACAATTTTACTGACCCAAGGGATTTTTAACCTCCCACACCACATAGACATGGTATGACTAGAGAGCAACTGGCCTTTGATGATGCTGTAAGTTATACATAACAGTGGAAATCAAAATTAGCAGAGGTGGGGGCTCGGAGAATCGAATCACTGACCTTCAGATTAGGAGTCCGACCTAGAGAAAAGTCAGGGACTTTAACCACTCCGCCACAGAGAAAACCACAACATATATATGTATATTATATACATGTATGAGGAGTTCAGGTTGAACAAATTGAGATAAACCTTGGAGGTAGACCTTCAAAAGTTCATTTTTTACATTCTTATTTTTATGTTCAATGCTCCACAACCATTTCATCACATGCAAAGTGGAAGTAGTGAAAATTAAAATTACCTTCAGGTATACATCTGTAATTTTAATGTAATTCTTGGATTGTCGTTTACATGGTTTTGTGCCTGAACTCTTCATGTGCAAATATATGATGAGTTCATGCATAAATCCCCATGAATGCTAAATCAAATGAAATTAACTTAAAATGCTAAAGATTTACCTGAAACTAATAATAATTCCCACTAATTCCAGATTGGTTGTGAAGAAATGGTAATAGAGCAATGTACACACAAATAGAAATTTAACATATTAACCTTTTGAAGGTTTGTGTCCGATGTTTATCTCAATATTTGGATCGGCGTTCATGGGGATTTCCACCTGAACTTTTCATATATGTGATGTATAAGAGTTATGCAAGTATAAAGGCACGGAAGGCAAGATTCCCTATATATTGATTACCCATATGTTGTGTACTACTTTATGGGTGACCCCTTTTCACAGTTGGAAGAGGTGGTGCCACCACCCTAACCCCTACCAATGCGATGAATACTGTCACGTGTACACTGGAATAGATAGATATTTATATATACCTATAATTATATATCTAGAGCAAAATAGCAGAAAATCCAATCAACGGATTGTTCAACTTTCCCTTGAATTACCCACATCCCCCTCCCCTCTGCCCTTCTCCCTCCCCATCCCTTGCCAATCCCCTCCCCCTCCCTCACCCCATCCCCACTCCTCTCTCTCTCCCTACCCCTCTCTTCCTCTCCCTCTCGCTCTCTCCCTCTCGCTCTCGCTCTCCCTCTCCCTTTCCCGCTCCCTCTACCTCTACCTCTCCCTCTCCCTCTCCCTCTCCCTCTCCCTCTCCCTCTCCCTCTTTCTCTCCCTCTCCCTCCCCATCTTCCGTGCACCCCCCCCCCCCATCACGTGTCACTGGTAAGTGTGCCGCCAGGTGCGCCCCCTAGCTTCTGCACCAGCCACCAGGAGGAGTGAGTGCAATGCACAGGCGGAGTGGAAACGCATTTCATCATCGTTGTCAACACATCTCCTTGTTATTTGTTGGTCGGAAGAAACAACTTTGTATCAAAACAATATGGTTACTACCAATTGGAGATCAAAGGCAATTAAAGTTCAGGCAAATATTTTAGAATGTATAATATTTTAAAATAAATTGTATGTATATATATGGAGATATATGTACATATATAGAGAGATATATGATGGTTCAGGCACAAATCCATGTAAACGCCAATCAAAAATTGACTTAAACATTGCAGTCAAACCCTCATAAGGTTAACTTATTAATTCCTATTTGTTGGGCCATTGCTCAATAGGCATTTCTTTTCAAACAACATGGAATTAGTGCGAATTAAGATTATCTGCAGGTCAAGTTTTAAAATTCCAAATCAATTTTAGGAGTGACGTTTACGGGGATGTGTGCCTGTACTATTCATATGCAAATGTACACCTATGTATCCCAATTACTATGCACATGATATATGATTTGTATATATATACTATATGACATGATATCATATATATCATATATAATGTACTAATATATATTACATTTGTATGTATCTATCATATATTGCTATATTATAGTTGATCTATATTACATATGATACAGACATAGTGTGTATAGTAGATATTGTGTTATATAGTATTATATATGTGGTATATATATGAAGAGTTCAGGCACAAAACCACATAAACGGCAATCCAAAAATGGAGATAAACATTGGATCAAACCTGAAACAAATTTTCTTTTTGTATTCCGACTTTTTTGTTCATTGCTCCATAACCATGTGATCATATGAAAAGTAGAAGTCGTGAGAATTAAAATTATTTTCAGGTAAAAATTCTATATTTAAATTACATTTATGGATTGGCGTTTACTTATTTTCCCACCTGAACTCTTCATGTATATCTTATATATCGTATAATTATGTCAATTTTGCAGTAATCATAGGATTAATAAGAAAAGCACTGTGGTATTTATGTTGCCTTTCTTACCATGGTAGTTGTTTTACAACATGCTTTGGCGCTAAATAGAGATCCTCGCACAGGGGGTTTCTTTTTTTTAACGCGAAGAAAACCATGTGCTAAAAGCATCGATCACCGAATGAATCTCTGTATGTTTTCTCAAAGTTTTGTTTTGGCTATGACATTTAGAGAAAGAAAAGCAAATTTGATTTGTTTAGCTATCCATTTGTGTATTAACAGCTTTGAAAAATAATAGGAGGAGAAACACACAATTAGAAATGATAAGAATGCCTTCCACATTGTTATGGTGCATTGCCGATTCCTCATATAGGCAAGGTATAGGATGCAGATATATCTGGAGCACTTTGCTGCTTTCCTAGGTAGATAAGTTACCTTTACTTCATATCGTCGCTCTATGTGTCCTTTTCAAATATATACAATTGTTATTGGCCACTGCATTCTTCCTCCACACTAAAATAAAGGTAAATTATGATGGTAATCAGGCCACGAGGGGCCAGCCACTACTGGGTGTCATGTCGGTCGGGCTCTCATCTCTGTTGGATAAGCTACTGTGAGATCTGGACAGTCAGAGGACCCGTTGAGCTCTCGCAGGGATATTTACCAGGCTCGGTCGGTGTGTGTGTACTTCCTGGCTGCTCCTTGCCTGCCCAGGTTGCCTCCCCCCGGTCGGGGCCAATAGCAGTGACTCTTCAGATGTCCAGCTTTTGCGATAGCTTATCCAAAAGTGATAAGTGCTCGACCAATGCAACATCCAGTAGTGGTTGGCCCCTCGTGGCCTCTTTCTTACCATAATATTCCAAATTCTACTGAATGCTAATAATGTTTATATTATTAATTAATGAGATGTGTGTGGCCTATGTAATGTAACATCAACCCCGTCTGAGTTGCCTTACTTAAAACGCGATTAAATACCTGATATATCCTGTCACATGAAAAAGCAACAGCCGTTATTTCACATACAATGTTGATGTCCAGGTAAGATATGTGTCCATTATGTTGCTGTAATGTATACAACCTTCTTTGCAGTACATCTTAACCCATGTGTGTAATTATTTTGTTCAAGCATAGCTATATATAATTATATATATGCTGTATTACTTGTATAGTCCATGTAATATTCAGATCCAGGTGCTGAACTCAACAGCCAGTTGTAGTTCTATAATATCATACCTGTGATATTGCGCGAGCTGCGACCCTGAATTCTGTCACGCTGTAATAATAGCGCGAATGTAACTGCATACATATTATATATATACATGTCACATATGCGCGTGTTCTACTTGATCTCACATTAAATCTCTAGAAGTAAAATACCCAACAGTTAGCTCTAGCACACTTACTGATAAATGCTACCAAGATAATAATATATAGAAACCCATTTAAGTAGTGTATATCTATATTGTAACTACAATTACCAGGTTATTTTAAGGTTACCTGCTATTCATAAATATGTGTCTAGAAAATAGAATCCTGTAGCTTAGATAAACAATCGCGCTTAATGATTACTGCTACCAAGCAGGAAATATATATATATATAAATATATAAATAAATATATAAATATATATATATAATATATATATATATATATATATATAAATATTACCAACATATATAACTAAGACATATATGTATTAGAACTTAAATTAGTCCACTGCTGTAGGGTTTATTGCCTGTTATAAATAGGTATATTAGTAAATAATTTCATTCTCAAGAATTTTACTGAGGAATAGACTACTGAAATGACAATGTAATGAGGATTGGAGAATGGGGTGGGGTACATTGATACTCATGGGCACATTTTGTCCAAGATATAAGTCTCCGATATGTAGCTAATATAACCCACTTGATTAAATATGGTGTCCTATGTACTGATAATTACGACAACAGAATATAATAGATATAAGCATGTATGTAAATAATGCATCTCAATATCATGAGTATAATCGGTAGTTTGTTAAAAGGTTCATTGCTTGATCTGTATATACATATAAATATATAATTATATATATATTGTATTATACAACAGAATGCTATAGATTAGGTAATGTAGCACAATTACCAATAAATAGTAAAAACTAAATTAATATATGTATAGACGTAAACAAATATGTAATTATTCATATCTGTATCATGATTATAATTGCTGCATTGCTATGAGGTTCATTGCCTGTTATATATAGATAGATATACATAGACAATAGATCCCTGTAGACTAGTAAAGTTCCCCTTGACAGTTCTTACCTATTCTGATACTTGCAGTCTGTATCTGTTACGTTTGTACTAAGTGATACGCGTGGCTGTAGCTATCTATCCATGATTATATTGCATTATGCTATGCCACAGTAGTTATTATTAAGTCATACTTGTATAGATAAATCCTGTTGATTTTGAATGAGAAACCCAACCCAGTAGACTGTAAGTTCCTTATGACTGTTAACATATTAAGCAGCTAAATGTGAAGTGTTTATTAACGTAGAATCTGTGCAATGGAACATATTGTCATATATATTCCAAAGTTGTGGTCTTTGCTTGAGCAATCAGTAATCACCCGGTATAAGCAGGTAGGGACCACAACTTGGATTTCAAAACGTCTTGCTTTCTCAAGACGTTTTGAAAAACCAAGACAGTTTACATATAGAAACAAATAGGGGTGATATGTCACAGTCTGGTACTACTTTAATATTGAGGATGGAACCTAACAGAATATATCATTAGAATGATAGACTGCTGAAACAACAACCCATCTTCCTGTGTGTACATTAGAGTACTGGCTTATATGATGCCACACATCATGATTTGTTCATATCCTTGGTTATTTCTCATTAACTATGTTCAGGATTTTGATTGTAAGAAAAGTACTTTTTTAAATAGACCATGGTGGTTTACCAGTAAGAATGACTAATTCCAGCATACAAGCATCACAATGTTATAGGCAAACTAAGATTATCTCTTTATTTTAATGTAGTTTTAATTGAATATTAGGAACATACTATACACAGGAGCATTTTCTTCATAGAAACGTGGAAGAGCTACTTACACCCATTCTAATGATATATTTTGTTAGCTTCCATCTTCAATATTAATGTAGTTGCAGACTATGACAGCTCACCCCTATTTGTTTATATATGTAAACTGTCTTGGTTTTTCAAAACTTCTTGCGTTTTCAAGACGTTTTGAAATCAAAGTTGTGTCCCCTACCTGATAAGTATACTTGTGATTTATACACAGAAGACAAAGTGGGGGTAGGCCTTGGCAATAGTGATAGGATAGCAGCATTTGCGAGTTCTTATATCCAGAATAATTTGCCGTTTACACCAGTGAATAGGCACAGAAATGGAATCCATGATCTTTTTATATAAGTTGCAGCTCATGTAGAAATATATATTTAATTGAACATTTTCATACGTAGTTTAATGCATTAATCAGTAAAAGTGGTAGAGGGAAATTGAAGGCTTTGATGTCTTGCTGCAAAATCATATATATATATATATATTTACATTTAAAAAAACATCCAGCTCAGATATATATATAACACATGCCATATTCTGCCCTATGATGAGACTCCATATGTTAGTATATGCGCCTGTGAAATACGAGCAGCTTGCAGTCTCAAGCTTACTATAATTGCGTGAACTGCTGATATATTATATAGATATATACAACTCTAGTCATATATGAAGGAATTCTTATATATAGATACATGAGGAGTTCAGCTGCAAAACCCTGAAAACGCCAATCTGAAAATTGAGATAAACATTGGAGTCAAACTTTCAAAAGGTTAATTTGTTTGCATTGCAATTCTTTTTGTTCACCGCTCCCTAACCATTTCTTCACAACCAACATGGAATTAGTGAGAATTAAGATTACCTTTAGGTCAATGTTTTTTAAATAAAGTCAATTTTTGGCTTGGTGTTTAAAGGGATTTGCGTTCAAACTCTTCATATATATATATATATATGGAGTCTCAGCTACTGCATCAATGTATCCTTGCACCTCCAACATCCCCTCCCCTTGACAAAAAGAAAACTAACCCACCTCTGCAAGGTCATCAGGTCATGTTAGCTATTATTGCTGGTTGCGCATGCGCCAATTCTAACATTTTAATTCCCTGCTTGCGACAGCTTCTTTCGACGCGCTCCCCATTTCTCACCATCTCCATCCCCGCCTCCACCCACACCCACCCCCAGGTTGTGCTTGTGCATCTCCAACCTGTGGAGATTAATCGCTGTGCTCTCTTGTGTTGTTCTCTTTTTAAGGCCAAGGCGGGGCCATTCAGGAGATGATGCCTTTCAGGAGTAAGTGTTATCCCAATATTCTGGTTTCCGGAAGCACGCTTTATATTTCTAGGTCATAGGTCATAGGGCAAGGTCAGCCTCGATTTGGCAGCATTTTCTTCTCATTTAAAAAAAAAGAAGAAAATTTCCATTTTCTTTGTATTTTATGTTATTTATTTTTTACCCGCAGGCAAGCAGAGGTTATTGTTATTACTTTTTTTTAATATTTTTTTTATTAATACATAATATTCCTTTTGCTGCGCGGCGTTATTGCTATTCTTACTGCTAAGCTTGGAGGTTTTGTTTTTGTTATTTTAAGTGATAAGAGGAAACGTACACCTAGCCATAAAAAGGGAACCGGATCTTTCAAAGAGGAGAAAAGATAATTATTCAGAATACATTAAAAAATAATATGGATATAATAATTGTCCCCCACAAGAAACATAAAATACAAAGTTTATAACCTGGTGTTTAACTATTTAAGTGGGGTTTGGGTTTTTAAAGCTAATGCCAGTTGTATTTCTGGATGCCTGTATTAAAGGAGAATAGGTATATATGTGTCTATGTATATAAATATATACATAAATATATATATAGCTCTGTGAAAGCCAATGCCATATGCAAGTGTATATACATAAATATATATAAACATATATATATACATAAACATATATTAATACATATAAATATGTAAACATATTTTAACGTGCATAATAGCATGTATATGGTGTCATATAGTATATATCATAATATATATAATATATTGCATATTATATATTACATATTAAATTACGTATTACATATATACAACGCGTAATTCATGTTCACTAATATATTCGATATTTATATTATATAGTATATATATGATATATATTATATATATATATATCTATATATATTGTATATATATTGTAAATATATATTTTATATATGTTTTATATAGTATACACATATATATGTTATACATATTTTATACACATGTTATATATATATATATTTTTTTATATATAATACATTATACATATTTATATTTATTGTTATGCGTTTATGTTTAAATATATATGTATATTTGTATAAGAAAGTGATTAGTGTTGAGTGGCGAAGCCAACACCGAGAAGACAGAGGCGGCAAGGTGCCTGCTGGTCACCCTCCCCACCCTTTAAGAGGGAGGGAGAAGGAGCCAATACAGAACTTATTACATGTGATAAATGGTTTATCACTATCCATATATATTTACACATATTTTTATATATTTATATACATATATTTATTTATGCACACATATGTACCTAAATAAGGCATTGGCTCTTCACAGCAAAATCATTACCTCTTTCATTCTGGGGCCAGATTGCACAACCTCCACTACCCCACCCACACCCTCTCATCTTACCCGGTGCAGTGTGCTATCGTAAATGTGCATGCTGGTCGGTCCACTGTTTCTGGTTTGGTGTACGTCGGACATCCCACTATAAGTGCTGTACTATGCGGTACCCTTCTTACACAACCCTATTTAACCTTGATTAACAAAACAATTGATTTCCAGTGCGTTGAAGAGAAGTGGCTTCTGGCTCTTCGTAGACGAGCATCTCTCTCTATATAGATATATATACACTTATATATATATATGGGTCTAATCCCAACCTGTCAATCACAGCTGTACTCCATTTCCTATTGTTTTGAGAGTGGTCATTTGCCTATGCCTATTGTGATGTGGTTGGAAATGTTGGAACTTTCCCCTCCTTTCGCCCGCCCAAAAGAACCCGGCTGAAGTTGTTGATTTTAGTTGTTGTTTTTGTTGTGTGCGCGTGTGTTTCTAACCCCCTAATGTGTTTGCATAAAGCCTCAACTTGTCATTCCTGTACATTTCTCCTTGTGGACTGACATACACTAACTGCATAGTGCTTACAGGGTTGAAGCATGCATCAATAGGTTTACTACAACATTAGCTGTGAGCACTGAATGGAGTACTCCCATTTTGGGTTTTTCATGCCTCCCACCCCTTTTTTCCGCCTTCTAGATCGAACAATCCAGCGCATCTTTTTTCGCTGGAGGTCATGATCCCCCACATACCAAGTGGGGGCAATGCGCAAGCGCAATGAATAATCAGCAAAGCGCGCATGACAGGATGGGTTGGTGCCGCTTGCACCGACACCATTCACCCCTTTTAGTTTTTACTTCTCCCCTCCATCTCGCATTCATTCACTCCCTCCCTCACTCACTCAGTCCCCGCCCACCACAATGATCCACGATGGATCACATGACAGCCCCCCTCCCCGAAGCTCGCCACAGACTTCCACTACCGATCCCGCCCCTAGCGGCGAAAGTGAAGAACACGGCTAAGGAAGTTTTCTGGCTACTCTCCTATGGGGAGTCAGTTACTGTGGGAATGCTCGCAGTTGTCAACAGAAACTGCTGGGTTTGGTGTAGCGAAGGAGGAGCATGCGTCCGAAGAGGTGGAGGGGGGGTGGCGAGTGAATTAAATGCAGCGCATGCGCGTGTTTGCGCGTAACCAAAAAGTGGGGGAAAAGAAAAAAAAACTCAATATGCCAAAGCGAAAACCAACCCAGGTCCTTCAAATCAACGCATTACTTTGTTCTCACTTGAATATCAAAGTATTGCATTGCGGGAAGCCTCTATTACATAATAGGCATATATATGTGCATATATTATATATATATTCACACATAACCTCATTAAACTGCATGTTGTCATCTAAATTACTGACCGATTTTCTGGGTGGGTTTTTTCCTCTCAATTTAATAACACACTCCGTGGTATCTCATAAACCCCTGCATTCTAGTTGATGTATTATGATTAATTTACATTTTGAATGATCTCCCAAAGGCCTATCCCATTCAGTATGTCCAAGGAGGATACACTATTTGTGTCTAACTATTTTTGCATTGAGTGTATGCTTAATACCCCTGTCACACTACGACGTAACGAGCCAACGTGAGCCTAACGTGGGCATTTTTCGTCATGACGTTGGGTTACGTCATGATGACGTCAGAATGACGTTAGAATGACGTCGAGCTATGTCACATTACGTCGTGTTACGTCGAGTTACGTCAAGGTTTTGGACATGTTCAAAACTTTCGACGTAGGTCGAACGTAAGGGTTTACGTTCGCCGTACGTTCTGTTCATGTTCAGTGAACGTCAATGACGTTAAATGGACGTTATTTCAATGCTGCTCACTACGTTCAACTACGTTCCACTACGTTGACCCACATTAAACCAAGTGCAAAAGCCTACGAGGCTTAATGGGAAAGTCACGAGAACGTCAGGAGAACGTCAGGAGAACGTCACGAGAACGTCAGGAGAACATGGGTTCAACGTACGTTCAACGTCTCATGACATAGCTAACGTCATGTAACGTTCTTCTGGCGATGGAATAACGTTCATAACGTTCCGTGAACGTAGTGACGTTGTCCTCTCTCGGGGATTGACGGTATCACTACGCTTTACCAACGTTACGCTCTCGTCCACTACGGTGCATCCACGTTCAACTTCTGCCCAAATTTGCATACTACGCCGAGAAGTTCAACGTTCTTCACGTTCTCCCTACGTTGACGTCGTTACGTCGTAGTGTGACAGCCCCATTAGATTGCTAACATTTATTCTTCTAGTTCTACTAACCCAGGAAGTCCTTTTAGATAACTGTGCTTTTAATGCTGCTGTAGAATTCCATATTCATCTTTGAAGTTAGTGACCATCTAACCATGAACTATTGTATTGTTTCAGTATATTCAATTGGCAATGTCAGTGCATTCCTATATGTTTTATTAGTGCCGCTGATAGGAGCCACATGCCATCATGTTACTTTGTCTTAGTTTGATTCACTCCTTTCTCCAACCCTTACATAATAATCTCATGTCCTGTTCTTTGAACTCCTAGATCTAGGTAGGGGATGTATTCAGAGTCTGTACTACCAAACGCGAAAGGCAGTCTTCAGTGTTCAAATAATCAATGTGCATAGATATATCTTTAGCAGTTCTCATAGGTTCATCATAGGAATGTGTTCATAGGAATGTGCTACGTTGATTGATTGATTGATTGGTGGTTGTTTTATGCCGTGTCGGCAGCATAGGCCATATTCACGGCGAGAAATGTTTGGTTTTTGTTCAAACCATCGCTTTTACATGTAAAAGCAGACAATCAATTATGTGCCAATAGACACTCATTAAATTAGAAAGCTCACAATCATCTATTTGTGGTCAAGGGAAACAAATTCCCATAGAAAAAGAAAAGTTTTATTAATAATTGATAGAATCTATTTAGTAAACTATATGAGGTGGTACACTCCAGCTGCCCTCAAAAAGGCTAAAATGTTTTCCTGTTTTACCTTAGTAAAAAGGTCATGCATACTGTCTGCAGTGTAGAACTGTTGGGGCAGGGCCAAAAAGAAAGTGAATGCGTTTATGTGTGTGCTACGTAAACGCATTCACAAATGTGTATTTTGTCACCTGAGCCATTTTCAAATCATCGCAATATCAATTCCACATAATCATACGTACATCATACAGCACCAACACCAGACAGAACTTGTGGCCAAATCGTTAAGAGCGCAAACTTCCTTTGTAAGAAGCTTCAGTGTTGAATCCTGGTCGAGTTAAACTCATAACCTACCAAATTGATACTTGTCGCTACCTTTCCTGCTGCTTTGCATTACTAGGATAGGGCAAGTACTGGTTATCTCAGTATCAGGATAATGTGACTGAGTGAGAAATTGGATCATGGTCCCAGTGGCCTGGTTTCCCAGTGGAGCAGCATTATAAAGTCGCCATGAATGCACACTGTCACAAGTTGGTACCCGTCCTGCTATGACCTTAGATGTTGCTAGGATGTAAAACCCCAACAAACACACAAACACAATAGCTTCAACCATTGAACAGACTGCAGACTGGCTTTCGCGACACTCCTTTCCGCCGCTATACTTAATGGATGTGTGTGTGTCTGGTACCATAGGCAGTTGTGTTAGTAGAAGTATGTGTTGCAGGCAAAGGTAGCAAGCACACTACTAACCACTTACGTTGACATTAACCGTTGTTCCATTTCCGATATAGTCAACATGTGTTGTTATATTATTGATCATATCCATTTATGATTGGTTTGTGAAGAAGGTTAGACCACTGTTAACAGCATATTCCAATACAAGAGAGATTCAGTGGTATTATATCCCTTGCTGACTGACATGTGTGTGGGCAAGCCAAACAAATCAATCCAAGAAAGTAATTGCAACTAAATCCTTCATTGCGAGTGATATTTGCACACCACTTTGCAGCCTTTGTGTGCCTGTATTGGGATATATAAGGTCCCTGCTATTCCCAGGTACTTGCCCGGGTGTATAATGACAGGCCTCAATGTCACATTGCCCAGACGGGATGGCCAAATGAGTTGAGCCTCCGTCTCACGTTTTCATAAATATTGGGATTCACACCATGTTCAAACCCTAGGCGAGTCAAATTAATTACTTAGAAATGTATACTTGTGACTTCCTAGCGGGACGCTCGGCATTATTAAGATAGGGCAAAGACTGAGTGGTTGGCTCAGTACCTAGGATAATGCGACTGAGTGGGATATAGGTTCATGGTGCTGGCAACCTGATTTCCCAGTGGGACAGCACTATAAAGTGACCAAGAGTGTACACTGTCACAAGTCAGTAGCTGTCCTCATATGACCTTAGATGTTGCGAGGATGTAAAGCTCCAACAACCAACCAACTCAATGTCACATCTGTTCGATGCTCAGAAGAGAAGCGGTGTTTTCGATATAATATTGGCCCGGCATTGCCTCAAGCTGCGCCACCTAACTTCCTTGTTACATAATTGGCCCATTTCCAAACCGAAAGGAAAATTGTGCCACATGTCAGAACCAGCTTCACCATTGATGCAATGCTTCGAAAGAACCAAAATGCTTCATTGAATGCCACTGTGATGCAATTAATTAATCCTACTCCTAGATACGCATAACCCGCTGTCTATGAGATCTATTGGATAGCTAGCTACATGTGTAGCCTGATATCTCAAAGCTTGCTGTTAACAGTTGGTCATATTATTCTTTGTGAAAGTTGTGGTTGTAGTTTTGTAATGGTGTACTTTACGGATTTGTTTCCTTCAGGTTTCGCACCAAGATATGACCGAGGTATAGTATCTCCATTGCTATATGAGTGAATGGTTGCCATGGTAATGCTACAACTATGGTTGCTCTGCCATGCCATATAATACCTGCAGTTATTCCAATTAACCAAACAGAACAAAACCCACCCTCCCACTAATATGACTTCAGACTTTCCGCGCCAGTTGCTTGTGTTGGATAATGATTATAATAAATATAATAATTATAATAAATCCATTGGTTACTTAGCACCATTATGTTACCATGGCTAAAATATTGATTGACCTACATACCTACCCCAACTATATAGCTGGTCATAGGTAATGGCCGACTATTTAATTTAATCAGTTAAGCTAAGCAAGAACAATATTATTATTTCCTCCTTTTCTGGATCATTGATCCTTCATTTAAGCACTTTAGTAGAATAATAAGAAGAGACATGGGGAAATAACCAGCATGCATCGCCAAGAATGGTCGCTGTATATTTAAAATACCTATGACTTCAACTGAGGACCAAAGAAAATTGATTTCTTTTAAAAATAAGAAATATCTGAATACGAGACTGCGCATGACCTGTTCAATAGTTTCGGTGCTAGCTGCTTGTGTAAATAATTGCACTACACTCTAGCAGTCAATGTCACACCCTAGTCTTCGTGAGGCAATTGAGGAAACTTAACAATATATTGTGTTGTAAGCATATCAAGTCCAGCACCTATATATCTCTCTATATATATATATATATGCCCTGTTTATGCTGATGATACATGTATTTTCACACCTACCCACCCTACTTGTTTTAGGGGGTGTAAGAACCTCTAATTAATTGTTATCATTACTGCATGTTGTTTAGTTTGCTTTGAATTTACCCGGTTGCAGGCCTCTATGAATTTTAACAATGATAATAATTGATTGAAAACCGTATTACCGGCTGTACAAAAAAACACCTCTATATATGCGGGGGAGGGGGTGGGGGATTCTCACATGATTGACTTGTTTTGATCCTGGTTCTGATTGATAAGATTGTTACACATACCCATGACAGCTGCTGTGCTTCTCTACCTTGCCGGTCTTGCTACTACTCTCTCAGCGCAGCGTTTTCCTTATATATATATATACTATCTCTCAGATTGCGCCTTCCATTGATAGGCAATTACTGAAACCAATTTTATCTCCTTTAACTTTCACTGCACTTATATCTACATTATAATTATATTATATACATTTTCCCACCTTTATTTTACCCACCACATTTGGTGCCCAACACTTATTGGGTTTGTTGGGGTTTGCGCGACTACTACGCTCACGCTCTAATGAGCAAACTGCTGTGTTTCCTGGTTTTTGTTAACACTCTCACCATCACGATTGAGGGAGGGGGGGCGAGCCAGTTTACTAACTAACCAACTAACTAACATTCCCTTACGCCGCAACAATTCTTCCTATTTGCTTCCTCTCACAATTTTGGTTTTTGGTTTTTGTTGACCAAATCTTGTATTGGCATTGCGCATGGCGTCCTGTCGCGAACCCCCTTGTTTTTATTTAATTTTTGTTTATGTTTTGTTGATTAAACACTTGCTAACTGCGTGAATGTCTAATTTGATGAGTCGCGCTAAATAATCATGTGCTGGATGCGGGTTGGCGCGCGATTGCAATTTTTGTATGCTCTCTATGACACTCTGGTTTCCGCGCGAATTTCTCACTAATTAACCTTCATCCACTATGATTATTACTTTTTATTTGAGGTGAATACAAATGCTGCACAAGTGTAGTATCCACATTAATCACACCAACGCAGTAAATGCCGTTATTGGAATGGAATGCATCGACTTTGAACACAATTTTCCCCCCTTACCCTGTATTACTTTTATTTTTCTTTATATATATATATATATATCGAACAAATATTTTGTTGTATTACTTTTTTATATGTGGGATTGGCTGGATATTGTCATGGGCACATTAGAAGGGTTGAATCTACGAATTAACACCCCTTCTTACATTTATATGAATTCTTTTGCAAATCTTTCCGTAAAGCACCCTTTAAGGAATTCATAATCTAACTGCTGATTTTTATACACGATTCCTTTCTGGCCACTATTCGCACATCACACTAACTGTGTCTATTCTTAACTTTGGGAATAACTTCTTTAAAACAAAATTTAATTTGGGAGTAGTGCCCTCCATTATTTCCTCTGAATACCACTCTATTTCCGAGTTACAAGAACCTTCAATGATATCACTTGCTCTTTGGCCGGTACATGGATAGGAGTCTTCTTTAGTTTGTTTTGTTGTCAGAAGTCTTGACCACAATGTTTAGTTTGTTCATGTCTGCACGTACACGTCCATGGCACATTCTGTTTATGTACGTTAAATCTCTACCGCATGCCCTCTGCTAAACATAGTTACAATACTTTTTTTTGGGGGTGGGGGGATGTATTCCCCTCTGATATTGCAACATCAAGTAATATATTATTTTGCTTTGAAGACGATGAGAGACTGAACCTGTTCCCCCTTGTTCGCAGATATATTAGGCCTTCCAATCTTGCCATTGCTACCTCCTTTCAGCATTGTAGTCTCAAGACATTTCTAATCAGCAGACAGCCAAATCCATTCCCAATTGCCCTAACAGTACCCCGCTCCAAATATATACCGCTAACTTGATGGGACTATATTGGAGCATAAACTAAATCCATTCCAAATCGCCTAGCAATAGAATGCAGTGAACATATATCAGCAACTTCATGGGACTATTATGGAGCATAAAGTAAATTCATTCCCAATCGGCGTAGCAATAGATAACAGCAAATGTCTACCGTTAACTTTATGGAACTATTTTTTATGTTTTTAGCATAAACTAAAATCCATTCCCACTCAGCCTGGCAATAGAATGCAGCTAATGCTTACCGGCAACTTTACGAGACTATTTTGTTGCATAAACTAAATCCATTCCAAATTGGCTTAGCAGTACAATGCAGCCAATGTATATCGCCAACTTTCTGGGACTATTTTGGAACATAGACTAAATCCGTTCCCACTCAACCGAGCAATAGAATGCAGCTCATGCACATCACCAACCTAATAAGACTACTTTGGAGCATAAACTAAATCCATTCCCAATCGGCCTAGCAATGCAATACATTTACCGCATACCACCGACTTTATGAGACTATTTTGGAGCATAAATTAAATCCATTCCCAATTGGTCTAGGAATAGAACACAGCAAATGTACCCCGCCAACTTTATGAGACTATTTTGTCGCATGAACTAAATCCATTCCAAATTGGCTTAGCAGTACTATGCAGCCAATGTATATCACCAACTTTCTGGGGCTATTTTGCAACATAAACTAAATCCATTCGCACTCGGCCTAGCAATAGAATGCAGCTAATGCACACCGCCAACCTTATGAGACTACTTTGGAGCATAAACTAAATCCATTCCCAATCGGCCTAGCAATGCAATACATTTAACGCATACCACTGACTTTATGGGACTATTTTGGAGCATAAATTAAATCCATTCCCAATTGGTCTAGGAATAGAACACAGCAAATGTACACCACCAACTATATGGGACTATTTTGGAGCATAAACTAACTCCATTACCAATCGGCCTAGCAATGCAATACATTTAACGCATACCACCAACTTTATGGGACTATTTTGGAGCATGACCTAGTTACATGATATAACATAAATTAAATAACATCACTTCTGAATTGGTAATATAATTAATCACTGGGCCCTGGTTCATAGCTTTTGGTCAGTTGCCATTACCAACGCCAACCTGCTATACTTGTGCATGTTCACCACTGCTGTGTTCCGTTAAATAAGTATTTTTTTGCAACACCCAGTTTTATTCTTCACAGAAAGATTCATTACATGGCGGTAATACTTTAAACAAAATTTGATCGATGTCAATTTATTCTTGAACATCATTCTTCTGTATTGGAGGTTTTGCATTTAGATAAACTGAACTTGTAGATGCAGTAAACAGATTTAGCATTTTAGTGATCAAGGGTTCCACTGCTATACTTAAAACAGTATACAAAAGCTGATTTCAGTGCGCATCTAAAGATTAATTCGCCACTTTTTCACTTCAAATATCTCCAAAGTTAACCTTGTGAAATAACAGTTTGTTTAAGCAAATGTAACGTAGATCATGTTCATCAATTCATCATATGTATCAAAACAAATATTGTAGAAATTCAAAAAGCCCAAACTATCCAAATTTAACACATGATGGGATGGCTGAAATTTCACTGGTCACTTACTGTGTTACAGATGTCTAGGATTGGGCCTGCATGATCAAACCAATAACTTGAAAATGGTTACCTTGTTAGCTACTTAACATGAGAATTGGCATCAATAGAATTAGTTTTTTTCACAACTGTTTATTCATCAGAACAGAATAATATCAGTGCCGGAGCACTGAGGCAGCACTATAAATCTCTAAGGCAGTAAGGCAGCATTATAAAGCTATAAAATATTCAAACTGTCACAAGCTGATAATAGCTCTAAGATAACTTCAGAATATGTATGGCAAGGAACAGTGGAATGCGAAAGACCAATTGCCGTGATTGAAATGTGTCCCGTTTAATCAATGAATGTAACAACAAAAGTAAATAAATAAATAAATAAACATGTACACATGAATGCTCCCACCCACCCCCTTGTCAAATAATGCCAGTTGGAATGCCCGTGGATTAGCGCCGATGTGACTTAATGTCTTATGACAGATACTGATAGGAACTGTTGCCAGTGGTGACCAACTGCAGAAAGGCAGCATTATAAATCCCTAAGGCAGTAAGGCAGCATTATGAAGCTATAAAATATTCAACCTGTCAGAAGCTGATAATAGCTCTAAGATAACTTAAAAAATCGCCATAAAATTAACCCTTTTCCTCAAACACCTTTTGATGTTTCCCTCAGCCGACCTCAGATGTTGCTCTGATGTAAAACCCCAACAAACAGTTTCCCTCATGCGACTTTGTCCTGCCGAAAACTGTCAAGTATACTTGTTAGGAAGATATTAGTGTGTGTACTACTATACCAGTGCATGCTTATTCAGTTTGACATAGGGTCAGGGTCTTTATGATTGTCCTCTCTGTAATCCATATATTAGTAAAAGGTCCTGTCAGTACTTACATAGATCAATCAATAACTTAGCATATATATATATTAGTAATACATAAGTAGTCGGTTGGCATATGCATGTATCTTTTCTAAAAATCCGTTAAAAAGGAGAAAGAACTGTTTTCCATTTATTTTGATTTAATGTTCTGAATTTAACCAATAAATGAATACATCTTCAAGAGTTAATCATTAAAACCACAAAAGGCTTTTGAAATTGCACAATCCGATGAAAGTATAATATATTCAACGCTAAAGCAGGTATATTGGATCCTGAATATTCCTCATATGTACCGGTTTATTCATTAATAACCTTAGGCCTATATGAAAGGACGATTAAGTCAAATCACTAGAACTACCAGTGCATCGAAAATGGATAAACAAAGCCCTATGACTACTGGTGTATTCCTGCGCTACTCCGTATTGAGTGACACCCTTATGAACTCCAATGTATTGCAGGCGCCAGTGTAGCTGGCTGTAAGATGTGCTGTTCAATGTCACTAATCTTGTACATCGATGTCCAGAAATTATTTTGCATGGTTTTACATGAAACCTTAAAATATTGATTTTCTTTTTAAATCAAAAAAGTAAGCTCAAAGCACAACATAGAATAGCATTATAATGGTCAACATGTGTATATGTACATAAATATATGTGTGTATATATATTTATGTGATGTATAAGCATTATGCACGTATAAAGGCAAGGAAGGGATTATGTTAATTACTACCTTATTATTGATGGGGTGGCTTACTTCATGTATGCCCCCCCCCGGCCAACCACATGACCGGTCGTGCCGCCACCGGCACAATTCTAACCGGGATGCTACACTGTCAGCCGCACCACAAATTATAAGCATATATATATATATATCAATTATATTGATGAATACAAATATATAGAGCAATAATTCAAATCATCGGATTGTGCAACTTTGATCTTCTGTCGCATTGTTTTTTCCCCCTGTAATGTGTACTGCTCAAGCTTAAGTTGTATCCACATGTCAATACATAATTAAGAGATTAGCAAGCGAGAAGCAACCAAAGCCAATGCCTTCATTTTTATTTGATGGTAATTAGACATGGTGGTAGGAGTTGACTTTTCACTATGGCTTAGTTTCTCATCGCGAGTAAGGAACATCACCTGATATCCTTGTTACCAGTTAATCCTAGTAGAGCAACATCCTTAATATCTGCACCCTCTCACCCTTTCTTACCTCCTACCCACACTCACCTCCCTCTTCTCCCTTACCCTCACTTACCATCAACACCACGTATGTTCTGCCTTGCACTTATCCAATCCCTTCCTAGCCCCACTTACTAAAATAATAAGCTTACTGAAAGAAAACAACCACCAAAAAGAAAGATACCTAAACAAGCCCCAATTAGGCTTCTGGTGTTTCCATTTATCTAAAAGATTGTTTGGTCTCAATCATATATTTATCACCCACCAGCCATGTTTTCTGTTATCTTAACCACTCACGCATCTGTTTTCCGAAATCATTTTTGAACACTTCACTGAACTACTTTCCATCTCAATTGTACAATGCCCTATGTTCTCTCTAACACTGGCTACTTCAATGTTCCTGATGTTGCTTCTTCCATTGATTAAATACCGAGTGTTGAGTTCACCACTCACATTATGGTTGCGCTTTTATATGCAGACAATATATATATATACACCTATTTATATATTTGCCTATATATAATACCTACACATTATGCCTACCAGAGGAGTAAAACCAATGTATGTTGTTTACCATTGCTCTGCTATAGGGAATGGAGAGGAGAGTATACCGATGTTGATGTTTAACCACTCCGAAAAGGAAGACTCCATATCCCGTAACCGGCCCCAAAGCAATGTAGATAAGACTCAGCCAAGACTGGTGGAAATTGCAGTATCCAACCCGGGCACACCAATAAAAGTAGTAGAGATAAAGTCTTCCACCGCTTCCCTCATTCCAACGGGTTGGTACCCTCCAATTCTTACGTACTACATACAGTCCTAGATTTTTTTTTGATTTTTTTTATAAAGGCTTTTTTTATTTTTTATTTTTTACTTACCTTACCTTGCCTCCCCAGCTGCACTCTGCGAAACGACTCAGCACAAGTGGCCACACAACTTGCAGTGGTGGTTTCTGGTGCCTTTGCTCATCAAGTGGATTGCAATTTGCCGCAATGGATTGGGTTCGGGGCCTGGGAATTTGATGAATGTAGCAACATGAATGTGAATCTTCAATATCACCGGTGTCATTACTGTCATTGTAACCATTATCATCATCATCATCATCATCAGTATCATTATCATTAGCCTCAGCATCATCAACGTATACAGGATCATTGTCATCATCCTCAACCATATCATTATCAGTATCAATAATATCAGAATCAAGAAAATATACATCAATATCATTAGCATTATCATTAGCATCAGAATCAGCATCAGCATCAACATCATCATCAAAATACACAGCACCATTGTCATTATCATCATCATCAGTGTCACCATCATCATCACCATCTTAATCATCATTATGATCTTCATCATCATCAGGGTCTTCATCATCATCACCATCTTCATAAACATCACCATCTTCATCTTAAAGTTCATTATCATCCCCACCACCATCATCGTCATGTCCTGCTATGACATTACACGTTGCCAGGATGTAAAACTCCAACAAGCAACCAACTATCATCCTCATCATCATAACCACCACCATCATCGTCATCAGAATTATCATACTTGTAATCCCTATTGCAAAGTTTGCTTTCTTTCATTTCTTTGTTATCGTTCAAATTCCCAGGTCTCGTCCCGAAAGCCTGCATTGCTACGGAATGGTGCCGGCCATAGCTAGTCATTTCCCAGAGTGCATCACTGACTGTTACGAATAACAATAATCGTGATGGTGGCGTTGAGGAAACCTTTAAGTGAAATCAGTTGATATTATCTATCTTAATATATATAGCGGAATATCCAACTCTGTCATTTCATTAATTCAAATGTTGCCCTAGTTTGAGTCCCTTTTCATTTATAGGCTGGATTATATGCTAGAATATCTAATAAAGACCCTATATGTATCATGTAGGTCATAAGAGGATAGCATGACGCATCCAAATCTACCTTCTGTATAGACACAATACATGTATACTATAGCGCTGTAAGAAGAAAAAGCATTGCCTTAGAATCAATTTTGATCATGCTTGCTTCAAATAAGAAATATTAATTTACAAATAGAATTATCTGCAACTATTTCCAGGATATATGTAACCTGACACCATGAAATAAGTTGGGTTGCGCACCTATGCAATTTGAGTAATACTAGTAAAAGGCCATCTAAGTTCATGTGGGTGAAATTATTGCTTTTCTTTATCCGCTAAAACTTGCCGTTACTGGTTATTTTCACATCCTCTGGGTAAAACTATGTTTATAACACCAAAAAGTACTTTTATTACCCATTTTGTAATGCGCATTCACTAGAAGGACCCCAAAACACCTTGACTTTAAAGTCAATTTTCTAATATACGTAATGTCCATGCACAACACAATGGTTGGGCATTTTCTTGGTAATAATTTGATAAATATTCATCCTAGAAGAATACATTTGGTATAACGTTAGAGCTTACACACCGCTCTTTCTGAATATATCCTTAACTAAATTTCCTTGTTTGCGGCAACTTGACTCATTTTGTGGTGTTGGGTCACATATATACACATAGAATGGTGAAGGGACATTGCTGTTGCTTCGAATGCCTTTTACGGCTTATTAATGTTGAACTCTGCGACTGTCGCTAGGGTGATGCCCTCTTCCGCTTATATATTCTAATTGAATGCCTAAAGTTGTATATGTATATATGTTCCTAGAACTTGGTGCAGATCCCAAATCAGCGAGATGAGAATGGCTTCCTAGGCATTCTACGTTTGTCTACAATTACCTAGTCATCTGCTCAGCGATCTATCCCTTATGCGTGAATATAGCACCTTTGTGAGTTGTGCACTTGTAAGATCTGTACATGTATATATATTTACGCACACAGATATCATTATCGTCCATGTGACAGCACTGTCTGTAGATATTCCAATGTGAATCTGTATTAGATAACTTCCAGATTGTACTGTAATTGCAACAGATTATGTAATATACTTTTTTTAATCGACAATACTCGTGAGATTGACTTTAGTAAATTAATTTCTTCACCGTATATATATATTTATATATATATATATATATCTAAATATGCGGTTATGTAGTTATTACTCGCCAGCTCGGGTGTGTGAGGCGCCATCTGGTGTGGTACACCATGACTAGTCTGCCCTGGTCAGTTTCGCTCATCCTCTGCCCGCCTGTCATTGGTGGCATTTCTCTTTCAGACGGTCAAACCACGAATACTACATTATCCACCACGCCTAACGCCAACATGACGTCAGCGACCACTCACACAACCAATACAAACACTAATAACTTCACTTCAAACCCAGGTGGGTCACTCATCGTCAATGTCAAAGGATGTAAGACACCGTGACCTTGTCTATATGTATACATATATCATGTATAACTTATATATGAATATGTCAATATATCTGCAGGCAATGTAGCAGTTCTGGAAGTAAAAGCCGAAGAGCAAGTTCTATCAATCCAGTGAAGCAAAATAATTGTTTTTGCTGAGGTGCCTATTTCACTCTCCTGTGCAGATTGTGCTATTTAAATCGTATTGCAAATCCATGTAGTGCATTGCAATGATAAAGCAACTTGAGCTCTCACTTGTTATTGTTGTCCTCCCTTAGCAATGCCTGCACATACACATGTTTGCCATGTAGCATTAGTCAGTATTTGTTGCCCACACAAGCTAGTTAGTGTACATACAAGTCTTTTTACAGCCTTTGGGTGACGGTTGGTTGGTTGTTGTTTTACGTCCTAGCAACATGTATGGTCATAGCAAGACACCTTTGGGTGACGAGACCCACTTGATTAACTGAATGAATGTTGGATCCATCGATAAAGGTGATAACTCATATATATATAATTAAATACATTTATATGTTTGAATAGCATCATGCTGTTTTTTTCTTCTGATTCCTCCTGACTCTGATTAATTCCTTCTTCTATTCAGACAACAACAACAAGAAAGAGATCACATGTCATCTAATACATCGCAATGACAGCAACATTGCCATTAAGCTTCTTCTACCTACCCACCATCACCCCATACAATATTCCTGTCTCGCTCCCGTGTTTCCAAAGGGCCTGCATTGCGCGATTAAGCTTACCATCATGCATTTCAAGCTTCTTATGTTATCTGATTAAACTTCTTTTTTTCGCATACAAAGACAATAAGGTATTCCGAAGGGGAAAAAAAGCGAAAATGAACGTAGACTTTGATGGTAATTGTGTGTGTAACTACAAACAAGAATGGTCTCTTAGAGTTCAGTGTTCAGGTGCAAAACCATGTAAGCGCTAATAAACAAATTGAGATAAACATCATAATCAAATATTAAACAAGTTTATTTTTTTACATTCCTACTTTTTTTGTTCATTTCTCCATAATCATTTCATCGAAGAAAAGTGGAATTAGTGAGAATTAGAATTATTTTATGCTGAAAATATTTTATTTTAATTAAATTTTTGGATTAGCGTTTACATGGTTTTGCACACAAACACTTATATATATATATATATATATATATATATATGTATGTATACACAGCTAAGGTAGCATCTGGTCTGAAACCTTGTACCCCTTTTTGTTACTCATTTTGCCAGGAGCCGGTGATGGAAACGAGCCTGATAACAGCGGACCGAAAGGACCACAATTAGGACCGAATTCAACGCCACCTCGACGCTTGTCCACACACAACTCACCCACATCATCCACCCCGGGCAACAACAGCACCTTAGTGACGGTGAACACGTAACCCACGACCAGAGAGAAAGAGAGTGATGCATACAGGCGCACACAAAGAGACACTGAGAGACACAATCAACCCCGGGCAACAACAGCACTCTAGTGACTGTGAACATGTGACCCACAACCAGTGATAGAGAGGCATGCATACGGGAGCATACAGAGAGACACTGATAGATGCACAGAGAGAGACATAGAGAGACACATGGATATATTGGGACAGGCAGGGAGATAGAGGATGATACAGGCAGATACAGAGAGACGCAGAGAGACACAGAGTGATACGGAGAGAAACAGAGAGAGACAGAGATACATGGGGAGATACAGGGAGATATGGAGAGACACAGAGAGATACTGAGAGATATGGAGCGATACTGAATGATATGGAGAGTTACGGAGATATACAATGCAATACGGAACAATATTGAGAGATACACACATATACAGAGAGACATTGAGAGATACGGAGAGATATGGAGAGATACAGCGAGATACGGAGAGATACATATACATACATAGACATGCAGAGAGATGCAGAGAGATATGGATACATAAGGGGATATACATATACATACAGATACACACAGATACATACGGAGAGATACATATACATACAGAGAGATACATATACACACAGAGAGATGCAGATACATACATAGAGATCCACATACATAAGGATAGATACATAGATACATATATACACAGAGAGATACATAGAGATACGGATACCTATGAGATATACGGAGAGACACATATAGATGCCGAGAGATACAGAGAGATATGGAGAGATACGGAGAGATACAGAGAGATCCAGAGAGATACTGAGAGATACAGAGAGATACAGAGAGATACGAGAGATACGGAGACATACAAAGAGATAAGGAGACATAAGGAGACATACAAAGATATACATAGACAGATATAAACATATGAAGAGGTATGGATACATACAGAGAGGTACAGAGAGATACGGAGAGATACGGAGATGCATAGATATGGAGATATCTGGAGAGATACGGAGATGCAGAGAGACGGAGAGATACAGAGATGCATATCTATGTGGAGAAACGTTGAGAGATAGAGCCATAGAGAGGATGCAGAGAGATAAATGCATAGACCCAGGCAGAAAGAGACATAGGTAGAGACAGAGAGAGAGACATGGAGACAGACACAGAGAGATACACGGAGAGAGACACTGAGAGAGACAGTGAGAGAGACACGGAAATAGATACCAAGTGAGAAACACATACAGAGACACACCAATACATACAGAGACACCACAACACATGAAAAGACACAGAGAGACACCAAGTGATACACAGAGAGAGACACGGTCAGAAGGAAAGAAACAGAGAGAGAGAAACACACAAAGAGACACATACTGGTACAGAGACATGCAGATACAAATAACAGATATACAAAGAAATACAGTGGGAGACGCATATGAGATGCAGAGAGACACAGAGAGATACACAGAGAGATACACAAAGAGTCACACAAAGAGACATAGACAATGAGAGAGAGAGCTATCCCAACTATCAGAGCAATACAACAAATGCGGACCAAAGTGCGGTGGTGAAGATGACGTCACCCATGTGACGTGACATGAAGTCATGTGACACGCACAACGTTACCTGGGATTGACTCTAGCTTGTTCACTTACTCACTCATTAATTCATTAACTGCCCCTCACGTGACACACAACGCTAATGCTGTCTGGTGACCTTGGGAACTGGGTGATCTCTCACCTTGACCCTCTGCATGCCACCTCAGGTCATAGAAAGAAGGGAAATAGGGAAATGTGGAAGCAATGATTGCAAGGTGGATGGGTGGAGGGATGGATACAACACATTCCACATGCCCCATTCGCCACCCTGGTCCGGAGTTCATGCACAGGTGCATTTGCAAGCGCAAATGGTGCCGATGCACACAAAGCCGATGATGCAAGAACGTGAATTGTGGATGCACCAAAACCTGCAGAAAACATGCACGCATTTGGCCATCCACTAGTGATGAGAGGAGGAGGAGGTAGAGTAAGAGCAGGACACGGAGGTGGATTAAGATGAGTAAGAAAAGAAGGAGGAGTAACAGGAGTGACCTATATAATCAAAAGTATCACCATGAGAATACAGAGAACAGTGAATGAACCACCCCATCCTAAATCGAAAGGCAATGTCTGAGGAAGAGATGAGCCTGGCAATGGGTGCGTTCGCTGGGCAATACGTGTTTAGGGAATCCTTGTAGAGGTAAGCCGGTCAGTCAATGCTATCAAACCCTGTTGCACGTTTAGCATGTCATGATGCTTTGGGAGCGAGAGGAAGAAAACCCACAAGTGGACCTGGGAAGAGGTATGAATAGTATCTCATAGAGTAAGATGTGAGTGAATGAATTAATATATCTGTTAACAGAGAGGATATTTAACAATGGGGGAAACCCTGGATCTTCTGGGGCAGGGTAGGGTACGTGTGGGGCGGGTAGGGCTAGGAGTAGGGGTAGGGGGTCGGATTTCTTTTTATGTAGGGAAATGTGAACTGACATATATACATATATATATATTTATATTATATATATGTATATATACTTACATATATAATCCTGAGACCAACATATGGTTGCTTTGGCATATCCTTCACTATTTAAATTCTACACACTCCTCCTGCTGCTCAGTGACATCACAATGAATTAGTGTCTCTCTATTGATACATCGCATCATCCTATAGCGTAATTATAATTCTTCTAAAGACTTATGCCAAAATTTAGTTCCAACTGTTCGCCGCTGGTAACGGGCCCGACTGCTTTTGAAAACAAAGCTCTCTCACGGCGCTGGGCAACTACTTCTCAATCTGCGACGGATGCTTAATGCTCTCCTACTTATCGAAACCTAGTGTCTTATGTAAGCAGTCATTTCATTGGTCTGTGTGATGACCCGGAAGGACAGAAGCTAGGTCAGCCTTAAAGGAAGTGCTGTGTCGCCTCACCCTAGCTACGTCGCTATGGAGACAATTCACGTGATTTTACATTACCCCCCCCCCCCTGCCCCTTCTTAATAGGATCATTGTTTATTCTAATAAGTCGTTTATATACATACTATATACCCATTAACATGCAGGTGTCACCTGTATACATTGTATTTCTGGATTCATGCCCGTTTGTATATATATATACGTGATTTAATCCGTTCTACTGATCCTATAGCTGTGCTGGAGCTTCAATATGACTATGAGTGTACATAAAGTTTAAACCCGACCAAACCCTGTTGCCGTGATTGAGAGAGGATGAGAAGAAGAGGAAGGAGAAGAGTTGAAAAAAAAGACACCCCAAAATATTCGTGGTATAATATTTCCTGGCGGATTTATAACTGACTAACTACTATAGGCCTGCATATCGTAAATATGGCGGTGGTTGTTATAAGAATGTTACTAGGCACTCAGAAGCTCCCTCCCACCATCATCTGAGTAAAAGCACCGGTAGCAAGCAATGAAGTGTAGAGGCAGGCTGTTCGCGTGGAAGCCTGCTGATTAGTGACATTGACAGTATCAGGACCCATCCAACATCAGCTGCGCCAGGTGTCATTGAGATTCAAGGTGGTTGTATGCAAGTCAATCGACACAGCCACAGGAGTGCACTGTCCGATTTGTAACCAGATCGATGACTTAGTTCTCCCAAGTACTGCTGTGCACGGCCTGTTTCAAATTACCTCTGTTTTTTTGTTTATTTAATTATTTATTTATAGATATATATGTGTAGGTACTATTATGTACACACATAAAACACATGTGCCGTTGGACTGTCGTCTGAGCGGTGCAGTGTGTGGGGGTGCGTGCAGTGTTTGGCACCGGAAAGACACTAGTTCGATCGTGGCGGCACCTGTCGGAACTAACTAACTGCAACTAAGTGGCTAAGTGTCGGAGCGGTGCGAGCTGGTTGTTGACTTGGTACCACCTACTTTCCCCATTATACTTATACTTATACAGACCCATCTGATGAGACCGTGCCTTTGAGGAAGGAACCACGAGCCCGTTTGACGACAGGTGATGCCACCTGGTGGTACGCCGCGTTATAAACAATAACGCCACAAATAGCTGGAAGGTTCGGCGACGAGCCGCAAGGTGGCAGCATCGAATGGCGTTGGCAATGTGGACGCCTGAATTTTTCCTCCCGAGGGTTTGTTTACATTTTGTTTCCGGATTGCAACTGCTCGACATGAGGAGGGGAATATTAATTTTGTTTAAAGCGCGAGAATATTAATTAATAGCAAGAAGGCCACAGCAAAGACAACAACACGCAAGTCAAGCCAGGTGGATGTGCTTTAAAAAATCAATCCACTGAACGACGCCACGTCATTAATTACACCTACTTTGAAGACGGTGATTTGATTGTTATGTCATGGTACGATAAAATCATAAGGCAGAATGCAGTAGTGGGTTTTACACCAGGTTCTTACCGTTCTATCTTAGATAAAAGATTCACCCCGTACTCTTCTGTACAAGGTAGGGGTGAATATTTTATCTAGTTCTATCTAACAAAATCTAGGCGATGGGCGAAACAACAATTGGCGGAATAGACCAATGTTTGTTGTCGTCTGCGATTCTTTGTTACCGTTACCATGGTAATATGGTTCTAAATTAAGGAGAATACACACTAACCTGTCCGTATTTAGGGTTCATTGGCGCACCTTGTGCTAGTTCAAATCCAACTCAGTTGTAATTTTGTTGTTGTTGTTGGCTAAATAATCTGTGTTAATTCTTGTTAATATCAAAGGAATTATGCATTGAATCTGTTGAGTTGAACCAAGCAGCAAATATGAACGATAAATGACCCCCTTTTCCATTTGAAACAACAATAACATGATTTTTTTTGTTTTAATTTCCCAATGTGAAGAGAACTTGTGGCTACCACCTGAACCACTACAATATACCTACTTGAAATTCATTAAATGTTTATTTTGTTATCTCTTCAAATCTTGGCCGCAATAAATAGAGACTATGTTGAATTATGATAGCCTACCTTATCCTCGATATCGGATTTTGTTTCTCTTTTGTTGTTTTATTTTGATTTGCCACCCTGTAAATATAACATGTACACACACAGGATCAGTGTATAGCTGATTCCATTTTGAAACTGACAGATACTTTAGACCACATCCCTTGATATTTTCTGTTACTAGTTAGTTCCCATATTAGTCTTGTAGAACAACCATTGATTGCTCAAATACAAACTCTGTCTCTCTCACCGTCTGACTATTTAGCTCTTTATAATTCCTTCCTCTCAGGTATCATTGTATGTCGCCAACAACCCCCCACCTCTATCTCCTTCTAACGACTTGGAACCAATTAGTACATGAGTGAACCCTCCCACTCCCAACTCCACTCCTACTCCCCCTCCAACCCTGGATTAATATGGCAACTTTTGCCGACAAAATGTTAGTTTCAGAAGATATAATTAAAGCTGCATAGTCCGATGAAAACATAACATTTTCTTAACCAAAACAATTATCTAAATTTGATTCTACATATCTAACTTAGATAATGGTGCATTTATTAGGCATTTGTCGCCACACAGAAGGGATTACTGAGGTAATTGAATAGTACCTGTTACCGCAGAAGGCTATGGTGTCACAGTATTATTAATTTTCCCTGGTTGCGCTTCAAATATCTCAAAGGCTAATCACTTAAAATAAAAGTTACTTCAAGCTAATGTAAGCTACATCATAACCACCAACCTAATATATTTATCTCAGAAATTGTCAGAAACTCGAAACCATCGGACTGTGTAACTTTAAAGCTGCATAGTCCGATGAAAACATACAATTTTCAAAACCAAAACAATTATCTAGATTTGATTCTACATATCTACTTTAGATACTGGTGCACTTATCAAACATTTACCGGCACATAGAAGGGACTACTGAGTCAATTTAATAGAACCAGTTACTGCAGAAGCCTATGGTGATAGAGTTTTGGCAAGCTTGTCAAAATTAATTTAGCAGGTTTCCATTTCAAATATCTCAAAAGTTTGTGATTTAAAATAAAAGTTACTTCAAGCTAATGTAAGGTAGAGTATAATGAACAACCTAATATGTTTATCTCAGAAAATGAGAGAAACTCGAAACTATCGGACTATGCAACTTTAACTGACTGTCGAAAATACATAGTTATTTATGTGATTTGTTAAAGGTTCAGTGGGATCATCACTGTGGGGAATCCAATCCACGTGTGACTATTATATTCTCACATTACTTTAACATTTTAAAATAATTGTTAATATACAACATGAGGCAGCTAGACTACCAAAGAGTCAGTCAGCTAGGTTCCTTTTTCTACCAGTTGGTACTACATCTTACTCTATGTTTATTTTATTATATTCCATTCTTATAAAACTCGTACATATTTCACTTTTAATTTTTTGTTGTTCATGTCGCCTAATTAAAAACTAAAATGTGCATGGCATTCTGATACTGGACCAATGTCTTAGTCTACAGAAACACATCCAATTATAGATATACCAGGGGATGAAAGATCTCCGCGATTTCGCGGATTTCCGGGATTTTTCCTGTAGCTATAATTGTATACTAATATGTTGTGGCCGTCCTGATATGACCTTAGATGTTTCCAGGATGTAAAACTCCAACAACCAACCAACCAATACGTTTTTTCATGCTGCAGCACCATCAGCGCATACTAATATGTGGTGCAAACGCCGCAGCACTAGCAGCGTATCCTACTTATGCCTTCAAACGCCGCAGCAGGGTCAGCATATACTACTAGTACTAATATGTGCTTCAAATGGCACAGCACTATCAGCATATACTACTAATACGTGCTTCAAACATAGCAGCACCATCAGTGTATACCAATATGTATGAAACCCGACTTCCGGGAATTTTCAGGGATTCCCTGACAATGCTAAGCCTATGGGAGAATATCAGCATTTCCGCTTTTTTTCCCAGAGACCACTTTCATCCCTGTATACAGACCTAGTTAAGGGTGCCTCACAATGTTCAACATTTTCACAAGTGCACAAACCATATGATGGGGTGAATGGTGAAGACCCACAGTACACTTTGTAGAACCTTTTATTTTTAATGTCAATCAAATTAAAGCTCCAATAGTCCGATGAAAATACCAAATGTTCAAAACCAAAACAGTGATCTAGATTTGATTTGACATATCTACCTTAGATACTAGTGCACTTCTAAAATATTTGTCACTATATAGAATGGAGTACCAAGCCAATTTATATAGAACCTGTTATTGGAGAAGCCTGTGGTGGCAGAATTTTGGCGTACTTGCCAACATTAATTCTGTTTGTTGTTTGTTTGTTGTTGTTTTACGTCCTAGCAACATCAAAGGTCACATTAATTCTGTATGCTTGCACTTCAAGTATAGCAAAAGTAATCGTTTGAAATAGAAGTTGCTTTAAACTAAAGTAAGGTAGATCATGACGATCAACATAATATATTTATCTTAGAAAATGACAGAAACTCAAAACCATCAGACTATGCAACTGTAAGCAGGATTCGAACCCAAATGTCTTAGAATTCCGGGGCTGGCATGTTAAGTATTATACTACCTAGGCCCCTTGATCCAATCACTCTATCCACACCTACCTGTCTATCTGGCTCCTTTCCTGAAAGATCAGTGCAGATTACTATAAGTATAATGTCAACATTGTTATTGTACACTTTGTGTGTGTGGGGGGGAGGGGGGCGGCTTCATGAAAAAGTATGTTTTGTACACTTGTGACAATTTTGATAATGTGAAGGACCCTTTATATTTTCCATAACTGGTGGCCGGTGTTGGTTGGTTGTTGGAGTTTTACGTCCTGGCAACATAAGGTCATATCAGGACTGGTCGCCGGTGTTGTGTTGTACCACATGCGGTGACGTCACAGCAATTGACAACCTGGCCCTATTCGGTTATGACGCTCGCGTGATCCGAGTCGCCGGGGTTTCAAATAGAACACCGCGAGTGGAGCCTACAAATACAAGGGCTGTGTGCAAAACGACCCGACCCCAGTGCTCCACGTCTTGGCTGGGGGTGCTAGGAGCATTTGTGCTGGTACCTGTGTGTGGCATGTACTGCAAAGCTACTTTTTAAAGCAATTTTATAATGTAAAAGACCATCCAAATTAAAATGGACATATAACTATTCCCTTCATCGATCACTGAACTCCCTACACCGACCATTTCCATCAATGGACCACTAAAAGTCGGTCCCAAGGTCGGTCGATTTAGAGTGGTTTAACTGTGCATTTTAAAAGCTCCTATTTGGGTGTAGATGCATGTTTAATCTAAAATACCCAGAAAGTACTGTGAATGAATGAAAGCTTTACTTTTTATTTTGACACCAAAATTACTTGGGATGTATATTAACAGTAACCACCAAAATGCACTTTACTACAGGCAATTTGGCTAATTAGCACATTCTTTTGCTTCAAATTAATCAGAACAATTATGGAAACATGTAGATTTGCTTCGCTAGATGCCAAATCGCCATTGGTTACACAGGCTATTAATAGATCCTATCAGAAATAACCGTAAGATACCTGTAATTTGGTATATGGTAGACATAATTATATTCAAAGCAACATTAAATTGAGCCAAACAAAAAACACACTTCACGTTTCAATCAGTTTTAAAGGATATTTTTTTTCAAATAAATAAAAAAGAATCTTAAAATGTGAATAGCTTGAAAAGTAAACAAGATGGAACCGTTCTGTGGTATGTGTGTTATTCTGCATTTAACTAGCACTGTGTGATTAACTTTTATTAACGACCAAGTTTGAGGATCTAAAGAAATGACTTCCGGTACCTACTAAGAGACATAATAATAATAATTATTATTATTATTATTATTATCATCATTCTAGTGCAATTAGTTCCTGATAGTGCTGCATCAAGTTGTTCCATTTAACGCGGAGTAGCGAATCCCACACATTAATCATTGACAAAGCGAAGCACAACCAAAAGCCTAGGGGGGGGGGGGGGGCGGAGCAGGGGTGTAGCTAGGTGTATGCGTGTACACCAAAACGTCCACATCGTTTTGTCAAAAAAAATAAAAATAAAAAAATAATAAAGAGAGAGAGGAGGCATGTAGTAGTCCGGAGTGTCGAAAACTCAAGTCTAAAATGTGTAAAATCCGCCAGCTTAAGCTTAACCACCCCCCTAAACCCCTGCCACAATTAGGAGCACACATCGTTAAAGGTTTATCTACGCCCCTGGGGAGGAATTTCCGCTCCTACCAACCGGAAATGGGACGAACGCGCCAGTACCCAGACATGTTGTATGCGTGCATTTTGTTTCGGGTATCCAAGGGCTTCTCATATTGTGTGTTTATTGTCACCAGGCCCCTCCCTCCCCCCACTCCCCCACATGCTATTCCTTATTGCCCATCACTCCCCGACCCCACCACCACCCAACCCCAACCCCAATCTCCAACCCGCAAAGGAAGCAACTGATCCCTCAGTTTGTTCAACGACCCCCCAACATAAACACTAAACACGGGCTATTTGGGGGGGGGGGGGGGGGGGGGAGGACCCCTCAGATAAAAATAAAAACAAATACTACTAACAATAAATTAATGAAAATAAACTCCTTATTAAGAGCGAGGAACTAATCTATTCAACATGGCCAGGTTGCTTGTTCTATGCCATTCCTTTTTTTGGTAATTTACACCCACATACAACACCATCCATCTGACGTCGTTTCCATGGTAACTAACGTTAGTGGCAGGTGATGTTCGCTACATTCATTCCCTACCCCACTCACCCCTTATGCAGAGTTGTCTATGTCCAGTGTGAATATTACACGAATGTGTATGTAGCCTACATGTGAACCACATGTGTGTATGAGATTGGTGCATTTTAAATATGCATTCATTATGTACCCATATTAGGAATCATGTATTATGTATATAAGATCACAGTGAAGGGAAAACAGCATCAGACAAACACACCTAACTACGACGTATACACTTTGCAATTGAGCCTTACATGTTGTAGTATATCCAGATGAAATAAACCCACATATATATGTATGTATGAAGAGTTCATGCACAAAACCACATAAATGCCAATGCAAAATTGGAGATAAACATTGGAATCAAACCTACAAGTTGTTTTTTTATATCCCTACTTTTTTCTTCATTGCTCCGTAATCATATGATCATATGAAAAGTGGAATTAGTGAGTATTTAAATTATTTTCAGGTACAAAATCTGTATTTAAACTACATTTTTGGATTGGCGTTTACGTTGTTTTGACCTGAACTCTTCATATATATATATATATATATATATATATATATATATACACATGTAAATACGTACATGTATACAGTCGGAAAACCCAGTAAACGCCAATCCGAATATTGAGATAAACATTGGAGTTAAACCTTTAAAAGGTTAATTTTTTACATTCCCAATTGTTGCTATTCATTGCTCGATAAGCATTTCTTCACAACCAACATGGAATGAGTGAGAATTCAAAATTACCTTCAGGTAAATTTAAAAGAAATTATAGTAAACTTTTGGATTAGCGTTTACAGAGGTTTTTGCCCAAACTCTTTATATGAAAAGAGTTCAGGTGCAAACCCAATAATGTAGTTTAAATAAAGATTTTTACCTGAAAATAATTTAAATACTCACTAATTCCACTTTTCATATGATTCATATGACTATGGAGCAATGAAGAAAAAAGTAGGAATAAAAAAACCCACCTTCTTGTAGGTCTGATTCCAATGTTTATCTGCAATTTTGCATTCGCCGTTACGTGGTTTTGCACCTGAACTCTTCATATATGTACACATACATGCATGTATATGTATGTTTACATACAAATAGATGCATATATATATGTGTATATACACAAAGATCAGACATAGATAATGTATAAAGAGCCTGCCCTTTAACCAAGTACTTGATAGGGAGTAAATTTTCACAACAGGCCTGACACAGCATATATATATACCAGCATCTCCTCGCACGCACATACACACAACACACTGCGCACACTTGCGGAGAGAGTCACACAGAAAAACCCATGCATTGATTGGGTTGTATTGTTCTTTAATAATGTTCAACTCAATTATATTAATTATTATATCAATTGTAAATTTTATGAGGATTTTCTGCCCATGCCGTGGCTGTATCGCGCCCCCATATTTTCACCCTTAATTTTGCGTGTTTTAGTTTTCATTCTATTTTGTACACTGGTCCCACCGCGTAGTCCTACTGCGCTACTGTGCTGCGGTAGGGTGCCGAAGTATGTGTGAATCATCATATTTCGGTCGTCCATTCACACCTATGTACATGCACCCTCCCCCCTCATCTATATATATATATGTATATATATATATAGTATGTGTACAGTATGTACATGTGTATATAACTACTATGGCAAACACAAATATATTTATATAATTAGCAGTGCAAATACATACATGTGGAATGCACGCTATATACTTCTCTTCACGACAGTCTAGGACATACCCTATGGTAATCACACTAAACAGAAATAAACCTAACAACAGAAATTAACAGATGCAACCAGATCTCATTATTAATCAACCCTTCGAAGGTAATTCACAAAGTGCAAAACAAATAACCACTCCCCCCAACAACAAAAACCCGACCGCAAATAAACCCATAACAATAAATAAGCCAGATGGTGTAAGAGATATTATCGTTTTTTCTTTGTTATAAGCCAAATTGTATAAGTGATATTATCCTTCTTTTTTTGTTTAATATTTAAATTACAAACCTTTTTTTCTTAATCCCTAAAAAACCCACAATAATTATAACACATGTCGACCCTGAAAGGAAGAAGAATGTGAAGAAGCAAATGACAAACTGAGATAATAGTCGATAAATCGTGATATCAGTTGACTCTGATGATTCTCAATGTGGCTATGGATACCATGTATGCACACTGAGTGAGGCGTGTGTAGGCTGCTGGTCTGTTGATACTACTACTACTATGTTAATCCTAACTGATCACTGAATGCCTCTCTCCGACATGTACGCACTGAGAGGATTCGGTCACGTTCAGTGCTACCTCTCACTTGCTAAGCATATTTTCATGTATCTTTGTCAAACCAACACTTCTTTTAGACAAAATAAAGTTCATGTTATAATACGCGGCTTGTTGGAGTGTTCCACTGCTTTTGCATGAACTATGTTGTCAGCTTGTTCGCTTGTAGGTTTCTTTTTGTGTTTTTTTTTTGCACCTTAACAACATCTGATACTAATCGGTAGAGCGCACAGGCTTCCCGTGTCGGAGGTAGGGAGTTTGAAGCACATCCGAGTCAAATCAATCACTTATCAAATTGATACTTGTCACTACCTAGCTTGGCGCTCGCATTAATATGACAGGACAATAACTAGTTAGTTACAGTATCAGGATAATGTGACTGTGTGGGATATCAGGTTCTGATCCTCGCGGCCTGATTTCCCAGTGGGGCAGCACTACAAAGTTGTCATGAGTGTGCACTGTCACAAGTTGGTACCCGTCCTGATATGACGTTAGATGTTGCTAGGACGTAAAATCCCAATCAACCATTATCTCAGCAATCATTAGTTGATATGCATAATAATTTAAGGCCTGAAGACCAGTGCCTCATCTGTGTGGCTTCACTACCGACAAACATGCTATGTTGGTGCAATATCAGGAATATTGATGCAATTTCAATATGTTGGTGTAACAAAGTTTGTTTTATTTACCGACACCTCTAGAGCACGTGGATTTTTATCATCAGCTATTGGACGTCAAACATAGTCATTCAGACATATTTCTTTGTAGGAAACCTGCTGCCGCCACATAGGCTACTCTTTCAGATAAGCATCAAGGGGCCTTTTATATGCACATTCCCACACACTGGACAGCACATTCCACAACCTTTTAATGAACCAGTTGTCAACCACTGGTTGAAACGGATGTTGGTGTAATATCAATATATTAGTGCAATATCAATATAGTGGTGAAATAGCAATATGGTGGTGCAATATCAATGTTTGTGTAATATCAATATGGTGTGTGATATCAATATGGTGGTTCAATATCAACATGGCAGTGCGATATCAATATATTGGTGCAATATCAATATGGTGTGTGATGTGAATAGATAATGGTTATATGTGGTGTATAACATATTATGCAAATATAAAAATACGAATGGAATTGTTTCCTTATTATATTATATTATTATATTACTTGATACCATTGTTATTCTCCGTAAGACTCCTCACTTGACTGGTGGCGCCTCCAGCGCTCACCCCACCCTCCACCTGGTGCCGACATTGTCAGTTGCACCGGAGGATTTTTGATAGCAGAAACTCTAAAACATCGAATTATGCAACAGTCTTCTCAATTGCATTCCTCTCCAGTTGTTGGATACTCAGTAGAATATTATAAACTCATAATTGGTCTTCCTCATTCCATCACACCTTGCCAATTCCTAACAGTGTTGAGTGCCAGGCAAGGTAGTGACAAGCTTACATGTTTAAGTTATTGAACGACTTAGAAGTTAGAACTTCATAGTCCGATGAAGCATCAACTTTTCAAAATTAAAACAATTATCTGGATTTAATTCGACATATATAACTTAAATACTGATGCAGTTATTGAGTATTTGTTGCCATGTAGAAGGGAATGCTAAGTTAATGTAATATAACCTGTTATATTACTGCAGAAGCCTATGGTGTCAGCATTTCTTTTGTGCTTGCCAAAATGAATTTCATGTTTGCACTTCAAATATCTCAAATGTTAACCAGTTCAAAGAGAAATTACTTCAAACTAAAGTAAGGTAGATTACAACGATCAATTTAATATATTTATCTAAACAAATTTAGATACCATAGCATTTAGTAAACACCCCTTGCCTGTTTGCTGTATTGAAGGAATGGTAGCTAAAATTATCAGACACTGTTGCTAGTGTCATGGGGGTGATGCAAATGGGAAATATAGTGCCTAGAGCGGGAATCGAACCCAAATCTCTTGCATTCCGGGCAGTGTGCTAAGCAACGTGGAGGTCCTAACAAGAATGAAAATAAAGAGACAGATAATACAAACGATCTAAAACAGAAAAATTAAATACTTTGGCCACATTATACGACACCAGGAATCACAGAGAAGAATACTTGAAGGGAAGATAGAAGGGAAAAGACCAAGAGGGAGAACAACATGGATGGACAACATCACTGAGTGGACAGCAATGAGCTATACGGAATGCGTGAGAGGAACGAATGACAGGAAGAGATGGAGGTCCATTGCAGCCAACCTTCTTCGAGAAGACGGCATCCATTGATTGATTGATTGATCTAAGAAAAATGACAGAAACTCAAAACCATCAGACTATGCACCTTTAAGTAAGGTTGGAAATTGTGGGTGAATTGGTTGGTTGGTAGTTTAACGTATTGGTAAAATCAAAGGTCATATCAGGACAGCTACCCACTTGTGACAGTGCACACTCATGGGGACTTTATAGTGCTTCCCCACTGGGAAATCAGGCCACCTGCACCTTGACCCAATATCCCATTGAGTCACATTATCCTGATAGTGACCTAACCAGTCTTGTGGGTGAAAATTGCATGACCTGCCGCAAGCAAACCATATGCTGAATTGACTTGGCCATCCCGTCTGAAAGAGCTTTAATATATTTAAATGCCACACAACAAATCTTCATGTAATGAATCCACGCTGAGGTCACGTGATGAGATGTGCTAGCCTTGGGTGACAGAGGTCAGAGGTCGGAGCTACAGGTGTTCGCCCATGTCAAGGGTCACCCAGAGGTCAGCCAGGGGTCATCTCATCACGAGGCTGCCTACAGGCAGGTGACATAGCCTGATGCATAACCACTGACATGCGCGCACCTGGACGGGATAGACAAGTTGATAAATTGCACGATTGCTTCCCGGTCATGTGATTAATGCCCAGCCGAATACAACGAACAAGGACCGGTTGGCTCAGTAGCAGGATAATTTGACTGAGTGGGATATCAGGTCATGGTGCCTGTGGCCTGATCTCCTAGAGGGGCAGCACTATAAAGTCGTCATGACTGTGCATGGTCACAAGTCAGTACCCGTCCTGATATGAGCTTACGTGTTGCCAAGATGTAAATCTCCAACAACCAACCAACCTTGTAATTGAACAATGAGCAGCATGCACATAGATGCTCTTCCCCCGTTCATGAAAATAAAGTCAAACCTGCATAGTGCGATGAAAACATGAAATGTTCAAAACCAAAACAATTATCTAGTTTTGATTCTCCATATTTAACCCTGATACTGGTAGATGCCTTCATGATGCGACATCTGCATTCAATCATGAGGCTAACCTGGAAGGACAAAGTGACAAATAAGGAAATACTCGAACGGACTGGGCTGCCCTCTATGGAAGATCTTCTGATCACAAAGAATCTCCGGTGGACTGGAAACCTCATGAGGATGTCATCAGACAGGCTACCAAAGCATATCCTCTATTCTCAACTGTCTACTGGTTACAGAAAGAGAGGGCACCCTCGTCTCCGGTTCAAGGATACCATCACGAGAAACCTGAAGCTGAGAGACATTAAGACTGACTCATGGACCCAACTCTCACAGCAGAGAGCTAAATGGAGAGCGGCAGTCAAGTAATGAAAGCAGTCTTTGTCGCATCACGACCAACAGCATGATGATGACTGGTACATTTATTGAACATTTGTCACTGCATAGAAGAGAATACTGAGGCAATTTAATAGAATATGTTACTGTAGAAGCCTATTCTTTAGAAGCCAATCTTAAAATTGTTCTTGTAATAGTGTAACTGACTTAAGTTAACCATGGCCGGAATATCAGTGGCTTGGCACTGAAGACAGATTTTATTCAGATGAATGAAAATATTAACCACAAAAAAGAAAATAAGGCGGACTCAAATACATTTTAATTTACTGTAACTTAGTGTAAGTGCTAGTAATAGTATGGTTTGGAGTATTTTCCAAGTATGCAATATTACCTAGCTAGCAGCATTGAGGACAGTTATTAAGGCTGCATGGCCCTAATACCCACATAATGACCATGGATGCCCACAGACTATGGACTTTGGGGTTTTTTTTTGGTAAATATTTTATTCATCTGGACACATAATTTATTTTGTCAGCGCCGAGGCACTGTTAGTTAAAGTTACATAGTCTGATAGTTTTGAGTTTCGGTCATTTTTCTGAGATAAATATATTAATTTGATTGTCGTAATCGACCTTACATTACTTTGAAGTAACTTTTATTATAAATGGCTAACTTTTGAGATATTTGAAGTATAAACATGTAAAATTAGTTTTGGCAAGCCCACCAAACCTCTTCTGACACCATAGGCTTCAGTAGTAACATGTTCTATTAAATTGACTCAGTATTCCCTTCTATGTGGTAAGAAATGCTTAATAACTGCATCAGATTCGAAGTTAAATATGTAGGATCAAATCTAGATAATCGCTTTGGTTTTGAAAATGTGCTACTTCATCGGACTATGCAACGTTAAGCTCTAAATAACTCTTAGAGAATGGCTTTCTTTTTCAAGTTCTCCAAATTATAACTGATCATATTCTATCGTCGTGATGGTGAACAATTGAATAGCTCTTTTCCAAAGCACGAGCTTGGCATTTGCATTGAAAGCTCATTTCTTTGGATCAGCGCTCATCGCGCTTTGGAAAAGAAGAAAAAAGGAAGAAAGTTTGTTTTATTTAATGACGCCTCTAGAGCACATTGCTTTTTTATCATTAGCTATAGAGGGAGTGCATGTGATGTCATCACTTAGCAGTTAGCCATCTTGGAGTACACTTAATACCACCTATGGTGCCCCCTGTCATATACCAAGAACACTACAGCCACCATTGGGCCTACCTATAGTTAGGGCTGCCCAAGTATGTGGCCCCACCTAGTGGGTACTGCCTGAACCTATCTAATTCTTCAACAAAGCATTCAAAATATCAACATACTGTGCTTTCACAACGATGTGAGGCTACATGATTTAAAAAATGCTTCCCCTCCATCAAAAAACCCTTTTCCCCCAACTTTTGAGGCCAAACTGCTCAAGACAGTGACAAATAAACCAACAAATCGGTAAATAAACACAATGTAAGCACTTCCAAGCCTTGCATATGTAATCCAATATGGCCACCGGAAGTTGCCTCGTGACGTCATTACACCCCCTCTATTGGATGTCAAGCACATACCACAGCCTTTGATGAACCAGTTGTGGACCACTGGTTGGAAAGGAAAATAGCTCAAACTGCAAATGTGTCCACTGAGTAGGATCGATAGGATGACCCACACCATTCATAGGTGGACACTCTACCGCCTGAGCTACCTCTCCCCCCCCTGCCCCCCCCCCCCGCCCCCGCTTTGGAAAAGAGCTCTTCAATTAAAGTTCTGTTGGTCAGGTCATGCCCCCTTAAAGTAACGATTGAAGCTCTTTGATTCCTTTTTCTTGTTACTGTTTGCCTGAAATTATCACCTTTCCGGTTTGTGCAGATGCAATCATTCACCCAAGTGGTGCTGTGCGTCTTGGGGCTGTGGAAGATAAACATTCTTATCGCGCAGATACCAACCGCCGTGGCGCCACGAAGCGGGAGTTTTGTGAATCAGCACACGGGCGCTGCACACGGTGGAAACATGAACCACTTATCAGACCTTCTCAAGCTGTAGGGAATTCTCAGGTTGTATTGAGAAACAACGTCGGATTTTGAAAGGAAATTATAATTCTGTTATCTGTTCGAACCATATCAGTTTCAAAGGAGAATCTTTTGCAACAATTGAATCTGCAAATTCCAATGTAGATACCGTAGATTTTAGTAAACACCCCTTGCCTGTTTGCTGTATTGGTAGGTAAAATTATCAGACACTGTTGCTCGTGTCATGGGCGTCATGCAAATGGGAAATATTGTGCCTAGAGCGGGAATCGAACCCAAATCTCTTGCATTCCGGGCCAGTGTGCTAACCATTACACCACCTAGGCTCCCTGATATCACCACACTACCCACGCCTACCTGTCTATGTGGCTCCTTGCCTGAGAGTTAAGTGCAGACTACTACATTAGTTAGGAGTCCATACATGACTACCATCAAAACAACGTGGGGGCAGCATGGACTATACTGACCTCTCGTAAATGTGACTCCACCATCAACTAATAGTTTTACCACTCGTTATGGTCGCCAATAATGTAAAGTCCACGGCTCGAATCTGTGGTTGTGTAGGCAGGCTATAGTGAAATCAATACAGGCAAAGACAAAGGAAGAGTATAAATTGTGAAAGAAGAGAGAGCGTCAAGCCCTCGGGTTTATTATTTATATGGTACATGGATCCATTATAGTGTATCACCCCACCCCATTCTCCCAATCACCCCACCCCATTCTCCCAATGAGAAACAAGCATTTCTAGCGCCACCAATGAGAAACAAGCATTTCTGGTCCCCATGGTTACAGTGATCTGCCCACCACCGCCAAGCTGTGTGGCTCGCCTGGCCACCACCTGCCTTGAGCTGCGTGTGGTGATCCTGACTAGCAGAGGGGGGAGGGGGTAGTGGGTAGGGCTCTGAGTGCCTCTTACACACTATCTTACTAGCACCACAATGTCTATTTACCTATCAATCAAGCTCCCCCAGCAACTACATAAACACATCTATGTACCTGGCCATGTATACCTGTTTCACAAATAAAACATTTGCATTCCCCCACCAATGCATCATTATCGGAATATTTTACACTCTGTTGTCTTTCGGCGGAAACAGGTGGCAGCAGGCTTGACAGACGCAGTCCCCACATCACTGCTGCCACCCCCATCTCTACAAATGGCCAGCCCACCACCATGGGCATAATCGATTAATCAACTCGGTTCAGCCGAGCCACTTTTTGCCACATGCGCACATCCTACAGACTCGGGTCGAATAATCTAATACGCTTATCCACGCTTGGGGTGGAAAAAATGGTGGCTTTAATAACCGATATAACGACAACAAAATATGATTTAAAGTATTTTATGATGGCATCTTTTAGTTATATTTCCATTTAACAAATCTAGGTTATTACCACAAAGAAAAATGTGTGACTGGTACTGGTTGCTGTTATCCTGCAGGATGGTACCAGCGCAAATGTGACATCATCGCTCCTAGCAAACCCCAGCCAAGAGGTGGGTTTCTGGGGTCGGGTCCATTTGCACACGGCACATGTATTTGTCGACTCCACTCGCAGTGTTCAATTTGAAATTCTGACGACTCGGCTGACCCTAGTCGCCCGGGTCGTGTTAACCAATTACGGCCCATGAGAGGGTAATTGTGACATGGCCGGTAAGGGGGCAGGTTCTGTGACACTTGGTTCCGTGACAATGCAGAGAGTGGCGTACCCGGAAATAAACGATGAAACATATGTTTCGCTTCACTGTCTTCTCTGCACGTTGCATCGAATACAGACCAGGGGCACCTGGCCACACATTGCAACATGGCCTATGCCACTAGTTTTCCAAGCGAATTATCTACATCATTTCAGTGTGCACAGCATAATTACTTTGCATGATATTATCTGCGCTAAGTAGTGATAGTAATAATAATAAAACACGATAAGGACAAGAGTCATATATGTAAATGGAATGAGTAAATAGACTCTGGCTAGCCTCTAAGACCCCAATCTTTATTAAAGAAAAATTCAGGTAGAAGTGACCAACCGGTGTTAGGACCGGAAGCACTTGCTGACCAGCTGCCTTGCTTACCTGCCCCAACAAGCAACAGGGCTCCAAGCCGCTCTAGCTGTACCATAGAAACTTCCATAATCAGCACACAATAGATTCACCTTCACCGCTTATATAATATTTGCATAAAGGTAAACATTTATACATACACATGAATGTAAATATATTTAAAAAATAGGCATTTCTTAATCAACGTTACTCAAAACGATCGACTTATGCAACTTAAACAAGGGTGAAGTGTCACAATGTATAACTTGTTTCATACTGATTTGAGGAGCAGGGTTTTCACGGGTTGGTTGTTGGAGTTGTATGTCCTGACAACATCTAAGGTCATATCAGGATGGGTACCGACTTGTGCCAGTGCGCACTCATGGACACTTTATAATGTTGCCCCACTGGGAAATTAGGCCACCAACACCATCACCCAATATCCCGCTCAGTCAGATTATTCTGACACTGAGCTAACTACTCCTTGCCCTATCCTGTTAATGCCAAGCACCAGGCTAGAGACAAGTATGAATTTTAAAGTCATCAGTTTGACTCAACCGGGAACCGAACTCCTGACTTTCCGCACGAGAGTCCCGCGCTCTACCGATTTTAGCCAATGCGCCCAGTTTCACAGCTCTTGGCTGTTTCCACAAATAAAAAGTTGCTCCGATGCAAATAGTTTGTAGAATATTCAATTGAAATCAGATTGGAATTAATAAATAGTTCAAATGCACCATACCTGTTAAGGCCGGAAACCAAGAGCCTCAGTGATCAATATTAAACTACTTAAGCCCCTGTCATACTATTCCATATTGTGTCAGAATATGCCGACATATGTGATTTTGCACCATCACGTTGGTGTACGCTGGTGTGTGTTGGTGTATGCTGGTGTACACTGATATATGCTGATACAAGATATGGGTACGTTTGGCATAAGTAGTATTCGTTAACGGTCCACTGGTGTATGCTGAGATAAGTTATGGATAAGTTTGGCATAAGTAGTATTTGTTAGCATGTTCAAAGTTCCGCTGTATGACAGTGTATGTCACATACATTGGAATACGCTGATGCAACATGGCATAGTGTGACAGGACCTTTGCACAAACTATAGGCCCACCTGAAATTAGTTGAAAAAACAACCCCAATGCCGCCCCCCGCCCCCTCTTCACACCTTACCATCACCACCCTTTTAAAAAGAAATATAATATGCGCGTCAGTATCTAAGTTGGATGTGTGGATCAACCAGTCAACCTAGTGGGATGGTGTTGGAATTATTCAACTGATCCAGGCCGGGTGTAAACGAGGTGTCCCAGATTCAGGACATGGGTGTGATCCATTCTCTAGTGCATGCATTATTCCGTTGGCTTGATTTACATTGTTAATTCAACTTGCATTCTTGCCATGGGTTCTGGGAACGAGAAAGCAGAAGTAGAGAAAAACTTTCAGTTGCATAGTACAATGTTTTTGAGTTTCTGGCAATTTCTGAGGTAAATATATGAAGGGCTCTTTTCCAAAACGTGATAAGCGTCGATCCAAAAAAATGAGCTTACAAGGCCTAAGACAAGCTTGTAGCTAGTAGGCCTACTTTGGAAAAGAGCTCTTCGTGTATATATATAACTCATTATATATATGAAGAGCTCTTATCCACAGTACGAGCAACAAGCTTGGGATTGGCATTGCAAGGTAATTGTTCTTTATTGGCGCTTATCACGATTAGGAAAAGAGCTCTTCATATTATGTTTACTATTATCATATATCTTACTTTAGTTTGATGTAACTTTTATTTTAAATGGTGAACCTGTGAGATATTTGAGTTGGAAACCTACAACATTATTTTTGGCATGCATGCCAAAACTCTGACACCATAGGCTTCTACGGTAACATATTCTATTAAATTGCCTGAGTATTTTCTTCTATGTGGTGATAAATGTTCAATAAATGTACCAGTATCTAAGTTAATTGTTTTGGTTTCAAACATTTTATGTTTTCATCGCATTCCAATGAACGGAGAAGATCATCCAAGTGCATGCTGCTCAGTGTTCGATTCCAAGGTTGGTTGGTTGTTCAAGTTTTTATGTCCTGCTAACATATAAGGTAATATCAGAATGGGTACTGATATGACAGTGCACACTCATGGCAACTTTTTAGTGCTGTCCCACTGGGAAATCAGGCCATCGCCACCATGACTTGATATCTCACTCAGCCATATTATCCTGACACTGAGCTAACCAGTCCTTGCCCTATCATATTAATGCCGAGTGCCAGGGTAGGAAGCGACAAGTATCAATTGGGAAATTCTGGAGGGATCAACGCATTGTTTACAATTATGACAGCAAAGCATGTGGGTCAATCTGACAAGGCTATCTCTCCAGATTCACCTGACGACGAATATGAAGCCTTGGGTTTAAATGACTGTCATCCATTAAATACCTATCTACACCTAAGTGAGAACAATAAAGACAGGAGCATTACATACATAATAATATTTGCATAATTACTTTATACCTCACGTAGCCACCCTAACCTGACACTGTAATAATAATCCTGATACTGTTCCCCATTGTTGTTAGGAAGAAAAACCCAATACATGATATATATATATGAGTCAGTCTAACAAAAATAGGCTAATCGGGGAAAGTTGTCGGCTTCGACTATCGGATGTTTGTGTCGAACAGCATAATTATAGGTTAGCATTGACAGAGGTGTTGGAAAGTTCTAAAATTGATCCTGAATGTAAAAGTAGAGAAAATACAACAACCCAGTTTGTTTCTAGGATAATTTAATATGAAACAAAGAAATGTACTACACTGTAACAATTGCGATGCCGACATCTGTCAAAGATGTCGTCGTCGACTATTGGATGTTGGCATCGAAGGGCATACTTATAGGGTAGCATTGACACAGGTGTTGGAAAGGTCTAAAATTTATCATGAATGTAAAGGTAGAGAAAATACAACGCCTTTATTTGTTTCTAAGATAATCTAATATGAAACAAAGAAATGCACTACACTTTAACAATTGCGATGCCGACATCTTAAATTGACCACCAATTGGCCCATTTTTGTGAGACCGACTCATATATATATATATATATATATATATATATATATATATATATATCGTTGATTTGGGAGGGTTGTTTGTTGGAGTGTTACATCCTGGCAACATGTAAGGCAATATCAGGACAGCATTTGGGAGGGTGAGTGGGAGCCAACTGATAGAGCAGCAATATAGACGCACTGAACGTTGGCAAACAGCGCAGCTGGCTGGGAACACATCTCTGAAAAAGCATATTCCTGCCAGATACCCTAATTGAGATTTAATGGGAAGTCTGCAGTAAACATTGAGTGTTGTTAGTGGTGGAGATGTTATCTTAGTTTTCTGTTGTATAAAGTATTTTCTTATTCAGAGATTATACAAGGTCTAGGTGTAAAGCGCAGCGTTGTCCCTTATACACCTCATATATTCATCCCCAACATTATTATCGCGTTATACCAGAATTATACTGGTATAATACAGCGGAGTGGGAATACAATCGGACATAATGCTACAGGTTGATGTCAGCCTCCTCATGACTAGCTACAAGTGTAACCAGATGGGATGGCCGAATGAGTTAGAGCGTCCGTCTCCCGTGTTGGTAGAACATGGGATCATGGGTTCGAACCTTGGTCGAGTCAAACCAATGACTTAAAAATTATACTTGTTGCTTCCTCGCCAGGCGCTCGGCATTATTAGGATAGAGCAAGGTCTGGTTGGCTCAGTTTCAGGATAATGTGACTGAGTGGGATATCAGGTCATGGTGCTGGCAGCCTGGTATCCCAGTGGGGCAGCACTATAAATTCACCATGAGTGAGCACTGTCACAAGTTGGTACCCGTCCTGATATGACCTTAGATGTTGCTAGGACGTAAAACAACAACAAACAAACAAAACAAAAACCTACAAGTGTAGCTGTGCTACACTGGTCCCTGTACAGAGCCATGGTGCTTACAAAGAGCAGTGGGAGTAACTGCTGAGTACCACCACGTGTACTTCAATGCGCCGTGTCACTTACTGACTTAAGGTAATATTTCACACCTGTTTATGTTGCTCTTTCCTCTTGTCCACTCTTTTCCCCCCTCATGTGTTTTTAATAGCCACACGTATTGAAAGAGTTTGCTAGTGTTTGTTGCTTGTTGTTGTTGTTGCTAATCTCTCTCTCGGTGAAGTCCCCATTTATACAAATATCGGTCAGGTTAAGGGGCCTTTTTCATGAATTTCTATTACCAGTGGCGATTATGTATCCAGTGGTATTGGATGTGCGTTTTTGTAGGCCTATCATTCAGTGGGGTGTGTGTCGCATCACATATATACGCTTTCAAAGAATGTATCTTGGGGTTTTCCATCATGGCAACACATAAGGTCACATCACGACAGTGCACATTTATAGCGACTTTATAGGGTTGCCACAGTAGAAGACTGGACAACCAGCTCCATAACCTGATATTCCACTCAGTCACATTATTATGATGCATAGCAAGCCAGTCCTTGCCCGATCCTCTTATGTCCATGTGCGAGGCTAGGTAGTGACAAGTATCAAATTAAGAAAATATTGGGTTGACTCCTTTTTTTGTCTTCAAGTGTTTGTATTCCTCAAAGTAACATATCAGTGCTGATGTACGAGTCTTCCAGCCCTAAATACAAATGCCATTACATACTAAGCAACACTTTAGCGAATTACAATACATGTACATGAAGATGGACAATAGACTACATCACGGTTCCGACTGCGCATGCGCTGAAAACGGCCGTGGGAGCAAAGCAAAGGCGTACAGCCATTGACTTTGCCTATACGCGCATTGAAAAATGTCAGTTTTATTCAAAATTAATAGAAATCCAAAACCCTAACCTTATGAATCTAATATAATCTTTTTGTTAAACATGTTTTCTATATGTATTCCAAGCGGTTTGTCTCTAGGTGGTGTGGTTTTATCAATATTTTACTTTTTCTGTATGGAGATTGCTCACTGCCATTGACAATGCATTGAGTATTCTGGCTATGGCTCTAACACTAGTCTGAGTGCCTAGATCTTTCTAAATCTAAATGCACATGGCATAAGATGTGCTGATTATATTGATGTAAATGCAATGGTGGATAAAATATTAATTTATTATATATATTTTTTTAGTTAGTATTCTATGTTTCAAACAAGAGCTGAGATGAGCTGAAACTAGCACATTTCATAGCTGCACCCAGTGTATTAGCATGTGCCATGTGCTTTTGGGGGGGTTGTTTTGCTCTCACCCATCCCACAATGCACCGTGCCGCTGGAACCGTGATGTAGTCTATTAGAAGATAATAAGTAAAAGCATTGACATGAATGATTAATAGAAAATGAGATAAGAGAAACAAAGAAGAATAGGGGAAGTAACTGTTTGGTACTAGCATGATGAGAGTTCTTAGAACTTGGCATCGGCATTGCAAGCTCATTTTTTGGGATCGGTGCTTATCACGTTTTGGATAAGAGCCCTTCATATATTTTCCTCAGAAATTTACAGAAACTCAAAAACATTGGATTATGCAACTGGAAGTTTTTCTCCACTTCTGCTTTCTCCTTCCCAGAACCCATGGCAGGAATGCAAGTTGAATTAACAATGTAAATCAAGCCAACGGAATAATGCATGCACTAGAGAATGGATCACACCCATGTCATGAATCTGGGACACCTCGTTTACACCCGGCCCGGATCAGTTGAATAATTCCAACACCATCACACTAGGTTGGCTGGTTGGTTCACACATCCAACTTAGATACTGATGCGCATAGTACAACTTTCATCACTGCATAGGGTTGGTTGATTGTTGGAGTTTGACATCCTGGCAACATCTAAGGTCGTATCAGGATGGGTACTGACTTGTGACAATGCACACTCATGGTGACTTTATAGTGCTGACCCACTGGGAGACCAGGTCACCAGCACCATGACCTGATATCCCACTCAGTCACATTATCCTGACATTAATCCTAACCATCCTTGCCGTATCATAATAATGCGTAGCGCCTGCTAGGAAGCAACAAGCATACGTTTTAAGTCATTGGTTTGACTCGACCAGGTTTTGAATCCCACGATCTACCAAAATGGAAGACGGATGCTCAACGCATTCGGCCATCCCGTCTGGTAGGTGAGGAGGTTAGTGACTTGAATACCGGCCAAGTCAACCCAATGAATTATCATTTGATATGTGTCACTACCCAGGATAGGACAAGGACTGGTTTACTCAGATTTGGGATAATTGTACTGAATGGGATATCGGGTGATGGTGCCACAGCCCTGGTCGGCCAGCTGGAGAGCACTGTAAAGTCACCACCAGTACAAACGGCCACAAGTCATTACCCATTCTGATTTGACCTAAAATGTTGCCAGGACGTAAAATCCCACCAAGTGACCAATCTAAGGCCATATCACTGTGAACATTTAACTTTAATGTTGGTAGGACGTAAAACCACACCAAATCAGAGAAGATATATTTGACATGGAATAATGTTGGTATGCCTACAGCAATGCTAGAAATGATAGCCTTCAGCAATGATAGATTATATTACAAAATTCCTGCAGATCGTTCAGCATTCCAATCACCCCTGGTGCCCATTACAAGATTAATTACTATTCCTCGTATGTAGTGATCAGACGAGACGGCCGAATGAGTTGAGCGTCCATATCCTGTTTTGGTAGATCGTGGGGTCTGAAAACATGGGGGTCAAACCCGGGTCAAGTAAAATCCATGACTTAAAAGTGTATACTTGCAGCTTCCTAGCCAGGCGTTCGGCAAGGACTGGTTAGCTCAGTGTCAGGATAATGTGACTGAGTGGGATATCAAGTCATGGATGCTGGTGGCTTGGTCTCTGAGTGGGGCAGCATTATAAAGTTGCCAAGGGTGTGCACTTTCACAAGTTTGTACCCATCCTGATATGACCTTAGATGTTGCCAGGACGTAAAACTCTAACAATCAACCAACCCTATGCAGTGTTAAAAGTTGTATCATCAGTATCTAAGTTGGATGTGTGATCCTTTTGGAGTGCGTAGTTTCTACCAGAATCTATACTAAAATCATAGCACTATGTTTCAGTTTGTTGGGGTTTTACAGCCTGACAACATCTAAGGTAATAGCACTATGGACTTTTTACTTTATTATTTGGGATAAATCCTACAGATCTGAGTACCACCATCCCTCATTCCCACCCACATGCACACACACCCAGCCCTACTCCTCCACCATCACCGATCACATATACACACTCACACACTTGATGTCCGGACCTGGCCTCGTCCACACCTCTTCTATCACCTCTCCGATGTTCTATGCTCCTCCTTTATTGTGTCTGAAAAGAGTTGCAGGAGAGTGAGCCAGTCAGCATTTCACTTTCTAGCTCTTACTCCGTCTGTCTCTCCAGCTTGGCGACTGGTCACCATAAGGCAAGGAGGCATGACGCTTTGAGCGACTATCCTCATTTCTCTTTCCTCTATACTACCCATTCTTTTTTGTTCTGCCCGGCTTAGTCCTCCCCCTGATCAAGGGAGTTGTTTGCTTGAGTGGAGCCCTATTCCTTTTTCACTGTTTCACTTTGCTCTTGCCTTCAGATCCCACCTCTTCACATCCCTTCCTCCTGAACCATCGGCTACTGGACGTGAGTGCACAGCTAAAATCGGACCGGTGATCCGGTACCGCTCCATCAACTCATCGTTATTGTTGTAAAGTCCCCCCTGATTCTACAACTGTCCTCCTGAAGTTAAATATTCAACCCAAATAATGGACAGATTTATCGGGCCGTTCTCTATTGCTCCAGAGCTGCAGCCTGTAACTGTCAATGTTATGAACCACCCAAGAGAGAGAGAATACATACTCACATGATATGTCAGATGGGATGTGGACTTCATAGCCATGTGCCTCTCCCATTCACTATCAACAGTATTGGTGCAGAGTCACCACCCCTCATCACCCAGACCATTCACACCCCTCAACCGGAACGTCGACCACCCGCATGACTCAACCCCCCTCACCCGACATTGACCCATAATCCCCCACCCACCCACGCTCCGATCACCCTGCCCCCCCACCCCCTTTCCCCACGTCCTCCTCCCTACTCACTCCCCATTTCCACACATTACTCAATTACTGCTCCTCCTTCCCCCCTCCCCCCTTCCCCACACGAAGCCCCACATCTCACCCTTACCCTTTACCGCCCACGCTCCCACCTTCCATTCCTCCCACCTTCCCCCGCTACCCTCCCCTCCCCATTTTAAACTTCCCTCTCCCACAGTTACGCCCACCCTCTATTCCTCCCACGTCCTCCCTCCTCCCCATCCTACCTCCCTCTCCCCACCCCCTGCCTCCACTCTCCTCCTCACCCTCAACCACGGCCCCTCCCTTCCTCCTCCCCCTACCCTTCTAGCGTCCCATCCTCCAACCATCCATTCCTCTCACCTACCCCCCTTGTCCCTTACGCTCACCTCACGCCCCCTACCGCTCCTTCCCACCTCGCCCCCCCCCCTTGTCCCTCCCCTCCACTCCTCCCCCTCCCGGTGCCACTACCTCCGCCCCCCTCCTCCATCCCCATCTCGGCCTTCCATCGTCCCACCCATCCTCTCATCCTCCCACCATGCATTCCTTCCTCCTTCCCCCCTCCCCGCACCCTCTCACATCCCGCCTCCACCTCGCCCTCCCATCCTCCCACCATCTATCCCTTCCCCCCTCCCTCCACCCTCTCACACCCCGCCTCCATCTCGCCATCCCATCCTCCCACCATCCATCCCCTCCCGCCTCGCTCCACCCTGTCATACCCCGCCTCCATATCGCCCTCCCATCCTCCCACCCTCCATTCCTTCCCCCTCCTCCCTCCAACCTCACACTCCCCCCCCCTCCATCTCGCCCTCCCATCCTCCACCATCCATTCCTTCCTCCTTCCCCCATCCCTCCACCCTCTCACACCCCGCCTCCATCTCGCCCTCCCATTTTCCACCATCCATTCCTTCCTCCTTCCCCCTCCCTCCACCCTCTCACATCCCGCCTCCATCTCGCCCTCCCATCCCCACACCATCCTTCCCTTCCCCACTCCCTCCACCCTCACACTCCCCGCCTCAATCTCGCCCTCCCATCCTCCACCATCCATTCCTTCCTCCTTCCCCCATCCCTCCACCCTTTCACACCCCACCTCCATCTCGCCCTCCCATTTTCCACCATCCATTCCTTCCTCCTTCCCCCATCCCTCCACCCTCTCACACCCCGCCTCCATCTCGCCCTCCCATCCTCCACCATCCATTCCTTCCCCCTCCTCCCTCCAACCTCACACTCCCCTCCCTCCACCCTCTCAGACCCCGCCTCCATCTCGCCCTCCCATCCTCCACCATCCATTCCTTCCCCCTCCTCCCTCCAACCTCACACTCCCCTCCCTCCAACCTCTCACACCCCGCCTCCATCTCGCCCTCCCATCCTCCACCATCCATTCCTTCCCCCTCCTCCCTCCAACCTCACACTCCCCTCCCTCCACCCTCTCACACCCCGCCTCCATCTCGCCCTCCTATCCTCCACCATCCATCCCCCGCCTCCATCTCGCCCCCGCCTACCTCCGTCCCCATCCACACGTCCGCCATACCCCGCGCAGCTCTCCACTCTGATTCTCCCTCCCACCCCCGCGAGACCTCCGCTCGGAGAGTGCGCACACTTATGTACGTCGGCGGTTCGCTGGTTACCCCAGGTAGTGAGTGCTTACGCAGCACAGAGTCCGGACGGCGGGGAACCAGCAAAGGTAAGCAGACAAGTCCCTGACCGTCCCAGAGAGTTCACCATACTCTTCAGTGCGCAATACTGATATTTATTTTTCAGCCAGCAGCATTCGTTTGTTGGGGGGTTTTACATCCTGGTAACATCTAAGGCCATATCCGGATGGGTACGGCATTACTTGGAGAGGGAAGGGACTGCTTAGTATCAGGATAATATGACCATGTGCGAAATCGGATATTGATACCAATGGCCTGATCTCGAAGTGGGAAAACAATATAAAGTCAGTCAACCAAGTTTGGTTGCTGGTTCACGCCCTAGTAACAACTAAGGTCATATCAATACGGGTACCGACTTGTGACAGTGCGCACTCCAAGCGACTTTTACAGTGCTGCCCCACTGGGAGACCAGGCGACTGGCACCATGTCCTGATTTTGCACTCAGTCACATTATCCTGACACCGATCTAACAAGTCCTTGCATTATCTTAGCAATGCCGAGTGCTAGGCTAGGTAGTGACAAGTATCTATTCTGTAATGCATTGTTTTCACTCAACCAGGTTTCGAACATCTGACCTTCCTTGTGTGAAGCCTGCGCTCTACCTATTCGGACACCACGTCCGGTTACAACCTGATATATTGTAATGCCCCAGTCACATGCACATTAGTGGACATAGTTGAACGTAGTGGAGGCTAACGTAGTTGAACATAGTTGAACGTAGTTGAACATAGTTGAACGTAGTCCAATGTAGTTGAACATAATTGAACATAGTTGAACATAGTTGAGCATAGTTGAACATAGGTGACCGTAGTTGATCGTAGTTGATCATAGTTGATCATGTGGTTGAAAGTAGTTGAACGTGGTTGAACATAGTTGAATGTAGTTGAATGTACCAGCATCCATACTTATCCGTGAAGTTACTTGGTAATAATGTGGGTGAGCCGTGATGTCCGATTTAATTCTTAGACATGTTCAAAAGTGCGCTATGTTAGAGGCTGAATTTGCATCCATGATGCTAACACACCCCAGGTACTCTAACATACTCTAACATACTCTAGCACACTCTAGCAAACTATAGCATACTCTACCATACACTAGCATGCTCTAGCATACTCTAGCATACTTGGATGAAGCCCTGGTCACATAGCCATTAGTGGACATAGGTGAATGTAGTGGAGGCTAACATAGTTGAACTTGGTTGAACGTAGTTGAATGTAGTTGAACGTACCGGAATCCATACCGTAACGTATTTATCTGTACCATAACGTATTTATCCGTCCCAAAACCTGCCGTACGTTAACATATTTCAACGTAGTTTAAGATACTTATACCACGTTTCACCCATATTAGCCTCCACTATGATCACCTATGTTCAACTACGACCACTAATGTGTATGTGACCGGTGCATGAGAGTCAACGGCAGGTGACTGACTTTGATCTGATTGGATTATCACTGCATCGTTGATTTGATTTATGTTCACAGGTTTTGTCCTCATGATTAAAGTATGTGGGTGTATTCTACAGCGGGGCTTCCCGTCAGGGATGTCGTGGGTTCGATGTGAAGCCGAATCAAACCAATAACTCACATCACTCATACTTGTCACGTCCTAGCCTGGCGCTCAGCAATACTAGGATAGGACAAGGGTGTTAGTATGCGCTACGCCAGGATACTCTGATTGAGTGGGACATAGAGGTCATGATGATATGCATGCATTGAATCAGCAGGGACAATTTCAGTCACAGAGACTTCCTCATGCCAGTGTTTCTTACCCTATCCTAGTAATGTGTGACCAAACTGGATGACTGAATGAGTTGAGCATCCATCTCCCGTTTTGGTAGGTTGTGGGGTTTCGAACCCTGGTCGAGTCAACCCAATGACTTACAAATTGATACTTGTCGCTTCCTAGCCAGGCGCTCAGCATTATTAGAATAGGGTAAGGACTGGTTGGCTCAGTGTCAGGATAATGTGACTGGAGATATCAGGTCATGGTGCTGGAAGCATACTCTCCCAGTGGGGCAGCACTAAAAAGTTACCATGACTGTGCACTGTCACAAGTTGGTAACCGTCCTGATATGACCATAGATGTTGCCGAGACGTAAAGCTCCAACAATCAACCAATCTAGTATTGTGGAGACCCGCTAGGTATCGACAACCGATGGATTTCAGTTTTTGTAATTCTTAGATAAATATATTCAGTTGGCTTTTATAATCTACCTTACTTTATTTTGAAGTAACTTATTTTAAAGGTCTAAGCTCTGAGATGTTGTGAAGTGCAAACATGCCAAATTAATTTAGGCAAAGATTCTGACACCATAGGCTTCTGTAGTAACAGGTTCTATCAAATGTACTGTCCTTATATGACCATAGATGTTGCTGAGACATAAAGCTCCAAGATTTAGGCAAAGATTCTGACACCATAGGCTTCTGCAGTAACAGGTTCTATCAAATGTACTCGGCATTCCCGTCTGTACAGCAATAAATGCTGAAGCTGCATAGTCCGATGAAAGCATCACATTTTAAAAACCATAGCAATTATCTAGATGTAATTGTACACATCTAACTTAGATGATGGTGTATTTATTAAATATTTATTGCCACATAGAATGGAAAGACTGAAACAATTTAATTCAATTTGTTACTACAGAAGCCTATGCTGTCACTGTTTTGGCGTGCTTGCCAAAATTAATTTGATATGTTTGCAATTCAAATACCTCAAAAGATAACCATGTAAAATGAATGTTACTTCAAACTAAATAAAGTAATGGGACTGTCACACTACGACATAATGCTGTAGCGTAAGCCTACTTAGGTAAAATTTGGCCATTACATTGAGATACTTTAGATGTTTGTTAAGCCTATGTCCGTCTATCTTGAGCTACGTTGACTTACTTTAGACTGACGGAGACCCGACAGAGAACAGAGAACGTCCAGCCTGTGTGCTGCCACCATGCTGTTACCGTATCTTGATATAGGTCTAATGTGTCCCTGACTTGTGTCTAACGTTAGTCTAACATAAGTCCAACATGTCTTGACATAGTTGACAAACAGCTGGCATGCACGTACTGTATGTAACGTCAGTTTGGCTGTTAACAACAGTTTGGCTTGTAGGACCAGCTTCTGGTGGAACTCCGTAATGAGGACACAGCTTTTTTTTTCAACTTCATGCGGATGCCTCCCCAGATGTTCAATGAGATGCTTACCAGAGTGGGTCCACGGCTAACAAAAAATACACTACCTACAGGGAGCCGCTCGAGCCTGACCTGAAGCTTGCCCTCACTCTGCATCACTTAGCCTCAGGGAACACGTATGCTCCGATGAAGTTTGGGTGGAGGGTGTCTCACAACACCCAATCTCTCTTCGTGTAGAGGTGTGTAAGGCCATCATCACAGAGTACATCAATGAGGTGATGACCTACCCCACCACTCCAGAGGGATGGCATGCCATCTCCGACAACTTCTTAGAGAGGTGGGACTTCCCCCATACCTGCAGGGCACTTGTTGGGAAGCATGTTGCTTGCCGGTGTCCTCCAAAGAGCGGATCCCTGTACTACAAATATAAGGGATTCTACTCCATAGTTCTCATGACACTCATGGATGCTGACTACAAGTTCATGTGGGCTGATGTCAGTGGTAAAGGTTCCACATCAGACGCGCAGGTTTTCAATGCCTCTGAGCTGAAGGCGAGCACTGAAGATGGTTCCATAGGTTTCCCAAAACCCGAGCATACTGTGAACGGCCAGAGGAAGGTACCATACTTCCGGATCGGTGACAATGCCTTTGGTCTATGCCCGACAATGATGAAGCTGTACAGCAGGAGGGGTATGACACATGAGGAATGCATCTTCACCTACAGGATTAATTAACATTAATTTATGGGGGACATTACTATCTGGGGAAGATTACTTTCTCGGGAAGATTACTTTTTGGGGAAGATTACTTTATAGTTCAAAGGGCACACTTTACACTGCAGATTTAAATTCAGTTATTTTAAAGGGGGAATTCGGTGGAGGAATGTGTTTTTTATGGACAAAGTAACATATCAGAATAATTTTTATAAATATGCCAAATGGGCAAAGACCTTAATTATTTCATTATAATTCGGGAGGACTTATTATTGCATATTATAATAAAGTTATAATAATGTTTAATACCGAAAGACTCAGAGACCAAACATCCAGTTTCAAAATACACAATTTACAAACTTACAAAAGGCACAATAAATAAAAATTACAGTTACACGATAAAAACAAGACATACACATAAATACAGGAAAAGAATAACAAATATATACATATGTACAGGCACACACACTAAATACTAGTGTCTGTGCACTTCTGCCGTGCCTTTGGGACAGTGTCCAGGTGCCTTTTGGGGGCCTGTCCATGTTCCCAAGCGCAAAGAGCTCCTGCACCTCAATGTTCATAGTGCTGCCCCACTGGGAGACCAGACCATCAGCACCATGACCTGATATCCCACTCAGCCACATTATCCTGACACTCAGCCAACCAGTCCTTGCCATATCCTAATAATGCCGAGTGCCAGGCTAGGAAGCGACAAGGATCTCTTTTTAAGTCATTGGTTTGACCGGACCAGGGTTAGAACCCACGATCCCATAGTCTACCAACAGGGGAGACAGACAAAGTTACATATGTAGGATCAAATGTAGGCAAATGCTTTAGCTTCGACAATTTGATGCTTTAATCGGGCTATGCGGCTTTAAGTTATTCGTTCCACTTGGCTGCGTTTCCAACCAACCGGAAGTAGAGGGTTCTGAACTAACACAACCACACAGTCGTGTTCCTTCTGTCCTTGATCAGCGTCCGTCACTGTTTGCACCAAGGCGCTGCTTCCCAGGGTATCCAGGGCCACGTGTCGTGATGGAGCGAGAAATGGGCGTGACACTCTTTGTGTGTGTGTTTGTATGTGTGTTTGTGTGTGTATGTGTGTGTCTGTTTGTGGGTCTGCGCGTGTTTGTGTGTGTTGGTTTGTATGTGTGTGATCTGGAGCGGGGTTGTGTATAAAGAGGGGTAGGAGGTGGGAGATGGAGTTCTATCCTTTAGTGGTTATTGATATGTAGTGTGTTGGTATATGGGTGTGGTGGACATGTGTGTAAAGAGGGGTGGGAGGTGGGAGGTGGGAGGTGGAGTTCTATCCTTTAGTGGTTATTGATATGTGGTGTGTTGGTATATGGGTGTGGTGTACATGTGTGTGAAGAGGGGTGGGAGGTGGGAGGTGGAGTTCTATCCTTTAGTGGTTATTGATATGTGGTGTGTTGGTATATGGGTGTGGTGTACGTGTGCATGTGAAGAGGGGTGGGAGGTGGAGTTCTATAATCATGTGGTTATTGATATGTGGTGTGTTTGTATATGGGTGTGGTGTACATGTGTGTGTGAAGAGGGCTGGGAGGTGGGAGGTGGGAGATGGAGTTCTATAATCTCGAGGTTATCGATATGTGGTGTGTTTGTATATGGGTGTGGTGTACATGTGTGTGTGAAGAGGGGTGGGAGGTGGGAGGTGGAGTTCTATCCTTTAGTGGTTATTGATATGTAGTGTGTTGGTATATGGGTGTGGTGTATGTGTGCGTGTGAAGATGGGTGGGAGGTGGAGTTCTATAATCATGTGGTTATTGATATGTGGTGTGTTCGTATATGGGTGTGGCGTACATGTGTGTGTGAAGAGGGGTGGGAGGTGGGAGGTGGGAGGTGGGAGGTGGAGTTCTATAATCTTGTGGTTATTGATATGTGGTGTGTTCGTATATGGGTGTGGTGTACATGTGTGTGTGAAGAGGGGTGGGAGGTGGGAGGTGGGAGGTGGGAGATGGAGTTCTATAATCTTGAGGTTATTGATATGTGGTGTGTTCGTATATGGGTGTGATGTACATGTGTGTGTGCTGGGATGGTTGCTTGGTTGGTTGCTTGGTTGTTGGAGTTTTACGTCCTGGCAACATCTAAGGTCATGTCAGGACGGCTATCGACTTGTGACAGTGCACACTCATGGCGACTTTACTGTGCTGCCCCACTGGGTTGGCTAGTTGTTGGGGGTTTACATCCTGGCAACATTTGAGGTCGTATCAGGACGGATACCGACTCATGGTAACTCAATAGTGCTCCCCACTGGGCGATAAGCCCACCAACACCATGACCTGATATCCCTCTCAGTCACATTATCCTGACACTGAGCCAACCAGTCCTTGCCCTATCCTATTAATGCCGAGCGCCTGGCTAGTAAGTGACAAGTAACCCGAGGGTTCGAGGGTTCGAACTCTATGATATACCAACGTATAACGCTCGGCATTACTAGGATAGGGCAAGGAGCAGTGGAATGAGGAAGACCAGTCGTCTCCGACTGAAATTTCCCCTGCTTAAACAACTAATGTACCACCAAAAAAAAAGTGGATTGTCCGTACACTCAACTCATTCTGCCATCCCGTCTGATCAAGAACGCACACTTGGAGAGCTAGGCCACAGTGCCAACGATGCTCATTGTGGCAGCACCCTGTGTATTGTGATGCGCAGATCGCGCCCGGCGTAATGAGCGCTGGCGTGGTGACAGCGACCGCGGGTCCTGCGAGTGTATGTGGACTGCTCCTGGGTGGTGTTCATGGCGGATAATGTGTGCAGTGGGCGATATAAGGGGATGGTTGGCTGGCTGGCAAGGGGAAGCCTCAGTTTGGTACGCTGGGAGGGTCTGTTTGTTGGGAGTTTACGTCCTGGAAACATCTAAGGTTTGTTTGTTTGTTGTTGTTTTATGTCCTAGCAACATATATGGTCATATCAGGACGGGTACCGACTTGTGACAGTGCACGCTCATGGCGACTTTATAGTGCTGTTGCACTGGGAAACCAGGGTGCCGGCACCATGATCTGATATCCCACTCAGTCACATTATCCTGACACTGAACACACCAGTCCTTGCCCTGTCCTAATAATGCAGAGCGCCTGGCTAGGAAGCGACAAGTATCAATTTTAAAGTCATTGGTTTGACTCGAGAAGGGTTCGAAGCCACGATCTACCAGCACGGGAGATGGACGCTCTAACTCATTCGGCCATCCCATCTAGAGCAGCAATCATGATGTCTTTTTAGTGCTGAACCACTGGGAGACCCTGTTTCCCACTCAGTCACATTGTTCTGATATTGATGTGATTCTTAGTGATACAACGTGTCAGGTTAGGTAGTTACAAGTATCAATTTTGTAAACGGGAAGCCCAGGTCCTTACCCGTTCGGCCATCTCTGTGGCGGAGTGGTTAGAGTGTCTGACTTCTTTCTAGGTAGGACTCCTAATCTGCAGGTCAGTGGTTCGATTCCCTGTGCCCCCACCTCTGCCAATTTGGATTTCCACTGCTGTGTATAACTTACAGCGTCATCAAAGGCCAGTTGCTCTCATACCATGTCTATGCGGTGTGGGAGGTTAAAAATCCCTTGGATCGGTAAATGTTTAGGCTTGGGCTTTCTATCGACAAACTGTCTAATGGTGAAAACAAGCCTATTCAGGCTTATCCATGGTAGCCAGTATAAATCTTCAACAACAATCATGTCTGCATAGTACATGTATCCTAATCCAAGATGATGGTTCATTCAGATCCCAATCATTAAAGCTGCATAGTCCGAATAAATATCAAATTATCAAAACCAAACCAATTATCTAGATTTTATTTAGCATATCTAACCTAGATACTGATGCACTTATTAAGCATTAAGCTTCCCAAAACTAATTTTCCATGTTTGCACTCAACATATCTCAAAAGTTTACCATTTAAAATAAAAGTAACTTTGAACTAATGTAAAGTAGATACTAATGATCGATCTAATATATTTATCTCAGAAAAAATACAGAAACCTTAGGACTATGCAACTTTAAACAAAAGAAAAAAACCCACTTCCAAACATTACTTGGTTGGTTGGTTGTTGGAATTTTAGGTCCTAACAACATCTATGTTCATCTACTGACTTGTGACAGTGCGCAATCACGGCGACTTTATAGTACTGCCCCACTGGGAAATCAGGCCACCAGCATCATGACCCAGTATACCACTCAGTCACATTATCCTGACACTGAGCTAACCAGTCCTTGCCCTCTCCTATTAATGCTAGGAAGTGACAAGCTAGGAAGTGACAAGATTCAATTTTGTAAGCCAGTGATTTCACTCGACCAGGAATCGAACTCCCGATCTCCTGCATGGGAGGCATGCACTCTACCGACCCGGCCACCACGTTCGGTATATTACTTGGACTCGGTTATAATGGACACTGACCTTACAGAACGATGAACAGACAATTAGACTCCCTTCTCTAAATTAAAGAACAGCAGGTAAGAAACACAAAACAAATCATTGTGAGTGTTGTAAAAAGGGATTGATGACACAGTTTACTTTTAAACAGTATTGGTGTTAGCCTGACAGAAACAAACAGTTAAATGATGAATAGCAATTGCGTGTGTGCCCCCCCTCAAAATGCCCCCCCACCCCCAACACCCATGTAGGAGCTTCTTCGGGTGGAACCGGGCCGGGTAGTCGAATCGGTAGAGCGCAGGCCTCCCGTGTGGGAGATTCGGAGTTCAATTCTGGGTCGAGTCAAATCACTGACTTACAAAATTTATATTTGTCACTTCCTAGCTTGGCACTCGGCATTAATAGGATAGGGCAAGGACTGGTTAGCTCAGTGTCAGGATAATCTGACTGAATGGGATATCAGGTCATGTAGCCGGCAGCCTGATCTCCCAGTAGGGCAGCACTATCAAATCGCCATGAGTGTGCACTGTCACAAGTCGGCACCCATCCTGATATGACCATAGTTGTTGCTAGGATATAAAACTCCAACAACCAACCAACCATCAAGTTAATTTATAGAATATTTACCAACGATCCAGGCAACAGTCCAAATCGACTTGTGGTAAACAAAAATATATATCCTATTTACTGTGCGGATATACAAAAAGTAATCCTATTCAAGGCATAGATCCCGACTGCGGGGTGCGGTATTGGAGGAGAAGGCTTTATTTACGTGTACAGTTAATCTGAAGGTGTGCATTCAACAGTGAAAGGTGAGTGAAGAGGGAGGTGAAAAGTTGGTTGGTTGGTTGTTGGAGTTTTATGTGCTGGCATCATCTAAGGTCTTATCAGGACAGGTACCGACTCGTGACTGTGCACACTCATGGCGGCGTTATAGTGCTGTCCCACTGTGAGACCAGGCCACAAGAACCATGACCTGATATACCACTCAGTCATATCACCCTGACACTGAGCCAACCAGTCCTTGCCCTATCCTAATAATGCCGAGCGCCTGGCTAGGAAGCGACAAGTATCAATTTTTAAGTTATTGGATTAACTCGACCAGGGTTCGAATTTGTGAGTTCGAATCCAACGATGTACCAAAACGGGAGACGGACTCTCAACTCATTCGGCCATCCCGTCTGGCACAAGGAGCAGAAAGGAGACATGAACTCAAATAGGGAAATGTTTTTTTTGTTTTTCTCTGGGGGTGGGGAAGGGGGGGGGGGGGGTTATTGACCCTGTCTATAATGAGTATGTCGCATTGTGACTAGGTTCCATCGCTGACCAGCAATAGTCTCAATTTGGTATTAGCATTGTGAGCTTAGCTGTACTCCCTAATCCAACTAAAGCTCTTAAAATGAGCACAATAGGCTTAGCATCAGATAAGTCCCTTTGCTTAAAACCATCAATCTTTGTAAGTATTCTCATATATTTAAACCCACCAATATGTAACTTCCGAGAGATGTGAATGCTGCTGACAACACGGTGTGTAGTCAGGTCCCCAGTCATGCTAGGGTGGGCGTGGGAGGGGGAGTGGGGTGTGTGAAGTACACTGCAGTACAGCTGTCGGTCGCGATGCGACAAAGACTGCTTTCATTACCTGACTGCCGCTCTCCATTTAGCTCTCTGCTGTGAGAGTTGCGTCCATGAGTCGGTCTTAATGTCTCTCAGCTTCAGGTTTCTCTTGATGGTATCCTTGAACCGGAGACGAGGGCGCCCTCTCTTTCTGTAGCCAGAAGACAGTTGAGAATAGAGGATCTGCTTTGGTAGCCTGTCTGATGACATCCTCATGAGGTGTCCAGTCCACCGGAGATTCTTTTTGATCAGAAGATCTTCCATAGAGGGCAGCCCCGTTTGTTCGCGTATTATAATGGTGTGTAGTGACAAATAAGGAAATACTCGAATATATATATACATATATATATATATGTATATGTATATATATATACATATATATAGATATTTATATATAAAGACTTCAGGCACAAAACCATGTAAGCGCCAATCCAAAAAATGGAGATAAACATTGGAATCAAACCTTCCAAAGTATATTTTTGTCATATTCTTATATTGTTGCTCATTGCTCCATAACCATGTGATCACAGGAAAAGTGGAATTAGTGAGAATTACAATTATTTTCAGGTAACAATCTTTTATTTAAATTACTTGTTTGGATCGGCGTTTACATGGTTTTGCGCCTGAACTGTTCATGAATATATATACATGATATAAAACATTTATACGAATATTATTGGGATGGAACCGATTCTATTTCGCATGTCTGTGTTACTATTCGAACCCGGGGTTTCTGTTCGAATCCCACGATCTTCCAAAAACGGGAGACGGATGCTCAACTCATTCGGCAATGCCATTAACTATTAAATGGTGGTACAATTTCACTGCAGCCTCAGTTAGAAACAGACATAGGATAACCTTACCTAGTTTGGGCATCATTAACCTTGGATGTAAGGGTTTAAAGCCACTGTACCGAACATGATCAATCCTCATCGCCATCAATCCCTCAACAAAATGTAATTATCTCAGAAAATGGCAGAAAGTAAAAAACATCGGACTAGGCAACTGTAGTGGTCTGCACTGACCTCTCAGCCAAGGATCCGCATAGACAGTTAACTGTGGGTAGTGTGGTGACATCAGGGAGCCCAGGTGGTGTAATTGTTAGCACACTGGCTAGGAATCCAAAATGATGTGGGTTCGAGTCCCGCTCTAGGCGCAGTATTTCCCATTGGGACTAAGCAACTGTAGTGGTATGCACTGACCTCTCAGGCAAGGATCCGCATAGACAGGTAACTGTGGGTAGTGTGGTGACATCAGGGAACCCAGGTGGTGTAATTGTTAGCACACTGGCCAGGAATGCAAAATGATGTGGGTCCGAGTCCCACTCTAGGCGCAGTATTTCCCATTTTGTTCAGCCCCCACGACATAACTATACCTGGTCGTTGATGACAGACTGAGCCTTTACTGAACCAGATGTTAGAATCAGTTTCCTTGCTTGTTTGTTTGGGTTTTATGCCCTAGGAACGTCTATGGTAATATCAGGAAGTGTACCAACTTGTGACGGTGGGCAATCATGGCGACTTTTATAGTGCTGCCCCACTGGGAGACCATGCTCCTGGCCCCATGGCCTGATATCCCACTCAGTCACATTATCCTGATAGTAACCTAACCAGTCCTTGCCCTATCCAAATAATGCCGAATGACAGGGTAGGAAGTGACACGTATCAATTGTTAATTCATAGGTTTGACTCGACCAGGGTTCGAATCGGTGTGTTCGAATCCAACGATATACCAAGATGGGATACGATCCTTGCCATATCCTAGTAATGCTGAGTGCAGGCTAGGTAACAACAAGTAACAATTTTATACGTCATTAGTTTGACTTGGCCGGGAATCGAACTCCCGACATATCACATCTGAAGCCTGCACTCTACCGATTTAGCCACCGCGTCCGGTGTGAGAATCAGGTCACACCAGGTCCTGGGTACAATGTACTCCTGAGCCTGGTGTTATATCTGAATGAATCTAGGCTTCATTGTGGGCAGAGGAGGACGAGGACAGGCGGGGGGTGTAAGGGTGGGTGAGGGGTGGGGTGGGGGGGAGAGAGAGAGGTGGGAGGTGAGAGATGGAGTTCTATCCGTTAGTGGTTATTGATATGTAGTGTGTTGGTATATGGGTGTGGTGTATGTGTGTGTGTAAAGATGGGTGGGAGGTGGGAGGTGGGAGGTGGGAGGTGGAGTTCTATACTTTAGTGGTTATTGATATGTAGTGTGTTGGTATATGGGTGTGGTATATGTGTGTGTGTAAGAGGGGGGGTGGGGAGGTGGAGGTGGAGGTGGAGTTCTATCCTTTAGTGGTTATTGATATATGGTGTGTTGGTATATGGGTGTGATGTAAGTGTGTGTGTGAAGAGGAGTGGGAGGTGGGAGGTGGGGTGGGATGTGGAGTTCTATAAGAGTGTGGTTATTGATATGTGGTGTGTTGGTATATGGGTGTGGTGTACGTGTGTGTGTGAAGAGAGGTGGGAGGTGGGAGGTGGGAGGTGGAGTTATATCCTTTTGTGGTTATTGATATGTAGTGTGTCGGTATATGTGTGTGGTGTATGTGTGTGTGTAAAGATGAGTGGGAGGTGGGAGATGGAGTTCTATCCTTTAGTGGTTATTGATATGTGGTGTGTTGGTATATGGGTGTGGTGTACATGTGGGTGTGAAAAGAGGTGGGGAGGTGGGAGTGGGGTGGAGTGGAGTTATATCCTTTAGTGGTTATTGATATGTGGTGTGTTGGTATATGGGTGTGGTGTACATGTGTGTGTGAAGACGGATGGGAGGTGGGAGGTGGGGGTGGGATGTGGAGTTCTATAAGAGTGTGGTTATTGATATGTGGTGTGTTGGTATATGGGTGTGGTGTACATGTGTGTGTGAAGACGGATGGGAGGTGGGAGGTGGCGTTCTATCCTTTATTGGTTATTGATATGTGGTGTGTTGGTATATGGGTCTGGTGTACATGTGTGTGAAGTCGAGTGGGAGGTGGGAGGGGGGAGGTGGAGCTCTATAAGAGTGTGGTTATTGATATGTGGTGTGTTGGTGTACATGTGTGTGTGAAGTGGGATGGGAGGTGGGAGTTGGCGTTCTATCCTTTATTGGTTATTGATATGTGGTGTGTTGGTATATGGGTGTGGTCGTGTGGGTGGAGGGAAGTGGGAAGTGGAGTTCTATAATAGTGTGGTTATTGATATGTGGTGTGTGCATGGTGGTTGGTTGTTGGAGTTCTATAATGTCGTAGCTATGTGTGTGGTGGGTGTGTTGTTGGGTGGTTGGTTGTTGGAGTTTTACGTCCTGGCAACATCTAATGTCAGCATACATGCTAGGTGTGATGCATACAGGAGGTAGGCTTTACATTTAAAATATAAAAAACTAATGATCAGTAACACAACAAGGTGAAGGCGGTCAGTGAAAGTAACTCATGGTAACCAAACAACTAACCAATTATAGAACTAACAAACTCACAGAGGGTTGCGGGATGTGAGATAATGCTTACAAACATAGAAAGAATGCATGCAGTAGATAGCTGCACAACTGAAAGTTATTAAACAAAGGGAACCACAGAACTATTAGTTTACTGTCATGCGGTGAAAACAAGTCATAAACTTAACCATTGTGGGCAGCATAAATACACCCATCACCAAAAAAACAACAACATATATATATACCTAAATACATACATTTTTTCTTGAAGATTTATACTGCCTATTATGGATAAGTCTGAATAGACTTGTTTTCACCATTGGACAGTTTGTCGACAGAAAGCCCGAGCCTACACTTTTACCGACCCAAGGGATTTTTAACCTCCCACACCACATAGACATGGTATGAGAGCAACCGGCCTTTGATGACACTGTAAGTTATACACAGTGGTGGAAATCCAAATTGGCAGAGGTAGGGACATGGGGAATCGAACCACCAACCTTCAGATTAGGAGTTTGACCTAGAAAAAAGTCAGACACTCTAACCACTCGGCCACAGAGAACACCACAAACTTCAATACATATGAAGAGTTCAGGTCCAAAACCCTTCAACGGCAGTCCAAAAATTAAAATAAATATTGAAATTAAACCTTCAAAACTTATACTTTCTTTTATATTCCTACTTTTTAGTTCATTACTCCATAATCATGTCATTACAAGTAAAGTGGACTCAGTGAGAATTACAAATATTTTCAGGTAGACATCTTTTATTTTATCTACATTTTTGGATTGGCGTTTACAGGGTTTTGCTCCTGAACTCTTCATATATACATATATACATACAACATACATATATATATGCTCTATAAGAATTATACAAGTACAATACCCCGGAATATCCCTCCTCTCCCTCATCACTCACTCAGCTCCATTGACTGTGGGAGTCTGTCCTAGTCATCTACTGTTCCAGCCTCCCCACCTCAGCTCCGATGGTGGCGCCACCACCCCTTCACACTGTAATCACCACTCACTGTACTGCTGAAAATTGTGTCGGAGTTCGCGGAGACCCACTCACCACTCCCCTATATATCTATATGAGACTGTCTCAAAAGTGGCTGACTAATATGGGACAACACTTTGTCCATTGTAGCGATCAACAGACTATCTGATTATGCATTTGCTCAGGATAAACTGATTTGTTTTTTACATGGTGTTTTATAATCCCAATAGAATACATATTGATTTGCAGCAAATGTCCTTGTGTTTTCAGTGTAACCGTTTCTGTGCTGTTTTGTGTCCATTGTTACAATGGACAACAAAAAGAAGAGTTATCACCTGTTGAGACAGGCTCATATATGTTTGCATGTTTAAGGAGGGTGTGTGTAGGTGTGGATGTGTCTGGATGGGGGTAGGGCAGGCGTGTTCTCACAGAATGATCACCACCCAGTATACACAGGTGGGAACCTCAGTCTTTATGGGGGCCGAGTGTGGCGTAAGTAGGTGCATGTGTTGTGTGTAGATATGGACTGCACTTTTACTGAACTTAACAAGAGATGGGTACTGGTTGGGGTTGGGCGGCGGGATGGTAGATTACCTGGTAGTGGTTACTTCGGTTCACTGACATTTCTGCTTATATATATGTAATGTATAGTGAGTGGTATAGGCAAGAGGCTGAATCATGACAGCTGAATAGGCCAGGTGGCAGCACCAGGCAAGGCAAAGAGCCTGCGCATTCGCTTGAGTTGTTAAGTGACATTAGTTGTGAAGTGTCAAGAAAGGTGCCAAGCAGAGGCGCAGTTCAAGGATAATCAGTTTATGGATAATTATACTTGTATAATGCTTATACAGCACATAAATGCTAAGGGAACATATATACTTTGCTACTTCCTCCATCGGCGCATTGGTGGAGTGCCCCCCCACCAGCTGTCTGGGAGTTGTATATGGGTGGCCCCCTGAGCGCCACACACACTGGAGGATTTCGTTATAATATCTATTTAATTGAACATGAAGACCTGGTGGGAGTAAAGAGGATATTTTTTTCATTAAAGTCTGACTAATAAAACATATTAAATGACAAATAAACATGGAATCAATACACATGGAAATAAAGTCACATAATAATGAAGCAATAATGTAGGCGCGTGCTGCCCCTGCGGGCGGTATGCACAAAAGAGTCTGTTGGCTGGTTAATTGTTATTAATGTCCCAGCGCACCCGCCACCTGCAGCGAGATGTTGCGCGCCGGCCCGCTGGCTGGCAGGCGACGCACCCTCCCCCCATGCGCCCAGCGTCCCTGCCTCCCTCGTCATTTAAAAAGGGAGGGTGGGAGTGGTAATCTCAGTCCTCTGCCATGGTGGATCCGCGCACTGCCGGGGGAGGTTGGTGTAGGTAGCAGCCGAAAACACCGGGTGAGCACCGTGGTTCATCCGTGCATGCAGGATGCCGAGTGGTGGCAGCTGGGCGGCGATGGGGTACGGCCGAGGCCTCCCCAACCTTATCTAAATGGTGATGTTTACGCCCATTCGTGCGCCGACAGGACCCGCCACGCCGCGGCGGGTCCTGCACTGACCCTTCTGACCTCTGGGGCCGCCGCCTCCCCCTGCCTTATCCTAACTGGAGTCGAAACGCTAGTTAGTCACGGGCTTTCGTCCGGCACGCTGACCCCTGTGTTGTGCATTTAAATCCCAGCAGCAGGCTGCTGGGCACTTTTATATATATATATATATATATATATATATATATCCAAATATATATATAATATGTGGGTGTGTTACTCTTTGTGGAAATTGGTTGTTTCGTTTGTTTGTTCTTTTACGTCCCATCAACACCTAAGGTCATATCAGGATGGATACGGACATCAGTGTCTGGTTGGCTCATTGGCAGCATAATGCGATTGAGTTGGATATTACGTCGGACCCCATCTCGGGCGCCGAGACCTCGGCCATACTTGAGGCGCTCCAGCATCTCCGACTCGAGCAGCGTCAGAGTACCGCCGACATCCACGCTCGGATCGACGACCTGGAGGCCGGAGGGGCTCGGCCCGCTCCCGAGGTGACCTCCCCTGCACCCAGACGCCAAGCCGCCGACACTGCCGCCACCGCCCGTCCACCTCGGGCGCGCGCCCCGGCCAGAGCCCGGCCCCCGCCACCGCCTCCGGCGCCCCTACCGGGGGCCGCTCACCCCCAGTATGAGCGCTACCATCACCTCGGGACCCAAGCCCCAGCTCCCCCGTCGCCGGCCTACCATGAGGAGCCGACGCACCACACCCCGGCGTCCGCGGCCGACGCCGTCCGGGAAATACTTGCCTCCGCCGAGGTGCGGCACTCGGTCAGGCGGCGAGGGATCCCGGTCGAGTACATCTTCCCATCTGACCTGGTAGAGAGGGGACCTGAGAGGAAGTCGGTGAAGAGGGGCGAGGCAACCAAGGATGAATATAGCCTCGCCCTTCTCACCCTGATCGACCACCCCGACTTCCCGGCCCACTCCTTCCGGGGCCTACACCACCATCACCTCACCGTGCTCAGGGACGTCCTCCTCTACCCCTGGCCCACCGTCCGCCGCTACTCCGAGACGGTGTTCACGTGGATAGCGGACGGGAGGCTCCCCCAGGGCTGGCACGACCCGGTCGCCCTCGACCTCCTCAGGGTCCAGACCCTCACCCTCCCCACCCCTCAGGCCGCCCCGGCAACAGCTCTCCCCCGAGCTGACGACCCTCCCCGAGGCACACACCTGCCCCGAGCCCACGTCGACGCCCGCACCGCCAACGATAGGCACACCCACGGGGGCCCCCTGCCCAGCCTGGAACCGCGACCCCGCCTCGTGCGATCGAGCCCCTGTCGGAGAGGCCCACGGCGAGGCGGGGGACAGGCGCCGTCACATATGCGCCTACTGCGCAAACGTGAGGCGCCTCCTCACTATGCACTGCGAGGCCGGCTGCATAACCAAACAAGCCCGTGAGCGCCAGACCCCCCCCGCCTCGGCGGATTTTTGAACCGCCGGCCTCCCCCCGGCCGGCCCGGGGGGCCCTTCCCGGCGCCTCACCCTCACCACTGCCGACAGCCCCGCGACCTCAATCGACGACCTCCCAGCGACTACCGATCGCAGCGCCGCCCAGTCCCAGCCGGGGATCATCACCTCGGGCCGATCTCCTCGGACCACATCCCAGCCCAGCCTCATGAACTCTGCCGCCGACACCGCCTTCAACTTCAACAACCCACCCGCCCAGACCCCGACCACCACCCCACCCAGCCCTGACGACTTCGCTGCCCCCCTCCTCGACCCTCGTCGGACCTCCTCACCGGATCCCGCCAAGGAGCGGGCCTCCCCTTATTTGGCCGCCCGCTCCCTGTCGACGCAGGCCCCGCACGCTCGCCGCCCCCAGAGGGAACCTGACCCCTGACACGGTCCGCCTCTCTGCGATATTAGCTCATGGTATTGGCAGCCTGGTCTCCCAGTGGGGCAGCACTATAAAGTCAACATGAGCATTCACTGTCACAACTCGGTACCCGTCCTGATATGACCTAAGATGTTGCAAGGACATAAAACTCCAACAAACAACCAATCACTCACTCATTCAAGGGACGCCCAAAGGAAAAACATTCAACTCAAGTTCACGCATGTCAGTGGTGTCGTTAAACAGCAAAGCGCCACCTAGTGTCACGCAGAGGAACCGGCCCGAGCAGGGGACCAGGTTCTGAGAGTGGTGAAGGAAAATGGGAGCGGTATAGATAACAATCTGCGTTCGGTTGCCAGCGTAATATTTGAGAAACCAGAAATTGTTAAAAAGGATTTTAAAATCTTTTTATATTTTTGTTTTGAGGGATGGGACAATAGTTTATGACGAGAAATTTCGATCGCATACAATTGGTCTTCCTCATTCCACTGCTCCTTGCCCTATCCTTCTAATGCCGAGCACCTGGCTAGCTAGCGACAAGTATCAATTTAATAAGTAATTGGTTTGACTCGGCTGGGATTCAAACTCTCAACCTTCCGCACAGGAAGCCAGCGCTCTACCGAGTCGGCCACCGCGTCCGGTGATGGAACTTGGAAGGTACGAACCCCCAACTTCCGGTGTCTAAACATGCTAGTGCAAAGTAAGTCTGAAGATTGGGCACACCAGACAGGATGCCCGAATGAGTTGAGCGTCCGTCTCCCATTTTGGTAGATCATGGGATTCGTCTCTATGAGTTCAAACCCTGGTTGAATCACACCAATGACTTAAAAAAGTATACTTGTCGCTTCCTATCCAGGCACTCAGCATTATTAGAATATGGAAAGGACTGGTTGGCTCAGTGTCAGGATAATGTGACTGAGCGGGATATCAGGTCATGGTACTGGCAGAGTGATCTTCCAGTAGGGTAGCACTATAAAGTTGCCATGACTGCGCTATTTCACAAGACGGTACCCGTCCTGATATGAACTTAGATGTTGTCAGTATGAACAACTCAAACAACCAACCGATGACTCACTATTTCAATGGACGCCTGAAGTAAGTGTACCCAACCCCAGTGTGTGCGTGTTAGTTGTGTCAGCAAACAGCGAAGCGCCACCTAGTGTCACACAGAGGAAAGCAGAGGGGGCACCGGGTTCGGAGAGTGGTGAACAGGTGAAGGAAAATGGGGCTAGTATCCATAACAATCTGATGTTGCCAGAACGTAAAACCCCAACAATCAACCAAACCGACCATTATTGCGCCGATCAGCGTTGATGGGTGCGCCAGGAATAGGACAATCGCCATGAAGTGCAAGGGCAACGAGTAAACTGGATTCGCTTGACCCAGGCACATAAGTAGGCAGACTGTGTGACGGCTGGCCGGTGTGGTGGTTTCAGCGTGTTCCCGTGCTCAGACGTGTCCCTCGCTTCTGCGCATGCGTCAGAATCTAGTAAACATGGCCGTAATCGATTAACACGAACCGAGCGACTCGGGTCATCCGAATTTCAAATAGAACACGCGAGTGGAGTCGACAAATACACGTCCTGTGTGCAAAAAAAGAATAACTTGGATTAATGAAATGGAAATATAGGTAAACTGAGCCATGATACAATACTTTAAATCCTATTTTGCTGTACTTTTATCGGTTATTAAAAAAAAAAGAACAAACTGTCCACCCGAGCGTATTCGATTATTCAACCCGAGTTTGTAGGATGTGCGCATGCGCCAATAAGTGGCTGGGGTGACCCGAGTTGATGCGAAATCTGCGCATGCGCAGAAGCAACGGGACACGTCTGAGCACGGGAACATGCTGGAACCACCACACCGGGTCTGGAGAGGAGGGGCATGTAGAGAATAGGTCAGACTATCGAAACCATGGCTAGACAGTAACCACAGCAACACCCATCTATTGACCCCTGAATGCAGACATGTTGGTTGTTTTTTGGAGTTTTACATCCTGGCAATGTGTAAGGTTGTATCAAGTCGGGTACCGACTTGTGATGGTGCGCACTCATGACGACTTTATGGTGATGACTCACTAGGAGTCCTATTAGGAGCACAATGACCTGATATCCCACTCAGTCACATCATCCTGACACTGAGCCAATTAGTTGTTGCCCTATCGTATTAATGATGTGCACCTGGCTAGGAAGCGACAAGTATATATTTTAAAGTCATTGCTTTGACTCGACTCGATATCTAAATATTTATGTATTGAGGGAGACGGATGGGAGATATTAGAGTTTATTGTGCAATTTTGGTTTTATAATCCCTTAATTGCATTATTAAACAGTTAATACACAATGCTCTAACATATATCCTCTTATTTCATGTATCATTCCAGTTAAAGCTGACCATTATTGCTTATTTAGTCTGTCCACCCTAGCTAGGTTGCCATGTGCCTTGTCCAATGGGTCCAGTTAGAGCTGAGCATCAGAGATTATTTAGTCTGTCGACTCTATGTAGTTTGGTCTGTATACTGTCCAATCGGTCCAGTTAAAGCTGAGCATTAGCGCTTATTTAGTCTGTCTACCCTTACATAGATTGCCCTTTGTCTTGTGCAATCGGTCCAGTTAAAGCTGAGGATTAGCGCTTATTCAGTCTGGCTACCATTACATAGATTGCCCCTTTGTCTTATACAATTGGTCCAGTTAAAGCTGAGCATTAGTGCTTACCCATACATAGATTGCCCTTTATCTTAAGCAATCGGTCCAGTTAAAACTGAGCATTAGCTCTCATTTATACCGTCTACCCTACACAGGCGACCCTGTGCCTTGTCCAATCGATTCAGTTAAAGCTGAGCATTAACACATATTTGGTCTATACACTACGTACTTGCTCTGACTCATACGATGCAAATACTGGATTTTCACCGGTGTACTTATGGCTAAATTTTGGGGGATTGATGGCGAGTAGGGCGGTCGGTCAGGAAGTGGGCGGGTTAAAGTTGCATAGTCCGATGGTTTTGAATTTCTGTATTTTTTCTGAGATGAATATATTAGATCAATCACTAGTATCTACTTTACATTAGTTCAACGTTACTTTTATTTTAAATGGTAAACCTTTGAGATATTTTGAGTGCAAACATGGAAAATTAGTTTTGTCAAGCTTGCCAAAACTCTGACACCTTAGACTTCTGTAGGAACAGGTTCTGTTAAATTGACTTGGCATTTGCCTTCTACGCAGAAACAAATGCTTAATAAGTGAATCAGTATCTAAGTTAGATATGTAAAATCAAAGTTAGATGATTGGTTTGGTTTTGAAAATGTGATATTTCATCGGACTATGCAGCTTTAAAGTCGGGATAATGACTGGGAGGTGCTGGCGGGATTGTCACGGGGGTTTACCGCCATTTGTTCTGCCGAATGTCGGCGCCCGGCGAATCCACCCGAGACGGCGAAGGCTCGGCACCACTTTAAAAAAAAAAAAAAAAAAAAAAAATTGTTTAAAGAATTTATTTTATTTACCTTATTCATGAGGGATAAATGTGGTAACACTTGGTTTCACCACTGGGCAGCACTATTCCAATTTGATTCAATATACGAGGTCCCTTAGGTTTCAGTCGGCACTCCCCAAGCAGAACTAATTAACTGTGTGAGGGGCGTCTCGTGGGGCTGACTGCTGAAGAGAGTTCAATCCCAAATGATTGTTGTTTTTAACCCCCAAAGCCGATGCTTACTTGTTGTTCTGTGGGGTTGTTAACCGAACAAACAAACAAACCAACAAATGATTCTTGTGAAGTACGTGAGTGAGTAGTCAATTTGGATTTTGAGAGTAAGATCACTAGTAACACCGGTGCCGCCCTGATATGACCTTAGATGTTGCCAGTACGTAAAACTCCAACACGCAACCAAACAGTAATATCGGTTAGCTATGGGGATATATGAGGGAGACAGAGATAGATACAGAGAGTGTCAGAGGGGGTAAGGGGAGAGAAGGGGCGAGATGGAGAGGGGAAATGAGGTGGACAGGAAGCTAGAGGGAAATATATGGATAGAGCGCGAGAGAGGAATAGCAAGGGACAGAGGGGGAGGGAGGAGTAGAGATGGAGAGACAGGGCGAGAGGGAGAGACGGAGGCAGGGAGGGAGAGAGATTGGGAGAGGGAGACAGGGAGGGAGTGAGGGACAGCGAGAAAGAAGGGGAGAGAGGAGTAGATATGGAGATACAGGGCCAGAAAGGGAGAGAGGGAGACAGGGTGGGAGGGAGACAGGGAGATAGGGAAGTGGGGAGACGGAGACAGGGAGAGAGCGAGGGCCAGCGAGAAAGAGGGGAAGAGAGGGAGAGCTGGACAGGGGGGAGTGAGGGAGAGGGAAAGAGGGGATGATGGAGAGAGGGAAAGAGGGGGAGAGGGGAGAGAGAGACAGAGGGGGGAGAGGGAGACAGAGAAATAGCGGATAGAGGGAGAGAGAAAGAGGGAGAGAGGGAAAGAGGGGAGAGAGAGTGAAAGAGAAGAAAGAGGGAGACAGAATGAGGGGAGAGAGGGAGAGATAAAGAGGGGAGAGAGGGGGAGGGGGGAAAGAGGGGACATGTGGAGAGAGCGAAAGAGGGGAGAGAGGGAGAGGGAAAGAGAGGATAGCGGGAGAGAGAGAGGGGAGAGGAGGGAGAGAGGGAAAAGGGGACGAGAGAGGGATGGGGAAAACAGGGGGAGAGAGGGAAAGAGAGGAGAGGGGGAGAGGGGAAATAAGGGAGAGAGGGAGAGAGGGGAGAGGGAAAGAGAGGATAGCGGGATAGAGAGAGGGGAGAGGAGGAGAGAGGGAAAGAAGGGTGAGAGAGCGATGGGGAAACAGGGGGAGAGAGGGAAAGAGAGGAGAGAGGGAGAGGGGGGAATAAGGGAGAGAGGGAGAGAGGGAGACAGCGAAAGAGGGGAGATAGGGGGAAATGATGAGAGGTGGATAGGGGTATAGAGAAGGAGACTTAGAGAGAGAGAGGGGAGAGAAAGAGGGGGAGAGAGGGGGGAGAGGGCAAGACAGAAGTAGAGAGCGGGAGAGGGGGGAGAGATGTGTCAATTTTATAACTCCTTTATAAGTCTTTGATTTCACTCCACCTGGGATCGAACTCATCCATCACTACAGGGAAACCCATCCGCCTACAAATAACACATGCCCTTGGATACTGCAGAAGGTCACGGACAGTGAGGGGCCTGATTGCTGCGTGACCTGTTGACCTCAGTCGCTTCGTTGGACAAAGCTACCCGGATAGGCCAATTATCGTGTGGGTAGGTAGCGATCATCGGTCGACCGTCACCGAGGTAACACCTCCCGGCTACAAAGGAGATATCAGTGAAGTCTCGCTGGCTGGGGGATCTTTGGTTGGTTGTTGGAGTTTTACGTCCCGACAACAAGGTCATATCAGGGTTCATATCAGGGAGGGTACAGACTTGTGACAGTGTGCACTCATGACAACTCTATAGCGCTGTCCCACTGGGAAATCAGGCTACTCTCACCATAACCTGGTACCCCATGCAGTCACATTATCCTGACACTGAGCTAAGTAGTCTGTGCCTTATCCTAATAATGCTGAGGATCAGACTAGGAAGCGATGAGTATCGGTGTTATAAGTCATTGGTTTAACTCAACCGGGAATTGAACTCCGGATCATCCGCATGGGAGGCTTGTGCTCTATCGATTCGGCCACCGCGCAAGCTCGCGAAAGAGAGAGCCGGTATAGCACTATTAGCAGTATAAAGCAGCCTCCACCGATTTCTACACCTGACAATAATACAGGAGGTGACGCAGTAAAATACCAGTACTAGCTTTAACCAGTGATGTGCAACTGTCATTTTATGTGATGTATAATGCATTATGCGAGTATAAATACAAGGGTAACATGTACATCCTATATTTCCTCGTGCCCATTGGTGGAGCACCCCCTCCCCCCTCCCAGCTGTCGGATATTTGCCGGGCGGGCGCCCCCTCATGTCACACTCTGGAGGAAAGTTATATATATATACGTTTATATATATACATATTTATATATATATATATATACGGTGTATATATATATATGTGCTCTATAATCTATTATGGATAAATAAACAAGGACACTATCATCTTCAGTTATATTTCTATTGTTATTTGCAAACCACAGCTAGTGTATGTCCGTGATTAGTTCCAGGTTTGGCCACACCAGTGCCACCTGTCAGGGCCTCTGACCACCTATAAGCCAGCTATCTCTGGTCATTATCACCTTCAGACCCACTCGGACGGTCATACTCACGGTCTCTGACTATATATACAGAGACTGTGTGTATATATGATAGTTATACTAGACTTACTTGTAAGTTGAAGTATTACTGAGATTCTTACGAATTACGAATACGAAGGTAAGGATCAGTATGCTAACCTTCCCTAACCTTTAGGAATATGTTATTTAATTGTATGTTTATACTTGAGTAACTCATTGTTTATCGCTAATTCTGCGTGGGCTCCTTTCCTGGACTCATGCACGGTCCTGGTTCAATATAGTGCTGCCATCTGGTGGAATCCATCTGTACCATTATGCGGTAAACCATATCGGTGGCACTCTCTAATGGCGGAGTTAACAATCCTCGCGGGTTACGTGACTCAACAATAACCCGGCCGGGAATTAATCTCCCGACTCCCGCAAGGGAAGCCTGCATTCTACCGGTCGAGTCAAACCAATGACTTACAACACTGATACTCATCGCTTCCTAGTCTGATGCTCATCATTATTAGGATAATGCTCAGACTAGTTAGCTCAGTGTCAGGATACTGTGACTGCATGGGATATCAGGTTATGGTGCCAGTAGCCTGATTTTCCAGTGGGACAGCACTATAAAGTTGTCATGAGAGTGAATTTATGTGACATGTATAGGCAGCATTATGTCAATCTAAGACACCCCCCTCCCGCCGCCACACACACACACACACTTCCAATCAGTTTCATTCGGTTATACTATTGGCGGTGGCTAAACTATGCCAGGGGCTACTCTATTCCATTGGTAGAGGAGACTCATTCCTGAATTATACAGTATATGCTGCAACTTATGCAGCATAGGCTTCTCCCCAATATTGAATGTCCAGAATGGCGTGTGCTGCACACAATGCAGCACATTGCACTTCCCCATCACCATGTACAAACCAAATCTCATATCTTCAGCAGCTGGAAGACCAGTGCCTCAGCGCTGACAAAATATGTGTTCATATGAATAAAATATTTACGAAAATAAACAAAGAAAGTACACTGTCACGAAGGTAACACTTTGTGCATACAAAGGAGGTGGCATTGATGTCCCACGGGTTGGAGGGCAAGTTAAGGGGATGGGATGAGAGGGGGAGGGGGCGGCGTGGATGGAGGATGGTTTGCGTGTGGGTGTGAGTGTGGGTTTGGGTGTGGATGTGGATGTGGGTGTGGGTGGGTGGCGTTGACAAACTGGTTGTGACTGAGGGTCGGATGCCATCATTTTGTATACTGGGTGTAGACACGCCGAGAATAGCTGGAACTTGGAAGTCAGCAGTGGCCTGTTCACCCCATGAACTTGTGACAATGCCAGCTACAGTGTAATCCCATTAAACCAAACTTGAACAGACCCAAGAAATTTGTTTGGATTAACCAATCATTGGTTTAACCGAGCTTGGGCTTTGACTTTGACTTTGAGTAAGCATGTATTGCATATGTAATATACAATGTAGGTGGACATTTTGGTTATTGTTTTTGTATGTATATACAGTATAACCCTGTTATTTAACCCAAGCTAAGTTAAACCAAACGATCGGTTAATCCAACCGGAAAAATACAACCATTTATCATATAAAAAAAGTTGGTGGGGTCTCGGATGACCTTATAACCACATGAAAGTTTGGTTTAACCATACCGAAGTGGCCTGGGGTCTGACAATTTTGTTTGGATTAACCGATAATTTTTGGCTTAACCAACTTTTTTATATGATAAATATACTGGATAGATACTGCCATTGGCATTCTATATATATATATATATATATATCTTATTATTATACACGTAAAGCTCCAACAACTGTATATATATATATATATATGGATATTGGGAAGCCCTTTATCGCCTGTATTAAGCTATGTAGTGCCTCCTCTCCTATCACCCACCCTGATTGGGGGTGGGGCGGGGGGGGGGGGGGTACCGGCATGCACCGCTCCACCTCCAGTGAGGTGCTTGACACTCCACTCGCCCGGAAGTTTCTAAATCTACCGATCTTGGAACCGACTATAAGTGGTCCTTTTAGGGAGGTGGTCGGTATATGGTGTTACCATGGTCTTGGTGGGAACCAAATAAAGCGATTGATTTAGGGCAGTGGCTGATCTGTGGAGGTGGTAGGTTAGAGAGGTTTTACTGTATATATATGTATAATATGTATATATATATATATATATATATGTATAATATGTATATATATATATATATATATAAATAAATCTATATATATATATATGTATATATATATATATATATATATATATATATATATATATAAAGTTGGGCTACGGAAAGGAGAGAGACACGGAGGTGATGGGTAGGACACTTTATTTGCGTCATGGCTAAGCATAATACAGGCTTACCGGTAAAAATGTTTGAAAGCAGGAGACAGACTGACTGCCCGGGAAGCGCAGTGCCAGAAATGCCCGGTGGGGGCGCTGGCGTAGGCAAGGACCGGGGCAAATACGGGCAAGTCAGCGATTGGACAATAATCAGGAGAGGATAATCGTAATAATAATATCGATAATCATGACAAGAGTTCCGCCCCTTTTATATACGCATAATAGATTATACTCTATATATATATATATATATATATATATATATGAAGAGTTCAAGCGCAAGACCAGGGATACACCAATCCAAAAATTGACATAAACATTGGATTTAAACCCTTAAAACGATTAATTGTTTTCACATTTCTAAATTTTGTGTTCATTGCTCCATAATCATGTCATCACAAGACAAGTGAAATTAGTGAGAATTAAAATTATTTTCAGGTAGAAATCTTCTATTTTAATTACATTGTTGGATTGTCGATTGCATGGTTTTTTCACATGAACTCTTCATATATAGGTTGTATAATCTATTGTGCAGATATAAATGGGCACAGGGGTCGCTCGCGTTTATTCTTTGGCATCTAATATTATGTAGTACTGAAATATACGCGCATTCTGATATTGTCCAATCGCTGGCCGGCCCTCGATTTGCCCCCTGGTGGCTACACTGGCGCCGCCAATGGGGATTTCTGGCGGTTCCCGAGGTGAATCCGTAACTTGCTATTCGAATTTCAAATATAATATATATATGTGTGTGTATATAATTCGCTTGTTTGTTTTGTTGTTGTTTTACATCCTAGAAACATCTAAGGTCATATCAATGTAAAATATTCCGATTTACGGCATAGGGGGGAATGCAAATGTTGTATTACTGATCAGGTGTACATGACCAAGCGCATGTATGTATATATATGTAGGTGCTGGTGGTGCCTGATTGGGATGTAAATAGACATAGGCATGCTGGCAGGGCTGTGTGTAAGGGGCACTCAGGGCCTACCTGCTCCCCACCTGCTGGGTAGGATCACCACACTCAGGCTCAAGGTCAGTGGTTGCCAGGGGAGCCACACAGCTTGGTGGTGGTGGGCAGACGACTGGGGACATGGGGACCAGGAATGCTGGATCCCTATTGGTAGGGCCAAGAATGCTTGTTTCCCATTGGGAGAAAGTGGTGGGGTGATACTTTACAATGAACCCATGTACCATATAAATAATAAACCAGAGGGGTTGACTCTCTCTCTCTTCCTTTAGACTTCATACTCTTCCTTTCTCTTTGTCTGTATTGATTTCACAATAGCCTGGCTACACAACCACAGATTCGAGTTTTAGCCATTCTACATCAGGTATGCAGGTATTGCAGGTATAGCAATACCTCAGGGAGTTTGATGCCCCTGCCTTGCAGAGTTGTAAACCACTGCCTTGTGGTACAGGTTCTTGACAGAACCGAAGGCTAAGGGAGCAAACCCTAAACAGAAAACCATGTCACTGTGGCAGCATTAAGGGCGGTTGATGTATGGAACTCCCAACATCTCCCGACCAGCCACTGCAGGGACAAATAGTTTTGGGCCTGTTTTGACATGTTCTTGCCGGTGTGAAACCTCTATTTGCTCCCCGAGAGAGTGCCGCTGGTAACTTGCAAAAGCCAGCAGCACTTCAACACTTTTGCAGGCAGCTTTCATGAAATGTGCTAAATGGAGAGTGGCAGTCAAGTAATGAAAGCAGTCTTTGTCGCATCGCGACCGACAGCATGATGATGATGACATCAGGGTGGGTACTTAGTTGTGACAGTGCACACTCATGGCCAGTTTATAGTGCTTCCCCACTGGGAGACCAGGCCGCCAGCACCATGACCCAATACCCCACACAGTCATCTTATCCTGACACTGAACTAATCAGCCCTTGCCCTATCTTATTAATGCTGAGCACCAGGCTAGGATGTGAAACCATACCAAACAAACAACAAACAAACAAGTTGATTACCCGTCCTTATATTACCTTACACATTGCCAGGTTGGAAAACCACAACAAACAAACATGGCGTCCTGATATGACCTTAGATGTTGCTATGATGTCAAACCCCAACAAGAAAACAAACACACAAACTAAGAACTAAGCACCAGCCACCCTCGCCTTGTAGCAGGTGTGGTGAGTTAGAAGGTGAGAAACATGGCTCGGTGCACCTGTTCATATTGCTGTCGGCTAAAAAGCGATACCGGTTTTTTGTTTGTTTCAGTAGCGGGAAAAGAACAACCATCGCATGTACCTCTTCGATAAGAGGGGAGAGAGAGTGGCCAACTCTGACGCAATCACATTTACTGTGACTGATTGATTGTCCCTCCCGATTAACAGACCGTTGACATTGACTGTCGGCACTCATCGTCTAGTTAGCAGGGATTTATTCGGTTGGTTGTTGGAGTTTTACGTCCTGGCAACATTTATGGTCATATCAGGACGAGTAGCGACTTGTGATAGTGCACACTCATGGCAACATTATATTGCTTCCCCACTGGGAAATCATGCCAAAAGCACCATTACCTGATATCCCACTCAGTCAGTGTCAGGATAAACAATTCGCGTGTGAATATGGCCTATGCTGCCGACACGGCGTAGAGAAACCACCAATCAATCAATAAATCAAAAGCTCAATGCCAGAATAATGTGACTGAGTGGGATATCAGTTCATGGTGACAGCTGCCTGACTTCTCCCTGGGACCATGCTATAAATTCACCATGAGTGTGCACTGTCACAAATCAGTACCCATCCTGATATGACCTGTGGTGTTGCCACAACATCATCATCATCATCATGCTGTCAGTCACGATCCGACAAAGACTGCTTTCATTACTTGACTGTCACTCTCCATTTAGTTCTCTGCTGTGAGAGTGATGTCCATGAGTTGGTCTTAATGTCGCTCAGCTTCAGGTTTCTCTTGATGGTATCCTTGAACCAGAGACGAGGGCACCCTCGGTTTCTTTCTGTAACCGGAAGACAGTTGAAAGTAGAGGATCTGCTTTGGTAGCCTGCCTGATGACATCGTCATGAGGTTTTCAGTCTACTGAAGATTCTTTTTGATCGGAAGATCTTCCATAGAGGGCAGCCCTGTCCTTTCGAGTATTGCCACAACGTAAAACTCCAACAACCAACCAACAATAGATAAAGCAAATACGCAACTCAACTAAATCGAGAATAACAACTCATAAGGGAAAACATGTCACCTCCCCTCCCCCGGCATATAACTCATGTGTGAGAACAGCACAGTTTATACCCTCATCACACCAAAGTAGTTCTCAAAACGTCTGACCCCGTTCTAAAACTGTGTAGAACGTTCCCACTGACAATTTTGAACATGCTCAAAGTTCTAGAGCACCCTTCCATCCTTGCCCATCCATGCCATTCATAACAAGTTTGGAAAACATTGCTACTACGTTCACTACGTTCGCACACAGTTTGAGGCCATTCAACAACATTTTCAAGAACGAAGTAAGAACTACTTTGGTGTGATGGGGGTATTACACAGCAATCCATTGGCTTCGCTCACACTTCCTACTTCACAGGCAACCCACTACCCCCGTGACCTATCTTCATAGTCGCCCCCCCCCCCTCCCCCCCCCCCCCCCCCCAATCTAGGTACCGGCTGGGGTCCATATCTGCAAAAAAATGCTCACAGCCAAATAGGAAGCACTTCGACGCTGAACCGGTGTATAGACTGTTGAAATAATTGTTTGGTAATCAATGATTTAACAAACTTCGAGGTAATGGATTAAACATAGTATATATATATATATATATATATATATATCTGAAAATGTCAGGCGCAAAACCCCTTAAATGCCAATCTCAAAATGGAGATAAACATTTGAATCTAACCTTCACACAATTAAATATTTTATATTCCTGCTTTTTTTGTTCATTTCTCCATAATCATGTGATCATATGAAAAGTGGAATTAGCGAGAATTTAAATTAGTTTTGTGTAAAAATGTTCTATTTTAACTAACATTTTTGGATCAGCATTTATGGGGATTTGCGCTTGAATTCTTCATCTCATAATACCTCGATGTTTGTTATATATGTATTATATATATAGATATTATGTGCTTTATAATCTATTATGGAAATATAAACAAGGACACTATCACTCTTCAGTATATTAGTAGTATTCCTTCCCCCCCCCCCCTCCACCCTCTCACGTGACTCGTAATGTCTCTCACCTGAAGCTCAGAGACATTAAGACCGACTCATGGACATCATCACTCTCGCAGCAGAGAGCTAAATGGAGAGCGGCAGTCAAGTAATGAAAGCAGTCTTTGTCGCATCTCGACCGACAGCATGATGATGATGATGATGATGACCCTCTCACTCTCCCCCCCCACCCCTGTCTCACCTACGGGACTTCACGTACACAGAACCAAACGGGATGGCCGAATGATTTGAGCGTCCGTCTCCCGTTTTGGTAGATCGTGGCATTCGAACCCACGAGCTGGAACCCTGATCGAGTAAAACCAATGACTTAAAAATTGATAAAATTGATACTTATTGCTTCCTAGCCAAGCGCTGAACATTATTCAGATAGGGCAAAGACTGGTTAGCTCAGTGTCAGGATAATGTGCCTGAGTGGGATATCGGGTCATGGTTGCCGGCAGCTTTGTCTCCCAGTGGGGCAGCAATATGAAATTGCCATGAGTGTGCACTGTCATAAGTCGGTGCCTATCCTGATATGACCTTAGATGTTACCAGGATGTAAAACTCCAACAACCAACCGACTGCACATACAGGTAATGAGGTCAGATATGCCTGTATGATGCATCTCTCCTTCCAAGCTCCCCTCGGCTACTGGGGAGGAGTGGTAGCGTAGGTGTGATACGGAGCTTCGGGTTTTGTTACAGCCCAGAATTGTTCATGTTGGTTGGCCAACATAGGTAATTTGCGCGCGAACAAGGAGTCTCCCCATACGTGTCACCTGGGTTTGAATCCTCACCCACACGCCCCTACCACGTTTGCGCGAACCTGAGTCTCTCGTGAGACCTCTGACGTCATCACCACCCATCGTTGGCCTCCGAGACCCACCAAACCTCACTTCCACTCCAGTAGCCCTACAAGCAACTCACCACCTCAACTCAGCCACCCACCCATTCCTTCAAACGACGAACACATGAAGGTGATGGGGTTGAGGGCCTGAATCAACTTTCAACTGATGGACAAACGTCTGACCTGTAACCTACTGTTTATTTGACTATTACAACCCTATGTGTATTGAATACAAATCCAATTCAATGAGCTGCTTGTTCGCATCGTCATCTACCTGTAGGTAAGGGTATACCACTGTCCGAATCCAGCACTGTTATTGACGCAACCGTGGTCAGAATGATTGGTTGGTTGGTCGGTTGTTATAGTTTTACATCATGGCCATATCAGGGTGGGGATTGACTTGTGACAGTGCACACTCATGGTGAGTTTATAGTGCTGTCCCACTGGGAAATCAGGTCACCAGTACCATGACCCACTATCCCACTCAGTCACATTATCCTGACACTGAGTCAACCAGTCCTTGCCCTAACCTAGTCATGCTGCTGGTGGCCTGGTCTCCCAGTGGGGCAGTGCTGTACAGTCGCCATGAGTGTGCGGCGACACAAATCGGTATCCACCCTGATATGACCTTAGATGTTGCCAGGATGCAAAACTCCAACAACCAACCCACGAACCAACCTTCCCCATTGGAAGCATTGCCTGTATATGAGATACGCAGTATCTGGCGGTAACACCTTGTATCCTCACTTTTTTCTGCCATACCAGGCTGCGACCAGTCTCTGCTTCCAGTCTCCGCGACCAGTCTCTACTTCAGTCTCTGCTTCCAGTCTCTGCGGCCAGTCTCTGATTCCAATCTCTGCGACCAGTATGTGCTTCCACATACAACAGTACACGTCTCACACCTGATAAGCAGCCTAAGAAAACGTCAGCTCCCCCACTGCAAAGGGCACTCTCCAAGCAGAGTCTGCAATGCAAGTGCCCCATGATTGAAATGCACAGCAGCCCGGAGGCGGGGCGATATCGTGCCACACTGATTCCCACGCTACCCGGTCTCACTGAGGATGGTTGCTGGTTGGTTGTTAGAGTTTCACGTCCTGTCAACATCTAAGGTCATATCAGGGACCGTTTCCAACTTGTGAGAGCGTTCACTCATGGCGACTTTATATTGCTGTCCCGCTGGGAACTCAGGATGGCAGCATCATGACCCGATATCTCACTCCATCAGATTATTCTGACAATGAGCTAACCAGTTCTTGCCATATCCTATTAATGTTGAACGCCAAGATAGGAAGCGACAAGTATAAATTGTGTAAGTCATTGGTTTGACTCGACTGGGAATCAAACTCCCGATCTCCCGCATTGGAGGTCTGCACTCTACGGATTCGGCCACCGCCTCCGGTGTACTGGGGATGTACAGTCGACCCTTGCTAATCCAAGCCTATAACACCCAATGTGGGTGAGCTTAGCGAGATAGTCAGGTAACCGACTTAGTACTGCAGTTCTCCAAAACAGTGTTATGGCGTAAATCTGTTCCATGATGTTTTTTTCTGTGTGAAATAGTCAGATTAAATGGTTTCATTCAAAGGTGAGGTGAATATTTATATCCAACACATGTGTCCAGTTTGCTGAATGGGAGCAGGCCGAATCTACTAATAGACTCACCTGGAATAGTCCATTTAGAGATTGGGGTGACTTATACAATTTATACTTGTCGCTCAGCACTAAGAAGACTGCTGGTTCCTGGCCACCGATATTGTCAAATAGCGGTGCTCGTCGGGTACAGGCGCAGAGGGTTTCCCCAAATCTATAACATGGAAACCCCCCGCTTGGTCAAACATCCCATGAACATAACGCATTGGTTAGCTAACCCGCCGCCCGTCCTTAAAACTTGGTCTTACATTTGGCCCCTGGTCGGGCACCGACAAGTGACAGTGAGCACTCATGGTTTATTGACCCAATATCCCACCCAGTCTCATTATCCGGACACTGAGCTAACCAGTCCTTGCCCTATCCTATTAATACCAAGCGCCAAGCTAGGAAGCTCACAAATATAAATTTAGTAAGTTATTGGTTTGACTCGACCAGGAATCGAACTCTGAACTCTTACCTGGGTATGGGACATTTCACATGGGTGTTTGGAGAGAGGGGGGCGGTGAGTGCACCTCATTCCATTATATTTAGTTTGCTAGCAAAGCCATGATCATCTTTGTAGCGATACTGTCATTTTGGCGTCACACTGTCATCGCTCCCGCCTCAACTGACAGTGGGCCACTCCAGGGTCAGTGACGTCACCAGTGCGGGTTGGCAGGGCAGGTGGCGCTCGTCAATCACGTGCCCGGGTTGAGGTCACGTGACTGGAGCACATCATACTGATGAGTTTGCACTTCCATTTCCAACACACTTCAAATCAACCCGATGGTCCCCGCGGGCGATAGGCTTGGTTTGATGGGGTTTTACATCCTATCAGGATCGAGGTTACCACTGTAAAGATTTCTTAATGACCCATCACGTTATAATTCCTTCGTGTTTTACACGCTATCAATATTTGGGTTACCACTGTACAGATGTCTTCTTAACCCATCATATTATAAGTTTGTAGTGCTTAGTGTTTTAATCATTGGAATGATTTGTGTAAATAACTAACATAATCTGTGGTCAGAACTACATTGTCTTGAATCTGGCAAGAATATTATATTACAGAATAAATTACTCAACCCCCAACAATTCGTATCAATACAGGTATCGACTTGTGACCGTACACATGTGGTGTTCTTGATATAACCCATCTCCTCCTCCCCACCTCCCCCCCCCCCCCCCTCCAAACCTCGGTTTTCCCATTTCGAGCTCGACCCAGCCCAACAAAAGCGGTGTTCTCTGTGGCCGAGTGCTTAGAGTGTCTGACCCTTTTCTAGATCGGACTCCTAATCTGAAGGTCAGTGGTTCGATTCCATGTGCCCCCCACCTGTGCCAATTTGGATTTCCACCGCTGTGTATAACTTACAGCGTCATCAAAGGCCAGTTGCTCTGATACCATGTCTATGTGGTGTGGGAGGTTAAAATCCCTTTGGTCGGTAAAAGTGTAGGCTCGGGCTTTCTATCGACAAACTGTCTAATGGTGAAAACAAGCCTATTCAGGCTTATCCATGATAGGCAGTATAAATCTTCAACAACAACACCAGTAACCCACGTCTTGGCTGTAGGTGCTATAAGTGATCACGTCACATTTGCGCTGGTACCGTCCTGTAGGATAACATCTACCAGTACCAGTCTTATGTGGTTTTTTAATGTTTAGTTTTTTTAATAACTCAGATTAATGAAATGGAAATATAGCTAAGCAATGCGATCATAACATATTTTAAATCCTATTTTACTGTAGTTATATTGGGTATTATTATATTAAATAAGAACAATTTGATTAAGCCACCATTTTGTCCACCCCGAGCGTGTTAGTTTATGCAACCCGAGGTTGTATGTTTTGCGCATGCGCCAAAATGTGCCCCGGGTGAGCCGAGTTGTTTAATGGAATACGGCCGAGAGGTTGCAAGCCATTATATTAGATTAGATTAGAGTGTTTGAGCTATATGCTCAGGCCAAGTCGAGACTCCACTATCAGAGCCCATCACATGTGGTGAGGATGCTCTGTTCAGTTTAGTCATGTGCAGTAATGAGTTTGAATCTGCTGGTGTTAGCTGGGTGTATCCTGGAATCTGTGGTTCATCTGGTATTCTTGTTAACACCTTGCCAAGCTGCCTTTTGAATGATTGTACACTGCCGTTTGATTGATTTCTAATGTAAGCTGGCATTGTATTGAAGAGCTGTACTCCTCGGACAGAAAGACTTCCTTCGCGCAGTGCTCTTGTTGATTGTGAGGCTTTTGTATGTATTGCCAGTACCTTACCAAGTCTACCATATCTTTTTGAATGATACGTTGTTATGCCATAGTTTGGTACTTTGCCTTCAATCATTTTCCAGGTGTATATAATTTGATATCTCTCGCATCGACGTTCAATGGAGTAGATCTTGAGGAATTTTAGTCAGTCCCAATAATCCAGGCTCTTGGTGTCTTAGATATATGATGTGAAGCTGTGTTGCATTCGCTGTTCCTAGGGACACCCCAAAACGCTACCAGAAAAAAACAGACAAAATCTAAAATCGCTCAAAGCTAAAGCATGTGTCAGTGTTGCTGGTTTGTAGCCAGAGGCATAGCTACTGCTTCTGCTTCTGAGTGATATGAGTGAGTTTGACGGAAGAGCATTTGTCAGCTCCCTGGAGGAAGTTTGTTGAGGGCCACAGTGACTATTTAATCTGGAAGCCGGTATCAGTCGAAGTAAATATTGGAAGCATGCCAAGTTTGAGTACTAGTGGCTGCTCGGTAGTGGTATGTGTGTATGTGTGCGTGGGTGTGCGTGCCTCCGTTGGTTGGTTGGTTGGTTTATTTTTGTGTGTGTGTTTGTTGTTTTACGTCCTAGCAACATCTAAGGTCATATCAGGATGGGTACCGACTTGTGACAGTGCGCTGTCATGGTGACCTTATAGTGCTGTCCCACTTGGAAACCAGGCCGCTGGCACCATGACCTGATATCCCACTCTGTCTCATTATCCTGACACTGAGCCAACCAGTCCTTGCCCTATCCTAATAATGACAAGCGCCAGGCTAGGAAGCAAAAAGTATCAATTTTTAAGTGATCGGTCTGACTCGACCAAGGTTCGAACCCACGAACCCACGATCTACCAGCACGGGAGACGGATGCTCTAACTCATTCGGGCATCCCGTCTTGTTCTGGTTGGTTGGCTGATTGTTGAAATGTTACGACCTGGCAATAATCTAAGGTCATATCAGGATGGGTACCGACTTGTGACAGTGTACACATATGGTGACTTTATAGTGATGCCCCACTGGGAAATCATGCCGCTGCCACCATGACCTGATTTCCCATTCAGTCGAATTATCCTGACACTGAGCCAACCAGTCCTCGCCCTATCCTATTAATGCTGAGCGCCAAGCAAGGAAACAACAAGTATTAATCTTATAAGTCATTGGTTTGACTCGACCGGGAATTGAACCCCAGATCTCCCGCACGGGAGACCTGCACTCTACCGATTCGACCACCGCGCCCGATTGGGCAAACTCAGTCCAGTTAGTGTGAAGCATGCATACATATCTAATGGGGCTGTCACACTACGACGCTTCTCGCCGGCGACGCGTCAACATGTGGTGTTTTGGGGCGATATTTGGTGAAATATGGAGAAGCGCTGGTGGCGCGTTATGGGCGCGTCGGTACACGTCGGTACACTATCTTGGACGTTGACAGTCAGCGGACAACGTCGGCGCGCGTTATTGGTCGCTGAGTGTTTTGAACATGTCAAAAACCACCAGCGACCGGCAACGCGCGGGAGTAAATGGGTAAGAACACTAGGAGGACGTTAGTGGCACGTCAAAACGTGCCCACGACACGTTACAAGAACGCTGGCAGGACGTTGGGGAACATCCATATTGTGTTGATATTTTTTGCAACGGTTGGTTGGATTTGGTCAGCGCGTCCATAGCGTTCGCTGGACGTGTGCGTAACGGGTAGCGGGCGGGCTGTGCGCGTTTGTCTAGCATTTCGTGATAGTTTGGACATTGGGGAGACGTGTATGGCGCGCCGATAACGTTCCCCAGTGTGTTGCTGGCGTTGTTCTAGCGTGTTGCTAGCGTGTTGTCAGCGTGTAGCGGATGCGTAGTGGATGGGTGGTGACGTCACACACGTCCGCTTGTCGCTCACGGAGCGCTGACCGAACGCTGTCGTACCGCTGACGACACGCCGCGCGCCCCTATCCAGTCGCGGCGGCAAAACGAGACATCGCATTTGTTTTTGTTTTTCCCACGTGTCGACAAGCGTTGCTCGCGCGCTACCAACACGCTACTGAAATGCTCTGCCAACGTCCAATTTCACCATATTTCCCCTAAATCTTTAACGTTTCTCGACGCGCAAGATAGTACTTTCAACACTGACGGGTCGCCGAGAGAAGCGTCGTAGTGTGACAGGCCCATTACAGCAGCCACGACTCTGCACCCTATCCTAGCTCATATGAAAGTCTTGATGCTTCCCGGTACCAGCCCTGATATGACCTTAGATGTTGCCAGGACATAAAACACCACCAAACAACGAACAAAAATGCTTCCAGACAATACTACTCCAAGCAGGGACTTGACGCCGATCAAGTGAGATCTGACGCCTGCTGGAATCCGACTTAATAGACGATTTCCACCACCAACTCGCCCTCTGGTGGCAGTTAGAAGAACTTGTCATATGGATGGGGGGACTTCGGAATTAATGCATTGGATGGGATCCAACAATGGGGGGACCTCCGACGTTTTAGTTCAAGTTCCTGCCGTTCGCATCGCCACTGAAGTAGGGGGTCTCTCGGGCACACTGTAACACTGCAAATTCAATGGCTATGAGCAATCTTCATACAGAAGAAGTGTAATATCTCTAAAACTACACCATCTAGAGACAAACCGCTTGGTAGACATATAGAAAACATATTCAACTAATAGATTATATTAAATTCATCAGGTTAGGGTTCTCCATTTCTATTAATTTTGAATGAAATAAACGTTTTGCACTGCGCGTACCGGCAAACTCAAGGCATTGTCAATGGCCGTTTATGCCCACTAGTACCGATGCGCCACCAAGTGTCGGAAAAACTAACTAGCCCACATGTCCCCCAATAAGTTTCAGAATAACTTATTTACTGGAACATTTTTGAATGGCAGCATATTCATTCAGTGCAGGCTTAATGAATACAGAAATGTGAGGTATGCTGTTGTCAACACATTTGATGCCTTCAGAGAATAATGGTTGATGTGATTGTCATTTAAAAAAAAAAATATTGCAATCTTTCCCACGGGACGCGGTGGCCGAATCGGCAGAGCGCGGGCCTCCCATGCGGTAGGTCGGGCGTTCGATTCCCAGTCGAGTCAAAGCAATGCCTTACAAAATTGATACTTGTTGCTTCCTAGCCTGGTGCTCAGCATTAACAGGATAGGGAAAGGACTGGTTGGCTCAGGGTCGGGATAATGTGACTGAGCGAGATATCGGGTCATGGTGTCAGTGACCTGATTTTCCAGTAGGGCAGCACTATAAAGATGTCATTAGTGTGCACTCTCACAAGTCGGTACCCCTCCTGATATGACCCTACTTGTTGCCAGGACGTAAAACTCCAACAACCAACTAACTATTTCAATCTTTCCCTGCTCCTCACCACCCACACACATTGCTCGCTCCACCGTGTGTGTACAGTATAGACAGCAACGGCGCATGTGCTTGGAGAGTAGGAGCGAGTAAACTCAAACACTGCCGCCAGATGGCGATCCGATCTGTGTCTTGGCAAATGCCAGCCCCCACAATGTTTCCCCTATTACACTCGCATGGAGCGGACATAAATATGCGACGCCAAGCGGCGAGGCGGGAGCACCACGCCTATGTCAAGTAACTGGGCCACAGGCGACGGTCTGTGACTGTAGGCGTGGTTGGTTGTTGCAGTTTTACATCCTGGCAACATCTCAGGTCATATCAGGATGGGTAGCGACTTCTGACAGCGCACATTCAAGGTGACTTTATAGTGCTGCCCCACTGGGAAGTCAGAAAACCAGCACCATGACCTGACATCTCACTCAGACGCATTATCCTGACACTGAGCCAACCAATCCTTGCTGTAGCCTAATACATGTAATGCTGAGCACCTGGCTAGGAAGCGACAAGTATAAATTCTTACTTCATTGGTTTGACTCAAGATACCATAATTGGAGACGAATACTCAACTCATTCAGCCATCCCATCTGGTTCGAGTGTGGGCGACTACAAAAATATATTTATCATATACACATCTATGACTGATATACAAGTGGAAATGACTGGACAGGTTGGCTGAATCGGTGGAACACAGGCTTTCCGTGTGGTGTTCTCTGTGGTGGAGTGGTTAGAGTGTCTGGCTTTTTTCTAGGTCAGACTCCTAATCTGAAGGTCGGTGGTTTGATTCTGCATGCCCCCACCTCTGCAATTTGGATTTCCACCTCTGTGTATAACTTACAGCGACATCAAAGGCCAGTTGCTCTCATACCATGTCTATATGGTGTGGGAGGGTAAAAATCCCTTGGGTCAGTAAAAGTGTAGGCTCGGGCTTTCTATGGACAAACTGTCTAATGGTGAAAACAAGTCTATTCAGGCTTATCCATAATAGGCAGTATAAATCTTCAAGAAGGTCGGGAGTTCGATAAGGCCGATTTCCACAAACCATCCTATCATCTGGCGGCAGTGGTAAGAACTAAGTTATTGGGTCACCAAATAGGCTGTGTGGAAAAAAAATATCTACTGCGCATAGCAATAGAAGTAATGAGTTCATTGGTTGTTGGAGTTTTACATCCTGGCAACATCTAAGGTCATATCAGGATGGATACAGATTTGTGACAGTGCACACTCTTTGTGATTTTATAGTGCTGCCCCACTCAGCATCTAGGCTACCAGCACCATGACCTGATATCCCACTCAGTCACATTATCCAAACAGTGAGCTAACCAGTCCTTGTCCTATCCTATTAATGCCAAGCGCCAGGCTAGGTAGCGACAAGTATAATTTTGTTAAGGCATTGCTTTGACTCGACTGGGAATCAAACAAGTATCAATGTTATATTGTTTGTTTGTTGTTGTATTACATCCTAGCAACATCTAATGTAATATCAGGATGGGTAACAACTTGTGACAGTGCGCACTCATGGCAACTTTATAGTGTTGCCTCACTGGGAAACCAGGCCACCAACACCATGACCTATTATCCCACTCAGTGACATTATCCTGAGAATGAGCTATCCTAATAATGCTGAGTGCCAGGCTACGAAGCGACAAGTATACATTTTTCAGTCATTGGTTTGACTCGACCAGGATTCGAACCCACAAACTCATGGATTCGGATCTCCCGATCTCCCAAAACAGGAGACGGATGCTCTACTCATTCGGCCACCCCATCTGGTCTACTTGGCTGGCAAAAGTTCTGGCTGGTAAAGCATGGTGTAGGAATTACCATCTGGCAAATCATAGGCGGCAAATGTCACGGAACCCTTCCTTATGTTGGTCCTATGACAGTACAACCCCGGTAAACCAAGCTCGGTTAAACCAAACAATAGGTTAATACAAACTTTTTTCGGCGGCCCGGCAAAATACTACCATTTATCATATAAAAAAGTTGGTTAAAGCAAAGTTGGTTAATCCAAAGTATCGGTTAATCCAAACAATATTGCCGGCTCCCAGGCCACTTCCAGTATGGTTAAACCAAACTGTCATGTGGTTTTAA
>CM059198.1:66836084-66958474 GCA_030323885.1 Branchipolynoe longqiensis
TAATTGTGTACATCATTTCTGGTTATTATATAAATAGCATACTCCTCCCAGGTCTATGCCCCCTCTTACCAAACTCACTTCCACAACACACCCTTTCACTCTCTTGCCCACAAGTTGGGGATGGGGTTGGAGGGGGGTGCTCCCAGTATGTGCTGGTACTGGTAGTGCCCCTATCCTCAAACTTAAAAACAAGGTTTGGCAGCAGTCATGCCTCAATGACCATGACCCACATCCACCCTAAGTTTATCAGTTAAACAGTTGTGTTGGGGTAACCCTGACAGCCAGACAGGCCAGGCTAGGGGTTACCCCACCTGATGCCTCCTACCCCCCCCCCCCTCACACACACAAAGTAAGAAAATAGCCACACAGCAACACTGGTCTGCAACCCACACCCCCACCAGCCCACTTCTAGCTACACCATACTGGTCACTCATGAATCAATGATGATGTGGTGATATTTATTTAAATTTTATTGAATTTATTTTCAAATTTATTTTTATTATCCTTACTATTGAATTTTGTTCATATTATTCCTAGCCATATTGATTGCTCGTTATTCACATGCTTTCAGGACCTCCCAGCAATCTGCCACAAGTTGGACCACTGTGGGTTACACTTCCTCTGTAGCTCAGATGGCAGAGGGTTGGTCTCAAGATCAGAGGGTAACCGGTTCGAATCTTGGAACTGCAATACTTTTTTTAAAAGAATGTCATACTACTTTTTTTTTAAAGAATGTCATACTACTTTTTTTTGTAATGCGTAATTATATCAATATTAATAAATATGCCTTTACCTAACTCGACATTGCTCGAAGTTATCTGACTGGGCTTTACCCGGCTCTACTTTACCCGGCTCAGGTTTACCCGGCTCTGCTTTACACGGCTCTGCTTTACCCGGATCAGCTTTACCCAGGTCAATTTTACCCGACTCGTCTTCACCTGACTCGACTTCACCCCACCCGACTTCAGTCGACCCGACTTCACCTGACCCGACTTCACCTGACCCGAGTTCACCCGACCCGAGTTCACCCGACATGACTTTACCCGACTACACTTTACCCCGCTCGCCGTTACCCACCTCGATGTTACCCGCCTCGACGTTACCTGCCTCGACATTACCTGCCTCGACGTTACACGCCTCGATGTTTCCCGCCTCGACATTACATGCCTCGACGTTACCCGCCTCGACGTTACCCGCCTCGACGTTACACGCCCCGACGTTACCCGCCTCGACGTTACCCGCCTCGACGTTACCCGCCTCACACCGCCTCGACGTTACCCGCCTCGACGTTACCCGCCTCGACGTTACCCGCCTCGACGTTACCCGCCTCGACATTACCCGCCTCGACATTACCCGCCTCGACGTTACCCGCCTCGACATTACTCGCCTCGACGTTACTCGCCTCGGCGTTACCCGCCTCGACTTTACCCGCCTCGACGTTACCCGCCTCGATGCGTGAGGTTACCCGCCTCAACATTACCCGCCTCGACGTTACCCGCCTCAACATTACTCGCCTCGACGTTACCCGCCTCGACGTAACCCGCCTCGACGTTACCCGCCTCGACGTACTCACCTCGACGTTATCCGCCTTGACTTTACCCGCCTCGATGTTACCCACCTCGAGGTGCGACGTTACCCGCCTCGACGTTACCCACCTCAACGTTACCCGCCTCAACATTACCCGCCTCGACGCTACCCGCCTCGACGTAACCTGCCTCGACGTTACCCGCCTCGACGTTACCCGCCTCGACGTTACCCGCCTCGACGTTACCCACCTCGACGTTACTCGCCTCGACATACTCGCCTTGACTTTACCCGCCTCGACGTTACCCGCCTCGAGGTGTGACGTTACCCACCTCGACGTTACCCGCCTCAACATTACCCGCATCGACGTAACCCGCATCGACGTAACCCGCCTCGACGTTACCCGCATCGACGTAACCCGCCTCGACATTACCCGCCTCGACGTTACCCGACTCGACGTTACCCGCCTCGACATTACCCGCCTCGACGTTACCCGCCTCGACGTTACCCGCCTCGACGTTACCCCCCTCGACGTTACCCGCCTCGACGTTACCCGTCTCGACGTTACCCGCCTCAACGTTACCCGCCTCGACGTTACCCGCCTCGACGTTACCCGCCTCGACATTACCCGCCTCGACGTTACCCGCCTCGACGTTACCCGCCTCGACGTTACCCGTCTTGACGTTACCCGCCTCGACGTTACCCGCCTCGACGTTATCCGCCTCGACGTTACCCGCCTCAACGTTACCCGCCTCAACGTTACCCGCCTCAACGTAAAGTCCAGGTGGGTAGCATCAGGTCGAGTAATGTTGGGTCGGGTAAACTCGTGTCAGGTAAACTCGGGTCAGGTAAAGTGAGATGAGGTAAAGTCGGGCCGGGTAATGTGTGGTCGGGTAAAGTGTGGTCAGGTAAAGTTGGGTCAGGTAAACTCGGGTCAGGTAAACTCGGGTCAGGTAAAGTGAGGTGAGGTAAAGTCGAGTCGGGTAAAGTGTGGTCGGGTAAAGTGTGGTCGGGTAAAGTGAGGTCGGGTGAACTCAGGTCGGGTGAAGTCAGGTCGGGGTAAAGTCAGGTCAGGTAAAGTTGGGTCGGGTAAAGTTGGGTCGGGTAACATTTAGGCGGGTAACGTCGAGGTGGGTAACATCGAGACGGGTCACGTCGAGCCAGGTAACATCGAGGCGGGTCACGTCGAGCCAGGTAAAGTCGAGGCGGGTAACATCAAGTCGAGCCGGGGTAAACTCAAACCGGGGTAAAGTCGAGCTGGGCTAATGTCGACCCGGGGTAAAGTCGACCCGGGTAAAGTCAAGCCCGGTAAATTTGACTAATATTAATATAATTATGCATTTAAAAAAAAATTATTAAGACATTCTTTACAAAAAAGGTATTCTAGTTCCAAGATTCGAACCAGTTACCCTCTAATCTTGAGACCAACACTCTGCCATCTGAGCTAATGAGGAACTGCTAATCCCAGAGTGGTCCAATTGGTGGCAGAATGCTGGGAGGTCCTGACAGCATGTGAATAATGAGCAAAGAAATGTGGATAGAAATAATCTGAAAAAAATTAAAAAGTAAGGATAATAAAAAATCAATTTAAATATAAATACAATAAAATTTAAATAAATATCACCACATCATCATTGACCAGCATGGTGTGGCTACACGTGGGCTGGTGGAGGTGTGGATGGCAGACCAGTGTTGCTGTGTGGCTATTGTCTTACTTTGTGTGTGTGGGTGGTGGGGGAGGTGTCAGGTGGGGCAACCATGCATGACTACCACTAACCTGGTCTATATGGCTGACAGGGTGGCACCAACACAAAGAAGCTAGGGTGGGGATGCATCTGTAAACTGAGTAACTGAAAAACTTAGTGGGGATGTGGGTCATGGTCATTGAGCCATGACTGCTGCCAAACCTTGTTTTTAAGTTTGAGGATAAGGGTACTACCAGTACCAGTATATCCATACATATATGTATATATATGCACATATAGATGCCCATATATACACATATATACATGTATATATGTGTGTATATACATACCTACATGTATGTATGTGAATATATGTGCATATATACACATATATATACATATATATGCATATATATGTATATATGCGTATATATATGTGTATATATGCGTATATATGCGTATATATGCGTATACTTGCGTATATATGCATATATATATGCATATATATGTGTATATATACATATCTACATGTACATATGTGTACATATGCATATATATGCACATATATGCGTGTATATCACTATATGTTTATAATTATGCCTATATATGCATATATATATATATATGCATATATATATATACATGTATATTCTGTCTGTATATGCACATACACATATTGTATGGTGGATATACCACACAGAGAGCAATCCCACTTTGCACCCACAGCCACACCCACACACACACCCACACCCAACCCACACCCACACCCAACTCCAGTGGCCATCCTTGTGTAGTAGACTGCTAAAACAACAACCCATCTGCCTGTGTACATTAGAGTAATGGCATATATGATGCTATTCATCATGATTTGTTCATATTGTTGGTTATTTCTCATTAACTATGTCCATGATTTTGATTCTAAGAAAAATACTGGTTTAAATAGACCATGGTGTTTCACCAGTAAAAAATGACTAATTCCAGAATAAAAACAGCACAATGTTATAGGCAAAATAAGATTATCTCTTTATTTTAATGTAGTTTTAATTGAATATTATTAACATACAATAGACAGGAGCATTTTCTTCATAGGAACTTTGAAGAGCTACTTATTGCCATTTTAATGATGTATTTTGTTAGGTTCCATCCTCAATATTAAAGTAGTGGCAGACTGTGACAGGTCACCCCTATTTGTTTCTATATGTAAACTGTCTTGGTTTTTCAAAGCGTCTTGATTTTTCAAGACGTTTTGAAATCCAAGACGTGGCCCCTACCTGGTTAGTATCAATGTTAGTTGGTTGTTTTCTTTGGGGGGGGGGGGGGGGGGGGGGCAGGGGGGGGGGTATAACCTCCTATCATATAACTAATATTGTAGCCTAGTATGTACATCTAGTGAGATGGTAATAGGCTTATGGATGAGGATGAGGACGCATTCCCAGAATTTGTTTGTTTGTTTTGTTTGCAGCTTTCCTTTCACATGTGCCCTGTCCCTAGTCAGTGACTAGATGTGCCAGAACGCATCCGTACTCTTCGGGACTGTGACCAGGTGGGTCGGCTGTGGTGTTAAATTGTTAACCATAGTTCTAACGGCATTGTCCCTGACTTTTCGTTTCACCCCCTTCCTTTCACCTGTGCCCTGTCCCTAGTTGGTACCTGGGTGCGACAGAACACACCCCGTACCAATGACTATCTGTATTCGAAAAAGTGCTAAAACAGCAACATAACTACCTGGTAAGTCATTCTGTGTACTTGTGTGGTTAGGCCTTATATGGCCGAATAGGTAGATCGCGGGCCTCAGATGCGGGCGATCGGGAGTTCAGTTCCCAGTTATCAAATTGATACTTGTCACTTCCTAGCCTGGCGCTCGGGATTACTAGGATATGGCATGGACGGGTTAGCTCACTGTCAGGATAATGCAACTGGGTGGAACATTGGGTCATTGGGCCAGTGACCCGTTTTCCAAGTGGGGCAGCACTAAAAAGTCGCCATGAGTGTGCACTGTCATAAGTATGACTGTAGTTTATACGGCAGAAGCCAGTCCATTAATTCTAAAAGATCGTGTTGTAACTAATAGTAATACACCACACATCAAACGTGGACTATTCAATTGAAAGATGGCCGAATACCAGTGCTCTGGTGCTGGTATTGCCATTTTTGCATGAACTACAGTGACTGGTGCTGTACATTATACAGCAGCAGCCACTCCCTTAATTCTACAGGATCGCTGCTGTAACTAATACAGCACTGATCAAACTTAGATTATTGAGACTGTCAATTCTAATAGTAAGATGGCCGGAAGACCAGTGCTCCAGCACTGACAAATGTCATATTCAGATGAATAAACACCTTACCCACTCCCCAAAAATAAAGTTGGTACCCGTCCTAATGTGATGATAGATGTTTCCAGGATATAAAACTCGAACCAAAAAACATTTAGCTGATGGAGTCAAAGGAATTGATACTAGTCGCTTCCTAGCCTGGCGCTCGGCATTATTAGGACAGGACAAGAACTGGTTGGCTCAGTGTCAGTATAATGTGACTGAGTGGGACATCAGGTCATGGTGCTGGTGGCCTGGTCTTCCAGTGGGGCAGCACTATAAAGTCGGCATGAGTGCGCACAGTCACAAGTTGGTACCCGTCCTGATATGACCTTAGATGTTGCTAGGACGTAAAACAACAACAAACAAACAAACAAAACTTCCCCAACAGTTTTAATGGTGGGAGCTGAAACTGCGTATGTGAGGGGGTAAGGGGCCGGGGATGGGGGAGGCAGGGGAGAGGAGGTGGGGGAGGCAGGGGAGTGGAGGTGGGGGAGGCAGGGGAGAGGAGGTGGGCGAGCAGTCATCGACCTTTCTGTTCTCTCAGCCACCTTCAGCTGCAGTTGTTGTTGAAGACGTGGAGGGATTGGGCAAACCTTCCCAGGCTCATATCGTATTCACTGCAAGTTTATTTGTTTGAATTCTACATCCTGCCAACATCTAAGCCCCGGTCACATCCACGTTAGTGGATGTACTAATCCGTACATAGATCACGTGGGTGAAACGTGCTATCACTACGTTAAAGTTGCATAGTCCGATGGTTTTTAATTTCTGTATTTTTTCCGAGATAAATATATTAGATCGATCACTAGTATCTACTTTACATTAGTTCAAAGTTACATTTATTTTAAATGGTAAACATTTGAGATATTTTGAGTGCAAACATGAAAAATTAGTTTTGACAAGCTTGCCAAAACTCTGACACCATAGACTTCTGCAGTAATAGGTTCTGTTAAATTGACTTAGTATTGCCTTCTACTCAGAAACAAGTGCTTAATAAGTGCATCAGTATCTTATACCCCTATCACACTATGACGTAACGAGCGAACATGAGCCTAACATGGTCATTTTTCGTCATTACGTTGACGTACGTTGGGTTACGTTATGATGACGTCAGAATGACATTAGACTGATGTCGAGCTACGTCACGTTACATCGTGTTACGTCGAGTTACATCGAGGTTTTGGACATGTTCAAAACTGTTGACGTACCTCAAACATAAGGGTTTACGTTCGCCGTATGTTCTGTACACGTTCGGCGAACGTCAATGATGTTAAACAGACGTTATTAAAACAATGGTCACTACGTTGCACTACGTTGCACTACGTTGCACTACGTTGCACTACGTTGCACTACGTTGCACTACGTTGCACTACGTTGCACTACGTTGCACTACGTTGCACTACGTTGCACTACGTTGCACTACGTTGCACTACGTTGCACTACGTTGCACTACATTGACCCACATTAAAGTCAGTTGAAACGTGCAGTCCGCATAGTGAAACTGTCGGGATAACGGACGCCTAACGTACGTACAATGTACGTTTACCGTTTTGCCACCGTTTCATCACGTAAATAACGTAAGGTAACATGAAGCAACGTAGTTCTGGCGTTGGAATAACGTACATAATGTTCCCTGAGCGTAATTACGTTGTCCTCTCTCGTTGAATGACGGTATCACTACACTTTACCGCTGTTACTCTCTCGTCCACTACACTGCATCCACGTTCAACTTGTGCCCAAATTTGCATACTACGCCGAGAAGTTCGACGTTTTTCACGTTCTCCCTACATTGATGTCGTTACGTCGTAGTGTGACAGGGCCTTAAGTTAGATATGTAAAATCAAATCTAGATAATTGGTTTTGTTTTGAAAATTTGATATTTCATCGGACCATGCAGCGTTAAAGGTATGGCAGGTCTTGGTTGATGATCCACCTAATAGTACAGATAAATATGTTACTGTATGGATCCCAGTATGATACGGTATTGAAATCGGTACGTCCAACTATGTTGACCTACATTGAACTATGTCGAACTACGTTGAACTATGTTGAACTACGTTGAACTATGTTGAACTATGTTGAACTATGTTGAACTACGTTGCACTACGTTGAACTACCTTGAACTACCTTGAACTAACGTTAACTACGTTGAACTACCTTGAACTACGTTCAACAACATTCAACTTTGTCCACTAATGGCTATGTGACCATGGCAGAATGCCCAAGGTTTTGTGTGGGTCAATGTATGCTATGGTACACTAGAGTATGCTAGAGTACACTAAGAAGTACACTAGAATATGCTAGAGTATGCTAGATCACAAGATCCGAACCCATTAGTTTGAGGGTTTGAATCCTGTTCGAGTCAGATCAATGACTTACAAATTGATACTTGTCGCTTCCTAGCCAGGCACTTGGCATTATTAGGATAGGAGAAGGACTGGTTGGCTCAGTGTCATAATAATGTGACTCAGTGGGATATCAGGTCATGGTACTGGTGGCCTGGTTTCCCAGTGGGGCTGCACTATAAGGTCGCCATGAGTGTGCACTGTAACAAGTCAGTCATCATCATGCTGCCGGTCGCGATGCAACAAAGGCTGCTTTCATTACTTGACTGCCGCTCTCCATTTAGCTCTCTGCTGTGAGAGTGATGTCCATGAGTCAGTCTTAATGTCTCTCAGCTTCAGGTTTCTCTTGATGGTACCCTTGTACCGGCGACGAGGGCGCCCTCTCTTTCTGTAACCAGAAGACAGTTGATAGTAGAGGATCTGCTTTGGTAGCCTGTCTGATGATATCCTCATGAGGTGTCCAGTCCACCGGAGATTCTTTTTGATCAGAAGATCTTCCATCGAGGGCAGCCATCCGTTCGAGTATTTCCTTCCATTTCATGAAAGCTGCCTGCAAAAGTGTTGAAGTGCTGCTGGCTTTTGCAAGTTACCAGCGGCACTCTCTCGGGGAGTAAATAGAGGTTTCACACCAGCAACAACATGTCCACACAGGCGCAAAACTATTTGTCCCTGCAGTGGCTGGTCGGGAGATGTTGGGAGTTCCATACATCAACCGCCCTTGATGCTGCCACAGTGACATGGTTTTCTGTTCAGGGTTTGCTCCCTTAGCCTTCCGTTCTGTCAAGAACTTGTATCACAAGGCAGTGCTTTACAACTCTGTAGGGCGGGGGCATCAAACTCCCTGAGGTATTGCAATACCTGCATACACCACACATACCTGTCCTAATATGACCTTAGATGGTGCTAGGACGTAAAACAACAACCAACAAACAACATTCATTTGCACCAAAGTTTCTACTCTAGGAATATTTGTTTACACCGGTTCCACTAGGTGGCTCTCCAGGTCTATTGGCAGAGGAACTTGGCGTCCCACACGGTGCCTGTAGTATCTTGCCAGTCCGCAAGGTGGCGCCACCGGGCGAGAACACGCGAGAACTGCGCAGTCAACTTGGCGAGGGTCTCTCTGAGTGGGTGGAAATGAGTAGGGTGCTTTTTATTTCTGTACCAGTGACCACTGGGGCCAATTCTGGATATTTCTTGTTTTAGTTTTTTTCTGTATTACTGAACAGGCGCATAGGTCATACATGAGGACCAAGCCAAGCGGCTTAGGCGAACCTTGTTCTTTTACTACCTCGTGCCATAGGTTTTTTTTTTGTGGTGCGTGTGTGTTGGGGCAGAGGAGAGGGATTATCATGGGTGGCCCAACATGGGGAAATGGGGATTCCTCATCAGTTTATCTTGATTGCTTAATTACTTAATTGTTTGTTGCTTCTTTGATTAATGCATAATCTAGTAATTTTGTAATTATGAAGTTATGCGATTGCCGGGCTGTTTGATTGCTTGATTGTTGTCATTCATGTTTGATTGATTGCGTGATTGGTTGCTCGATTACTTGATTGCTTGAATGATACATTATACCCCTGTCACACTACAATGTAACGAGCCAAGGTAAGCCTGACATGCTCATGTTTCGTCATTACGTTGACGTACGTTGGTTTACATTATGATGACGTCAGAATGACGTTAAACTGACGTCGGCCTACGTCACGTTACGTTGTGTTACATCGGCGCGCATCAAGGTTTTGAACCTGTTCAAAACTTTCGACGTAACTCGAACATAAGGGTTTACGTACGCTGTACGTTCTGTACACGTTTGGCGAACATCAATGACATTAAACGGACGTTAGTCAAACGCTGCTCACTACGTTCCACTACGTTCCACTACGTTCCACTACGTTGACCCACATTAAAGCTGGCGGAAACATCCACGCAGCGTAATGGGAACATCAGGAGAACGTCAGGAGAACGTACGCCGAACGTAGGTCCAACGTACGTTCAGTGTTTCACCACAGTGTCATGACGTATGTAACGTCACGTAACGTAAAGCAACATAGTTCTGGCGATGGAATAACATACATAACTTTCTGTGAGCATAATTACATTGTCCTCTCTCGTTGAATGACGCTATCACTACGCTTTACCGACGTTACGCTCCCGTCAACTACGCTGCATCCACGTTCAACTTCTGCCCAAATTTGCATACTACACCGAGAAGTTCGACGTTTTTCACGTTCTCCCTATGCTGATGTCGTTATGTCGTAGTGTGACAGGGCCTTTACCCGATTGTCCGATTGCATGATTGGTTAATTGGTTGATGGCTTGATTAGGGGTTTTCCCAGCCTGGCATAATAAATAAAAGTTTGACGAATGCCGACGTACTGGCAAATTTTCGAACGTTGAGCACATGCTGATGCCGTATGTCATAGTGTGACAGGGCCTTTAACAGTTAACCAACTGATTCGTACTACTGTTTCGGATTTGCCCCAACAGGATAGGTTCGAATCCTGCTCTGACAAGGATGTTCCCACTTGCTGCAACACCTGCCACTGACAAGAGGATTACTAAAAAAAAAATCCCTATTTTTTTTTTTACCGAAAAGTACCTGATGCCCGCCCTTTCGTGGAAAGTTTGCTCATTCCAGAGCCTGTTTTCCCCAGCTATGCTTTGGCTCCGGCAATCCACTCAGTTTCAGATAGCGAAATACCAAGCTCTCCTACTGAGGAAACAAAAACGTGACTTTTTGAGTGTGTGGTATCAGATTCAGCAAATTTATACTTAGTTTCGATTTCCTGTACATTCCGATGAGAATGTGCTGTGCATACGCTTTTTCCGATAATAACAATGTTTTATTTATGCTTTATATTCATTGATTAATGTTACATAATCTGAGGGTTTTGAATTTCTGCCATCTGTTTATATATATATATATATATATATATATATATATACACACACATATATATATATGGATAGTGATAAGCACCTTATCGCATGTAATAAGGTCTGCAGTGTATTGCGCAGCCCCCCTCCTGTATATATATATATATATATATATATATATATATATATATCAGGTAGGTTATACAAGTTGGTTTGCTGTTGGAGTTTTACATCCTGGCAACATCTAAGGTCATATCAGAATTGGTACCGAAATGTGACAGCATGTACTGGTGGCCACTTTATAGTGCTGCACACTGGAAAATCAGGCCACCTGATATCTCACTCAGTCATAGTATCCTGACATGGAACCAACAAATTGTTGCCCTATCCTAATAAGCACCTTATTAACTAGCAGTATTTTACACACTAGAACCCTACCTTCTGTGTATGCAGGCCGGAAAGTACTAATGTATGATATTACTCAAGTGATGATCCATTTACTATATCTACTTACTATATATGCTTACTATATCTGCTTACTATATATGCTTACCATATCTGCTTACTATATCAGTTCCAAGAAATAGTAACCCAACAGAAAGTAAATGTGGTAAAGTCTAGTAGGGAGGGGTGGCTGGCTCCTCCTGCTGTGCTGTCTCCAGGTCATCTGCCTGCCACACTTGCTTGTGGGGTTGTTTGTAACCTTACAACGGTTACCGGCTGCAGAACTGCAGCAATATAGAAAGGCACAAATAAATTGGTCCGATCTTTGGTTAAAGATTAATCTTCAGTAGGGATGGTTGTAGAAGCTGGGGGATGTATTGACAACATTCAAAACGGTGAACAATTGGGGCAGCCCCAAATCTCTCTGGTCGGGCAGTAGGAGATCACTTGTATACAGTCGACAGCAGCAAGGGTTTAGGAGGAAGGGATCGGTAAAGGGCGTTACAGCGGTTCCAGCAACGAGAACAAAGCAAGAGAAATGATAAGGTACAGGGCCCCACCCAAGCACACAACTTCCCTAGTCAGAGGGAGAAGTATGCCTGGGAGAAAAAAAAAAGGGTAGAGTCTAGGAAAGAGAAATGAGGAGAGTTGAGTCAAAGGACCACGTATATTTGCTCTATGGTGACCATCCAGCAAGCCAAAGACATGGACAGAGTAAGAGTAGAAAGAGAAATGCTGGCGCGCTCCACCTCCTGGAACTCTCTTCAGACATATCAAGGAGGAGCAAGGCCAGCAGAGAGGAGATAGAGAGAGGTGTGGATGAAGTGCAGTCCCTATAGCAGGTGGTCTGCCTGCCACTCCCCATGACCAGGTCTTTTATTCAGAAGGAACACATGCAAAATACAGGTACACAGTTGCTGGGAGTCTCCTCAGTAAGAGACAGTAACATGCTGTTTCATTGGGGGGAGGCAGGGTGGGAGTGGGGGGTAAGGGGGTGGGGGGCGAACCCACCCACCCCAAGTCAGATACATATTTTTCCATCCAGTTCACCGATCACACTTACATGGGAGTATCAACCCTATTTCTCTTTACATAACTGCAGTGGTCACCAGTCCCTTAGATTGGGACAACTCCAAAAAAGTAGGAGTTTCTACATGTCTTACTTTGAGAATTACATATTGCATCATCTTTAGTTCAGCAAACTGCCACCAGGTAGGGCAGGGAGGGCTCAACACAAACACACATGCCACCTCCCACCTCCACCCTGACACATGGATTTAGCAATAGCAGGTCCTGCAAACACTCACACACAGACACAGCCCCCATGCATTGTCACCTGTGTGCTGACACTCCCTCAAGTACTGGCATCAGTAAATCATAAAATAACAGGCACACAAAACTCAGTTTCTTAACTTAATTATTGTACCCATTCTGTGGCATTCTTCACAGACTATTTGTCTGGGTGAAGAAACCACAGTGTGCAGCAACTGTATATGCTGTCCTTAGTTTCAGCATTTACCTCCCTTTATACAATATATAATACCAACAGACTTCAATTCAGTAATACATTTAGATATACCAATACAGTAATAATTTTCCATAGTTCTTATCTCCAGTGGTTATATTTGATGTAGAACCTTAGAACAATCTGATATTAATTATCACTTCGCTTAATATATATAATCTACCATGGTTTCACAACTTGGTTTGAATATTATGCATATGTATTTACCAACATGATAGAATGAATTAGGTATTATTATAGTGGTTTTATAGGGCTAATTATATAATTGGAATATTATTATAATGACTTTATAGAAATAACTGGATGATTTAAATATGATTAAAACAGTTTTCTTAATGCTTCACATATGAAGAGTTCAGGCACAAAACCAAGTAAACGCCAATCCAAAGATTATATTAAAATTACAGATTTGTACCTGAAAATAATTGTAATTCTCATTAATTCCACCTTTGTTGTGATGGCATGACGATGGAACAATGAACAAAAATGTAGGAATGTAAAAAAACAAACTTTTTGAGGTTCGATTTTAATGTATATCTCGATTTTTGGATTGGCGTTTACATGGTTTTGCATCTGAACTCTTCATATGAGTTTTGTGATAAGGAGATATTTTAGAATTTATTTAAACTATTATATATTTATGAACTAGACCTAAAAAGTCTGAATATTTTACAACCTGTCTAGGAAGCGACAAGTATAAATTTGTACGCTATTGCTTTGACTCAATCAGTGCTCAAATGCGTGGATTTGACTCGCACGATCTACCAAAATGGCTGACGGATGCTCAACTCATTTGGCCATCCCATCTGCTCCCCCGTCAATGAAGAAGGGGAGGGGGCAGGGAGGGATGAGCGGGGTCCGGGAATTGTTTATTTGTCAATGTTCCTGCTACCAAGATTAATTGCGCGTTTACTCCTGAGGGCCATGGACCCTTCCACACCTAGTCTCCTCCAGTAGCATGTGTTCAGTATATCCTTTTAACTCTAAAGCGAAACACTGGAATTTACTTAAAGTTGCATAGTCCGATGGTTTTGAGTTTCTGTCAATTTCTAAAATAGATAAATTAGGTTTACCTTCATCATCTATATCTTTATCATTTATATAATCTACCTTACTTTATGTTTGAAGTAACTTTGATTTTAAATGGCTAACTTTTGAGATATATTTTGCAAACATGCTAAATTAATGTTGGCAGCACACCAACAATCTGACACCATAGGCTTCAGAAGTAACAGCTTCTATTAAAGCGACTCAGTATTCCCTTCTCTGTGGTGACACATATTTAATAAGTGCACCAGTATCTAAGGTAGATAATGTAGAATTCAATGTAGATAATAGTTTGCGTTTTGAAAATGGTATCTTTATATAGGGCTATAGAGCTTTAACGAGATGTAAGCTGCATAGCCCTCTCCTAATAATGCCGGGAGCCTGGCTAAGAAGGAACAATTATCAATTTTGTAAGTCATTGGTTTGACTCGACCGGGGTTCGAATCCCACGATCTAACAAAACCAGTGACGAATGGTCAACTCATTCCGCCATCCAATCTGTTCCACCTATATTTGGTGTAAGTAGGTATATATATCTAGTCATTAGTGGTAATTAGTGGTAATTAGTGGTAACTAGTGATAATTCGTAGTGATTAGTAGTAATTAGCGGTAATTAGTGGTAATTAGTGGTAATTAAATACCTCAGTAGGATCAAAGTAGGAGCACATCCAGGTTCATTTACTTAAGGCCCTGTCACACTACGCCGTATAGCCTCAGTGTATGCTGACGTATGTGATTTTGCACCAACACGTTGGTGTACGCTGAGATATGTTATGGGTATGTTTGGCATAAGTAGTGTTTGTTAAGAGCATGCTGATAAACGCTGTCATATGGCGTCGCACGCCAAGGTGCCGAGAATTTTAAATTTATTTCCTATGTTGGGCATATGCTGATGCAATACGCCGTCGTGTGACAGGGCCATTAGTCAGTGAGGATCCTGCACACATGGTCGTTCTTACTAGACACAGGCGTCAGAGTATGCATTGTTTTGTTTGTTTGTTGTTGTTTTATGTCCTACCAACATCTAAGGTCCCATCAGGACGGGTACCGACTTGTGACAATGCGCACTCATGAGGATTGTATAGTGTTGCCCTACTGGGAAACCAGGCCGCCAGCACCATAACCTGATATCCCACTCAGTATCATTATCCTGATGATGAGCCAACCAGTCCTTGCTAGGATAGCGACAAGTATCAATTTTTAACTCATTGGTTTGACTCGACCAGTATTCGAACCCACAAACTCGTGGGTTCGGATCTCCCGATCTCCCAAAACAGGCGACAAATGCTCTACTCATTCGGCCATTGCTTCAGCTCAAAGAGTATGCATTGTACATGATGGGTCATGGTTTGGCTCGACCGGGAAGTGAACTCCCAATCTCCCGCATGGGAGACCAATTCAGGGATGGTTCACCTGGTGCATAGTATATGAAAGTTTGTGCATAATGCCGGCCATGCCCACTTGCAGATGGCAACCACCATGCCGAATGTGCGACTGTCGCTGCCGACTGGCCGCGACTACATGACCATCATGGAGCGGACCAAGATGGTCTATGACCAGCTGCTGCAGGAGAAGAACAACAAGCTGCTCGATGTGCTCATTCAGAAGAAACAGGTCAGCCAACATCAGACTCACAATAACCACAGCCTCGAATTGGTAGCCCTCACAGAATGGTGGCTGTAGTGCTTTGAACCCCACAGCTGCACTTGTACCACCACTCTGGTCTGACCCACACAAACACCTCCTCCTCTCAAAATCATTAACAATGTAACATGGAAACAACAAAAGAGTGGTACACAGTTCTGAGACGTGACATTCTGCAGCATGGGTTCAATCCTTTCTGAGGTACAAGAATAATTCAGAAATAGGTTAATTTTCTTTTTTTAACTGGAAACCACATATTTGGTTTCCATATCCCGATGCTGATAATATTTTAATTTTTTTTTCCATATCGCGATGCTGATAATAATTGTTTATTTTATTGATAATGACTCAAATAATTATTGTTGCCTCTGTGTGCTAAGTATGTTAGTAATACTACATATATTTGATCTATCCCACAGAATATATCAAAAGTATACTAATATGAATTTGTACTAAAGTGAAAATTTGAGAAAGAAATACACATCAACACCACGCACTATTTTCTATTTGTAAGATTCTGAAATGTATGATAAGGTCAATGCATGGTAAATGATGATGGAAGATTCATAGCCCTTTTTTTTTTTTTCTTGAAGATTTATACTGCCTATCATGGATAAGTCTGAATAGACTTGTTTTCACCATTAGACAGTTTATCGATAGAAAGCCTCAGTCTACACTTTTACCGACCCTAGGGATTTTTAACCTCCCACACCACATAGACATGGTATGAGAGCAACTGGCCTTTGATGTCGCTGTAAGTTATACACAGCGGTGGAAATCCAAATTGGAAGAGGTGGGCGCATGGGGAATCAAACCACCAACCTTCAGATTAGGAGTGCGACCTAGAAAAAAGTCAGACACTCTAACCACTCCGCCACAGAGAACACCACAAGTGTTGCCCTGAGTACCAGGTATACAATGCTGAACAATGTTATTAATGGGTCCGTGCTGTGATCGTTGACTTTGGTTGCCCTGCAATGGCCCTTCCATATGTCTAAGTTGTTTCATTTACTTTTTTTGAATGTGACTTTAATTCAGGTTAGTTTCCCATTATATAGTCATAAAATGTTTGGCCCAGATCATCCCGTCCTCGTCGTGAAATTTGTAGTGACAATGTCATTAATATCAACTAGATTAAGTTGGATTAGGTTTGGGTATACTTTATATCTCACATGTCTTTACAGTCTCTTCCAAGATGGCTGCCCTCTGTCTCAGTCCCAATAGACCCCACAACATTACAATACATGTCATGACGTCTGTATATTGTTACTATGATGCTATAATGTACCATAAGCAAATAGTATCGTTAGCCTGATCTTAGTTAACATTATGTGTTAGCTGGGCAGCGCATCTGGAAACACCTCTCTTATGACTTTTGTTTTAATATTTGAGGAGTTTGATGAACAGTGCGTCGCCTTGACCAAGAAATCTGAAGCCGAGGCCCTGGAGTTTGGGATCCGTGCCCAGGAATACCTGAACCGAATGCAACAGGAGAGCGAGGATGAGCTGAACATGTTGCAGGAGGACTACCAGGCAAAGATAGACAAAATGGCCGACGCCATGGAGTGTCAATGGAGGCAAAAACATGGGAAGTGAACAGATGTGCCAAGCGATTGTTGTTAAATATGTATTTGTATATTTGGGGATAATGTGATATGTTTTTAAGTGACACTTATGATTAAATATGCAGTATGATCTATTTTGGAAGGGATATATTTTAAGTGACACTTCTTATGAAATATGGAGTAGGATATCAAAAAACACAAACACTGGCATGTATAATTTCCAGTGGTACAGTGAGTGACTGTAATGCCGCTGAGGCATGGGCGACTAGGTGGCGCCACGTGGAGAGATGAGGTTGTATCAGTAGATGACCTGATGGATAGAGTTAACCAGCCGATGACTTAGTGGCTTGGGACTAGATGGGATCTTCCAGCTTATTATATTCGCATAATGGCTTAAGTGAATCAGGTTAATTAGCAAGGTGAGCGGTGGCGCCACCATCGGAGCTGAGGTTGAGTAGGTTGGAGCAGTAGATGACTGGCCCGAGGCTCCATCACCTGATTACTGGTGGGTGGGTGTGCGGAGCGAGTATGGAATTTCGGGTTATTGTACTCGTATAATTATATATATATATATATATTAGTGTTGCACATATATATATATATTAGTGTTGCAAATTAACAGAGTCTGAGTAGCTAAGAACTCAGATCCGATTTGAGTACCAATGCAATTATGGTTTATATATAGTATTCCTTTTATATCTTTGACAAAACTCACAGTAGATTCGGACAATTTGATCGCAGTGGATAAGTTTGTGTTTTCCTAAATTGCTGTCGTGTTTTTGGTTTGTAAAGTCAATCTCAGAATTAGGAATACAAATAACAGGGTTGAAAATACACACATAAATAACACCTACATAAACACAGACAAAATACATACAACGAAGACTAAAAATCTGTTACTTTATATTCTTATTATTGTAAATAGGCTCTCAAGGCAAAGAAGGTACTGCCGTTGAGGAGGAATGGACATTCATGATAGACGCTTCGTTGCTGTTATTCTCCAAATAAATACAGTGTATCTTCTATTAGATTATCATCAATGATCACTTGTCTCCCAGCTTCAGGGGTAGTGCATGTTGAGAGAAATTGTACAATTTTGCTACTTGTTAAGCGGGCATTCCTTACACGTGGTATGCAGTATGCGGCATGTGGCATGCAGCATGCAAATGGCATGATTCCTTACACACGACATGCAGCATGCGGCATGCAGCACACGACTGGCTATATTTAAAAAATATTATACTAGATATTCTTGTACTCATATGCTCGAGATAATAGTAACATGGGTAGTAATATTTCCAACATAATTATACCTTTTCACAGTTATCATGATCGAGTAAGACTAGTTGTAATTTCTATATCTTGCGATATATCTTATATCTATCTTCTATATCTTGCGATATATCTTATGTGAGGTATAATGTAATTATGCGAATATTGTTATGTACGAAATTATCCTGTATTTGTGGTTATTGTCCCCTTTACTCCTGTAACCACATTGCTAATACTATAAAAATAATAAATTGTATAAATGAAAGTAGAAAGTATATCAACATTACACTTAATACTGTAAATTACATTTCATTGATTAAATACTAGACTACTATGTATTTTCACTCTGGTAAAGCAAAACGATTTCCTTTTTATGCATCCGTTGAAAGATATATATGTTTTTTGAACATTTAATATTATTGTTAAGTGGATTCCATATTTTTATACCATGTAGCGATAGATAGATACACATTGAGACTTTAAGGTTGTTCTTGCAAATATTTGTCAATATGTTGATGATATTTAAAGTCGCGCAATCCGATGTTTTTATGTTTCTATAATTCTCTAGGTGCTACTTCTCTGTTGGGGTGGGGGTGGATTTGGGGGGGTTTTACGACTTAGCAACATCCGGCTTCATATCAGAACGGATGGATACAAACGGGTGGCAGTCAGAGAGCGTGTATATAAACAGATGAGAGGGACCCTGTAACAGCTGCCGACTGTGGCGCTCCAAGTGGTGGTTGTTGAACAAATGGGCAAATTCAAGGCATTGTCAATGGCAGTGAGCAATCTTCATACAGAAAACGTTAAATATCTCTAAAACTACAACACCTAGAAACAAACTGATTGGAATACACATAGACAACATGTTTACCAACAAGATTATATTAAATTGATATGGTTAGGGTTCTGGATTTCTATTAATTTGGAATAAAACTGACTTTTTTCACTACGCGTAAGGCAAACTCAAGGCATTGTCAATGGTCGTGTGCAATCTTCCTACAGAAAACGTTAAATATCTCTAAAACTACAACACTTAGAAACAAACTGATTGGAATACACTTAGAAAACATGTTTACCAAAAGGATTATATTAAATTGATAAGGTTAGGCTTCTGCATTTCTATTAATTTTGAATAAAAACAAATGTTTTGCACTGCACGTACCGTCAAACTCAAAGCTTGTTCAACACTAACCGCGAGGAACGCCACTGTAGCCTGTGTTACCGATACACGCTCTCTGGGCAGTGTTCAATCGTGGCGACTTCATAGTGCTGCCTTCCTGGGATTCCTATTGCACTTGGACCCAACACCCAATATCCAATGCAGGCATACTGCCTTGGCATTGGTTCAACGTACGAGCAGTAATGCCAGGCAAGGTAGTTGCAGGTATCAATTGTGAATGTTTCTAGTTTGACTCGGGGAGGGATTGAACCCACGACCTTCTGCACGCTATCCTGTCTCGTATTTATATGTAACAGGCAACTGTGCGTGTGTATGCATATAATAAAGCCTTGAGCACAATGCATATTATGCCTAGTGGTCTATGTTAAAGTTGCTTAGTCTGATGTTTTTGAATTTCTGAAATTTTTCTGAGATAAATATATCACTTTTTTTTTTCTTACTACATGTATCTTATTCAGTGGATAATGTCTTTTGTCAGCGCCAGAGCACTGGTCTTCCAGCTGTTCATTACAATTTGTTGGTACATAAATGACAATATCAGTTGCAATAATAACCACATGAAAAAACCTGTTCGATAATAGAAGCATAATATAAATTGACTATTCATTGTAATAGTAACTGCATAAAATTTCAGTTATGCACTTGGTGAGCATGCATAAATAAATGTACAAAATGATTCTGTGTTATTTTTAAATGGGAAAAGCACCTCATAAGTATTGTACTTCTGCTTTCTCCTATTTCATGTGAACAAAATTACTGATATAAATATCAACGGGTGTGTACATTGATCATGTGGAAATAAATATGTTATTATTATTATATTTTATTATTATTCTAGAATTGTCTTTAGACACTTCGTTCTTCCTTTGCTTTCTCTCTTCTTTAAAAAAAAATATATAACATATCTCCAATACACATATGTATATATTATATTGTAAATATGCAAATCATTGGATCCAATGAATAACATTGATCATTGCTATCTACTTTACTTTAGTTTGAATTAACTTTTATTTTAAATCGTAAATTTTGATATATTTGAAGTCTAAACAAGCATAATTAGTTATGGCAGGCATGCCGAAACTCTGACACAATACACTTTCTGCAGTAACAGGTTCTTTAAATTGAGTCGCGGTTCCCTTCAATGCAGAAACAAATGTTCAATAACTGCATCAATATCTAAGTTATATATGAATAGTTCAGGCGCAAAACCAAGTAAACACCAATCCAAAGATTATATTAAAATTACAGATTTCTACCTGAAAATAATTGTAATTCTCATTAATTATACATTTGTTGTGATGACATGATAATGGGACAATGAACAAAAAAGTAGAAATGTAAATAAATTAACTTTTTGAGGTTCGATTTTAATGTTTATCTCGATTTTTGGATTGGCGTTTACATGGTTTTGTACCTGAACTCTTCATATGTAGAATAAAATCTAGATAATTGTGTTGGTTTTGAAATTTGATACTTCAGCGGACTATACAGTTTTAATATTGGAGAAAACAAAATGAGTAGGCCATGGTTTGTAGAAGGTGTTTTGAACATTAGCCTGTGGTCACGTGAGGTAACACTACTGCACTGACCGAAGCCAGCCCTGTTATGGTGATCCATGGAATAATGACAACATGAAGGCAGGATGAAATCTCCCCTGTCTCCCATCAGTAGGAATCACAACTTTTCCAAATCGCCAAGAAGGAGGAAGGACATCGACCCTTCACCACATGTGCCAAGTGACGTCATGGATGACATCAGCCTAATCTACATCCAAAGAAGCAGATGGCTTAAATTACATCAGTTGTCTCAGATGTCACAATTCTTTTTGGTTGGCTGTGCTGTGATCAGTCAGTTGTGCATGGTCGGTTGTTGGAGTTTTACGTCCTGGTAACTGTTAAGGTAATATCAGGATGTGGTCAGTGTTGCATGTGCCAATGGGATTGTTCTTCATGCTATGCTTGATCCAACCCTGCAGAAGATGCTACATGTACTGAACGTGGACATTGAGCATGGCCAAATTTACAAACCAATGTAATATATGTGCAGATATCAAATAAAGCAATATACATAGCAGCATTGTCTTGAGTGTTGGCTGTGTTAAAGGATATTCATACTTGTCAAAACGTTCTAGCAACGTAGAGTGTCTTAAGAAATAGTTTCCACCACGAAGTTAGCCTCAGGTGGAAGTGGACACACTAATAATATTAATAATATTGTAGGTAGTGCATGTTCTGTGAATAAAGTCTATTCGTAGACCTTCTGTATCGTCCCAATCAATACTTTATGACAATATGGATAGTGATAAGACCGTTATCGTGTGTAATAAGATCTGGACTGCCCCCCCCCCCTATGTGGGTGTGTGTGTGTGGGGGGGGGGGGGCGGCATGCACCGCTCAGACCCCTGCGATGGGCCATGACACTCCACTGGCTCGGAAGTTATATGAATCTATATGTACAAATATAGATATATATGTAACAATGCATAGATACCCAACAATACTTACATATACGTAGTGATACATAATTATATATGCAACAATGCCACATATATATGCATAAATTGATTGATTGATTGGAGGTTTCTTCACGCCATCATAGCATCATAGAACCATATTCACAGTGAGAATTGTTTGTTTTTCATTTGACCATCGCTTTTACATATAATGTAAAGGCATGCAATCAATTATATGTCAATCATAATCACAATCATATAAGTTGTGGTCAATGTAAATAAAATTAATGAATGTATAATTGATTGATATAATTGGTTTAATAGACTGTAGAAGGTGCTACAGAGCAGGTGTCCTCAAAAAGGCTAAACTGTCTTCTTGTTTTACTTGAGTGAAAAGGTCATATAAGCTGCTTGCAGTCTAAAATTGTTGGCTCAGGGCCACAAATCCACAGTTGAATTAAATATGTTTGAGTGTCAGTGGGGACTGACATCCAATACATTCAAGGGAAAGGTCTATAAGCATACACACACACACATTATCAAATGTAAAGTTTTTTCCGTTCTTTTAATGCATACAAACACATATATAGGCCCATATACATGTACAGATACATACTTATATGCAGTAGTCAGCAATAAGCTCTCAAGAAAGAAGCGACACGTAGGCAGGGACAGGGTGATCTCATCAGGGAGCCTATGTGGTGTGGTGGCTAGCACTCTAGCCCAGAACGCAAGAGGTGTGGGTTTGATCTTGGCATAGGTGCAATATTACGCATTGTCATTACCCCCACGACACACGTATATATTTGGTGAGGAACTGGGCAGATGCAGAGTGATGGCAGCAGCACCTGGAGGGAGAAGTGGGAAACACAAAGGTGCCCGCCTAGTAGCAGACCAGTTTGTCCCCCAGGTCTCTCACTGCCTCCCTCAAGGAGCTCAAATAGCAGGTGGATGTTATAGTAGTTAGTTGACATATATCAGTACAATTACAAATCGAGTAGATACTAATTACAATTACAAGACAATTACACAATTAATAATATGTGTATAATAAATTGATACATTCCATAAATAAATATTACATATATCCAGTCACCTATATACACATATAGATCCATATATACATATGCATGCAATAATTTATATTATATATATATTTACATATATATATATGAGCCTGTCTCAAAAGGTGATATCTCTTGTTTTTGTGTCCATTGTACACCGACTTGCATAGACACTAAAACATGCAGCACAGAAAACGGTTCACACCTGAAAAACACAATCGGAACATTTGCTGTCACAGATCAATATAGTATTGCTATTGGGCATTATGAGAACACACCATTGTAAAAAAACAAAATCAAGTTTTATTTCCTGAGAGCAAACTGACATATAGCAGATAGTATGTTGATCGTTACAATGGACAAAGTGTTGTCCCATATTGCTTAGCACCTTTTGAGACAGTCTCATATATATACTTATACATATATATTTAGTTCTGGAAGGTAGTACACATTTGTTCCAGGTAACCCTGCCCATACTTATTTCGTTTGCCAGGCCCCAGATTTAGGGTTGTGTTTACCGGTTGCTAAGCAACGAGTGGGCGAGACTGGAACTGTGTGGGTTTCTCTGGTTCTTTTCTCTAGAAGCCCCTCAATGTGGAGCAGGGCTAAGGGAGGCGTTTGTTTGTGTACAAACACAGGGCCTTGTTTATTCACGTGTTCATTTACTTTACATCATACCTGTGTTATTGTTGGGGCTGGGAGTGAGGTTTCAGGTTTTGCTCTATGAACCCTTATTATATATATACATATATATATATATATATAAATATATATATACATATATATATATATATCTATATATATATATAAGAACAAATCCTCCTGTGCGACTGCCACTTGTCAAAACCCACTGGAGGTGAGGCGGGCCACCGGTGGCGCCACCTGTCAAGTGTGGAGTCTTATGGAGTGTATCAATTGGTAATCTCGATAATATCAGTCATATCAATTAATATCAATAATTAGAACAATTCCCTACCATATTTTTATACTTGCATAATGTGTCATACATCACATATTATATAGTATATACATTATATCAGACGAGCAATGTGAGTAGCTGTAAGTAATGAATGTGGCATGTATAATGTGTGTGGCATGGGTAATATGTGCAATGTGGGTTGGTTGGTTGTTGGAGTTTTATGTCCTAGCAACTGTTGGTTGGTGGTTGGAGTTCTGCATCCGAGCAACATCTATGGTTATATCAGGATGGGTAACGACTTGTGACAATGTGCACTCATGGTGACTTTATAGTGCTGCCCCACTGTGAGACCAGGACCTAATATCCTACACAGTCATATTATCCTGATACTGCACTAACCAGTCCTTGTCCGATCCTATTAATGCTGAGTGCCAGGCTAGGTACCGACAAGTATCAGGGATCAGACACGGTTCAAGATCACAGTTCAGGGCCTTCTTCACAGCCCGATCAGCTCGTTCGTTTCCTTGTATGCCGGCATGGCCAGGCACCCAGCACAGCTGGATGTCATACCCATCCGTTGTCAGTTGGTTCATTTTATAAATGACCGTTGCTAGAATAGGGTGATTTGTTTTCAGTCCAGCAACAGCCAGAAGACAACAGAACGAATCACTGTATATAACGTAGTTAGTGTGGTTGGATATCTCGATACACTCCAACACGAGAAGGGAAACGGTGGGAAGACAACATCAGGGAATGGACAGGCCTACAATTTGGCAAGTTCCAGAGGGTACGAGAGAACCAGGAAAAATGGTGAAAACTGGTTGCCCATTCATCTGTCGTGCCCCAATGACCCTCATAGTTACCGGATTTATGATGATAATGATGATGAATGAATGAAAGTATACAAGCACACACATCAATACTTAACTGCAGTATTATCCTATTATATGTTTAACAAGTATTGTTAGCCCACTAAGCCCATTACTTTGCCAATTGACCTATGCCCCCCCTCCTACCACCCCCGCCCCCCCCCCACACACCTCCCACCGTCCCAAACCGCTCACTAAGCAGGCTGATTCATACTAGTGTTCTGGACTGCAGCCAACAGCTGCTAAGTGGTTATTTACATAGGGGAATGAGCAAAGCCTCCCCCTATATTACTATTAGCATAACTTTAGTCCGTCCTACTAACTTCACACATACCCGCCGTGTCTGTCTGTGTGTCACGTCCCAGATACCAAACTTGATGCACGCTCAATCTTTGTTGACATACACCCATGCTAGCGTGGAACTAAATCACACTGCACTTCTGCAGCTAAACTACACACCACTGGTGTTGTATTGACTTAGCAATGTTGCCCATGTTGCCCACGCGGTCCATGTTGCCCATGTTGCCCATGTTGCCCATGTTGCCCATGTTGCCCATGTTGCCCATGTTGCCCATGTTGCCCATGTTGCCCATGTTGCCCATGTTGCCCATGTTGCCCATGTTGCCCATGTTGCCCATGTTGCCCAATTTGCTCATGTTTCCCATGTTTCCCATGTTTCCCATGTTGCCCATGTTGCCCATGTTATTCATGCTGTCCATGTTGCCCATGTTGCCCATGTTGCCCATGTTACCCAAGTTACTCATGGTGTCCATGTTGCCTATGGGGACCATGTTGTCCATGTTGCCCATGTTATTCATGCTGTCCATGTTGCCCATGTTTCCCATATTGCCCATGTTACCCATGTTGCCCATGTTGCCCATATTGCCCATATTGCTCATGGCACACATGTTGCCCCTGTTGCCCCTGCTACCGATGTTGCCCATGTTGCCCATGTTGCCCATGTTACCCATGTTTCCCATGTTGTCCATATTGCCCATGTTGCGCATGATGCCCATGTTGCCCATTTTGCCCATGTTACCCATGTTTCCAATGTTGCCCAGGCTGCCTGCATTTCCCACTTTGCCCACCTTGCCCACCTTGCCCAGATTATCTACTTTATCCAAATTGCCTATATTATGCGCATTGCCCACATTGCCCGCATTGCCCGCATTGCCCGCATTGCCCGCATTGCCCGCATTGCCCGCAATGCCCGCATTGCCCACATTACTTATAGTACCCATATTACTCAACTAGGGTTCGAACCCATGGGTTCAAATCCCACGATCTACCAAAGAGGGAGGGGGACGCTTACCTCATTCGGCCATCTCGTCTGGTCCACTCTGAAGATTACCTATGTGCATTGCTCCGTAGCAAACACCCGGGCCGTATTCGATTAACACGACCCGGGCGACTCGCGTTCCTCCAGTCCCTACAATGTCAAATCGAACACCGCAAGTGGAGTCGAGAAATACACATGCCATTTGTAAAAAGACCTGACCCCAGTAACCCACATCTTGGCTGGGGCTGGCTAGGAGCGATGACACCACATTTGTGCTGTTACCTGTAGGATAACAGCTACCAGTACAAGTCCAACATGTTGTTGTAATGTTTTTTTTATTTTGTTAATAACCCAGATTAACGAAATGGAAATATAACTAAACTATGCAATCATAAAATACTGTAAATCTTATTTTGCTGTAGTTATATTGGTTATTACAAAAAAAATGTTTTGGATTAAGCCACCATTTTTTCCACCCCAAGCATGGAGATGGGTGTTCGTTTATTCAACCCGAGTCTGTAGGATGTGTGCATGTGCAAAAAAATGACTCGTGTGACCCGAGTTGGTTAATCGAATACGCCCCTGGTAGTTGTTGAGGTAAGTGGAAAAGCTGGTGTAGTAAGTTCAAAACACTACCCCACAAAAACACTACGGTAGTGTTTTGAACCTAGGTTCAAAACACTACCGTAGTGTTTTGAACCTAGTTGAAGGTAGGTTCAAAACACTACTGTGGCCACGCTCAAAACACTATGATTAAGTTCAAAACACTACCCTTAAGTTCAAAACACTACTCTAAAAAATATGTTATAATAGCTGCATATTCAGTTTCATTTGTTGTAGCGTGATGCAGTATGCAGTAAGGTGGGATAGAATTCAGTAAGGTGGGGCAGTAGGGGTTGTTGTTGTTGATTGTTGTTTTATGTCCTAGCAACATCTAAGGTCATATTAGGGTGGGCACCGACTTGTGACAGTGCACACTCATGGGCGAATTTATAGTAGGTATGTGTGAACATTTTTGAGAATGCATTTGATCTCAATGAAACATATACCAATGGAAAGAGCTTGACAGGAACTTAATCATGGTAACCATATTATTTTTCTAAAGTAAATATCAAGAAAATTATGTTGATTTGAAGTTGGGAAAAATCAGCACCTTTTTGGCCCCTTTGTTCTATAGTAAAACTGCTTAAAGCGTCGTCGATGCTAGTACAATGAAATCCAGAACTGTAACCTTATAAATTTAATATAATCCTTTCGGTAAACATGTTTTCTATATGTGTACCATGCGATTTGCTTCTAGGTGGTGTGGTTTTAGAGATATTTCACTTTTTCTGTAGCAAGATTGCACACATGACCATTGGCCAGTATGAGAGTTGTCCCTCTCATCTATATACTCTCTCTGGTAACATGTTCAACTGCAAACTCCTCGCCGCAACCATAGTAACCTGACGTGAAATGCCGTTCATCATATTCAACCATCACTTGTGGTTCAGTTAAATGTTTCCACTGATCATTTAATATATGAATTTCAAAATACATCAAGAAATAGTAATTACTCATTAGTTTTCACTGATTTGAACCCATAAACAATATCGGCATGTTTATTACACAAATTGTACAATAAATATAATTTGGTTGTATACTTATGCCCCTGCCATGTCATGAGTGTTTTGAACTTGGGTAGTGTTTTCAACGTACGTATTGGTAGTGTTTTGAACTTAACAGTAGTGTTTTGAACCTAAGTTCAGAACACTACGGTAGTGTTTTGAACCTAGGTTCAAAAGACTACCGTATTGTTCTGAACAGGGTAGTGTTTTGAACGTCCTACACCGGAACTGATTGTGGTACGGAGGGGAGGGGGGGGGGGGGCTGAGGGTGGTGGCGCCCCCTGGTTGACCATAACCTGATGTCGACATGTACACAGCAGTTAAGGCGATCAGGTGGTCAACAGTTTGACGGCAATTCACGATGTGTCCCGAATACCTCCTTTTTAGTGTTTCAGCAGCTTAGTCAGTTAACTATGGCACTTAAACCAACACCTGAACAAATAAACGAGGTTATACTGAATATATATATATAAATATATATATATATATGTATGTACATATATATTTTGTTTGTTTGTTGCTTTTTTCCGTCCTAGCAACATATGAGGTCATATCAGGATGGGTACCGACTTGTGACAGTGTGCTCTCATGGCGAATTTTATAGTGCTGCCCCACTAAGAAATCAGGCTGCCGGCACCATGACCTGATATCCCACTCAGTCACATTATCCTGACACTGATCCAACAAGTCCTTGCCCTATCCTATGAATGCTGTACGCATTGCTAGGAATTGACAAGTATCAATTTTTTAAGTCATGGGTTTGACTCGACGAGGTCTTAACCCATGGGTTCGAATCCCACGATATACCAAAACCGGAGACGGATGCTCAACTCATTCGGCCATTCTGCTTGGTGGCGCATCTTGGGTCAGGGACTACAATGCCTGAACAAACTTGTCGTCCCATTGGCTATGTGGCTGAGGAATGACAGGCCACCTCTCCAGGACTTCCTACATCCACCCAAGAGAGTCGTCCACTCGACTTATGCCAAATCCAGCACTTCTCCTCAGGCTACTGAGTGGACAACACAAATTTGACCCACCCACCCGACTGTTTACAATGCTTTACAACGTCTGACACTTCCGTTGTTAACCCATGACACTTCCACCTTGTAAATAACTCTCACATGGCTTTAAAAGTTACTCCTTGCTGCGATATACAATTTTCCGCATCCACTTGGGCTTTCTGTTTCGTGCCTTAGCGAATTGAGAATAAGGTAGAACAATGAACATGCATCTAGATGCATAGGGGTGAACTAAGAACAATCCTAAACATTATTGTATAACTACATCTTCAACCAGCGATGCCACACAATATAAACCACTATACATGCACAACATGGCACTATTTAAAGACTAACCGTTATTAGAACAAAATCTAACTGATATACAAACACAGCATATGATTTAACCACTAGTGTACATTACTGCACACTCTGTCTTGATGCATATACCTTGCACTATGTTGAGTACCTATGCTGTACACTATGCAGCCCAGGCTGCTCCTCAACTTTCCTTTTATGTTCAGAATGGGTTGTGCTGCACACAATGCAACACATTCCACTTCCACTATGTACAGATCAAATGTGATCACTCCAACGGCTGGAAGACCAGTGCCCTGGCGCTGACAAAATATGTATTCAGATGAATAAAATGTTTATGAAAAAATAAAGAAGAAATTGTGACTTATTACATTAGAACATTATATACATGGTTCATTCTGATCGCTACTCCTCTGTTAATCAGCATTGCCAATGAGCATCATCGTCCTCCACTGACGTTTCATCATGTACCGGTTGTTAATAGCACAGCTTTATTTGTGCAAACCGTACATATTTCATATCCATTTTGAATTTTGTTTTAATTGCATTTCGTATTACTTTTGATGGTTTTTACTAACTTTGGTCACTTCGACCAGACTGTCATTGTGACCGCCTTAGAACAATATTGGTCCATGGAGCCTAGCTTTAACTCATGCGCAGCTAGAATAGATATAATTTATGTTGGTCATGGTTGTGCACATATCTACATATATTATGTGTGTGTTATGGTAGTGTTAAACATGGGAAATATTGTGCCTAGAGTAGGATTCGAACCCACACTTCTTGCCATTCCGGGGCTAGCATGCTAACCATTACACTACCTAGCCTCCCTGATACAATCACCTTATTCACACCTACCTGGGTAGTGTGTGTGTGTTGGTGTTTTACGTCATAGCATCATTTAAGGTAATATCAGGACTGGTACCGACTTGTGACAGTGCGCACTCATGGCAACTTTATAGTGTTGCACGAATGGAAGACAAGGCCGCCAGCACCATGAGCTGATATCCCACTTAGTCACATTATCCTAACACTGAGCCAACCAGGCCTTGTCCTATCCTAATAATGCCGAGCACCAGGCTAGGAAGCGACAAGTATCAATTTTTAAGTCATTGGTTTGACTCCACCAGGGTTCCAACCCACGACCCCATGATCTACCAACACGGGAGACGGACGCTCTAACTCATTCAGCCATCCCGTCTGGTCCACCTGGGTAGTTGGTGCCTTGCCTGACAGATCATTGCAAATTCCTACACTTGTCCCCTTTTAAATGTTGTATGTCCATAATTTGTTTGATGCTAAGAATTACACATACATACAGGCAATGCACTTACATATACACATCCAGGATAGGTTCAACAACAGTCAAGCGCACAGCTTGCACTGAATCCTGGTCATAGCACCAGTGTCATGGGGGTGATGACAATTGAAAATGGTGTGCCGAGACCAGAATTCAGACACACCCTTCTTTTCATTCTGGAGCTAATATGGTAAACGTTATGGCCCTGTCACACTATGACGTAACAACGTCAATGTAGGGAGAACATGAAAAACGTCGAACTTCTCGGCATAGTATGCAAATTTGGGCACAAGTTGAATGTGGATGCAGCGTAGTGGATGAGAGAGTAACGGCGGTAAAGCGTAGTGATAGCATCATTCAAAGTGAGAGGACAACATAATTACACTCAGGGAACGTTATGTACATTATTCCATCGCCAAAACTACATTGCTTTATATTACCTTACGTTACTTACTTCATGAAATGGTGGCAAAATGGTAAACGTATGTTGGACGTCCGTTAGGCGTCCGTTTTCCCGACGTTTTCATGACGCAGACTGCACGTTCCCTCCACCTTTAATGTGGGTCAACGTAATGCAACGTAATGCAACATAGTGCAATGTAGCGACCAGCATTTCATTGACGTTCACTGAACGTGTACAGAACGTATGGTGAACGTAAACCCTTACGTTCTAGTTACATCGAAAGTTTTGAACAGGTTCAAAACTTTGACATGCCCGACGTAACACGACGTAATGTGACATAGCTCGATGTCAGTCTAACGTCATTCTGATGTCATCATAACGTAATCCAAAATACGTCAACGTAATGACGAAAAATCACCATGTCAGGCTTACGTTGGCTCGTTACGTCGTAGTGTGACAGGGGTATTACACTACCTAGGCTCGCTGATGCAATCACCCTATCCATGTTTACCTATCCTTCACGGCGATGTCAGTGAAGACTACTACACATATGCGCAGTCGATTTAAACCAGCGCAGGTGCAAAGTAGACCAACCAGCATAGAAAGAAATGCAACCATCAATCATGGCAATACAGTATAACCCAGTTAAACCAATCTCGGTTAAACCAAACGATGGGTTAATCCAAACTTTTTTCGGCGGCCTGGCAAAACACTACCATTTATCATATAAAAAAGTTGGTTAAGCCAAAGTCGTTAATTGTGTGGTGTTCTCTGTGGCGGAGTGGTTAGAGTGTCTGATTTTTTTCTAGGTTGGACTCCTAATCTGAAGGTCACTGGTTCAATTCCCCATGCCCCCCACCTCTGCTAATTTGGATTTCCACCACTGTGTATAACTTACAATGTCATCAAAGGCCTGTTGCTCTCATACCATGTCTATGTGGTGTGGGAGGTTAAAAATCTGTCGGGTCGGTAAAATTGGTCGTAATGCGAAGCATTACGTTTGATGCGATGAAAGGAAGAGTCCCTCCCCTCACCCCCTGCCACCTCGCGCAGCATTCGCGCCTCGCGCGACGTCCGCTGCTCCCCTCGCCCTCCCCCGGCCCTCAGCATTCACGCCTCCCCTGCCACTGCTCACTTTCTCCCTTATAAGGCCGCCCGCCGCCTCCTTCAGCCATTCGCCTCCAGTCTCCACCACGCAGCCCTTCTTCTATACTTTGGCTATACTTCACCTCGGACCGCTGCTCCTCTGCCGACCCGAGATCATGCCCAGCCGCGGAAAGGGAAAGGGCCGGAAGAGCTCCAAGGCCTCCGGCATGGCCACGCCAGGGCCCTCCTCGGGCACCCCGGGTGGCACCGTCCCGTCTACGGCCCCGGCGTCGCCCGCAGCACCCTCGGGCCAGCCCAGAAGCGAGACGGCCCTCCTCGTCGAGGCCATCACCCGCCTTACCAGCCGCATGGACGCCCTCGAGACGGGGCAAGCCCGAGGGGCACCGGGGAGCCCCCCGCCCACGCCCAGGCGGGAGCCCGCCTACAGCCTGCCGCCCGTCCCGGCGCCTCGGGCATGCGCCGCAACCGGGAGCCGGCCGCCGCCTCCACCTCAAGCGACTCAGCCCGGAGGCCTACACCCGCAGTACGAGGGCTACACCCGCGCCCACGCCAGCTCAGCACCGCCGCCCGCCTACCGCCAGGATCCCGTGGAGCACAGCCCGGCATCCGCGGCCGACGCGGTGCGCGAGATATTGGCATCCGCCGAGGCGCAGCACACCGTACGCCGCAGAGGTATCCCGTCTGATTATGTTTTCCCGTGTGATTTAGTAGAGAGGGGTCCGGGGCGCAAGGCGGTGAAGCTTGGAGAGGCGACGAAGGACGAGTACAACCTCGCCCTCCTCTCCATGGTCAACCACCCCTCATTCCCGGATCACTCCCTCCAGGGCCTACACCACCACCATCTCACCGTCATGAGAGATATCCTGATCCACCCCTGGCCCACCGTCCGCCGGTACTTGGAAAGCATATTTTCCTGGATCGCGGACGGTAGGCTCCCCCAGGGGTGGCATGACCCTGTGGCCCTCAACATGCTCAGGGTCGACTCCCTCACCACCCCCGCCCACCAGCCCTCCACAGCCGCCCCCGTCCGCCCAACAGACCCAGCCAGAGCCCGCCAACAGCCCCGCTCCTTGCCCGAGGCCCGGATCACCTACAGTAGGGACCTCCACGGGGCCCCCTGCGGCGCTTGGAACCGGGACCCCGCATCCTGCACCCTAGCCGGCCCCGGGGAGGCCCACGGCCAGGGGGGTGCCAGGCAGAGGCATATGTGCGCCTACTGCGCTAATGTGCGCAAGATGCTAACCGCGCACAGTGAGGACGTGTGCAACTCCAAGCGCAACCGTGAGCGCGCGATGCCCGCTACCTCGGCGGATTTTTAGTCCGCCGGTGCCCCCCGGCCGGCTCGGAGGCCCTTAACCGGCCCACTACTGCTCAGTCCAGCCCCGCCGCCATCCACATCCCAGTCACTACCTCCGGCCTCGGACCGCCGCTCCTCCTCGGACCGATCCGCCCAGCCAAACCTCGGGCCAGGGCCAAGCCGCCCACCTCACCGGAGCCGCTCCAGCCAGCACCGCCTCCACCGCCCGGGACCCCGCTCCCGCCCACAAGGCCCTCGCCGCCTCCCTCTGCCCGCTGTCTACCAGCATCATCGACCCAGACTTCCCCCTCACCCTCGGCGACACCGCCTTCCTCAGCCTCAGGCTCGGGCTTTCTATCGATAAACTGTCTAATGGTGAAAACAAGTCTATTCAGACTTATCCATAACAGGCAGTATAAATCTCCAAGAAAAAAAAAAGAAGAACATCCAAATTATTGGTTAAACCAAACAAAATTGTCAGACCCCAGGCCACTCCAGTATGGTTAAACCAAACCTTCATGTGGTTATCAGGTCATTTTTTATATGATAAATGGTAGTATTTTGCCAGGCCACCGACAAAAGTTTGGAATAACCGATCGTTTAGTTTAACTGAGCTTGCTTTAACAGGGTTATACGGTATATATTTAAAAAACAATAATCAAAGTGTCCACATACATTGTATATTACATGTGCTATATATGCTTACTCAAAGTCAAAGTCAAAGCCAAAACTTGGCTAAACCACTGATCGGTTAATCCAAACAAATTTCTAGGGTCCCTTCAAGTTTGGTTTAACGGGGTTATACTGTACTACTAAAAAACACACAGTTCTTATTAGCTTACTCACACTCCCTTCTACTCTGCCTGAGGTGGCACATTTCTTTGAACATTGATTTATTACCAACCTTATTGCCATGGCAGAATAATAACTGGTTAGCTGTAGGCTCTTCTTATTAAAAGAAAAAAAAGTCATAGAAAGAAACAAATGTACTCCAACTCAGTTTTATTAGCGACAAGTACACTCAGGACTCTGTCTATCGAGTCCTGCGTTTCAGTAAACCACCCAGGGGCCGTATGCAGGAGTCGGTGGTAGCGAGCCAAAACGGTGGTAGGAGGGAATTTCCCGGGATGGGGCGAAAAGTGGTATACATGAGTCGGTGATAGGCCTAACACCAAAAGCTTACCTGGTGTTACCCTACCCCTGAAAAATAAGAGGTATAGCGAGTTCATTAGGCCCAAATCTATTCAATGCTGTCATATTTAACAGAATTATATACGCAATAAGTGAAATTTTAATAAATTAACCGTCTGCATACAGGCCCGGCAGGGTAGGGGGGAGTTAGGTAATGGGGCCCTTGTTTGTTGTTTGGTAGTTGTTGTTTTACGTCCTGGCAACATCTAAGGTCATATCAGGATGGGTACTCAGTGAATCTGGTCCTGCCTTTCACTAAATTAACCAGGAGGGTAGTGGGGAGTTAAGTAATGGGGCCCTTGTTTGTTGTTTGTTTGTTGTTTGTTTGTTGTTGTTTTACGTCCTGGCAACATCTAGGGTCATATCCGGATGGGTACTCAGTCTATCCGGTTCTGCGTCTCACTAAAATAACCAATAGGGTAGGGTGGAATTAGGTAATGTGGCCCTTGTTTGTTGTTTGGTAGTTGTTGTTTTACGTCCTGCCAACATCTAAGGTCATATCAGGATGGGTACTCAGTGTATCTGGTCCTGCCTTTCACTAAATTAACCAGGAGGGTAGGGAGGAGTTAGGTAATGGGGCCCTTGTTTGTTGATTGGTAGTTGTTGTTTTACATCCTGCCAACATCTAAGGTCATATCCGGATGGGTACTCAGTCTATCCGGTTCTGCGTCTCACTAAAATAACCAATAGGGTAGGGTGGAATTAGGTAATGTGGCCCTTGTTTGTTTTTTGGTAGTTGTTGTTTTACGTCCTGGCAACATCTAAGGTCATATCAGGATGGGTACTGATTTGTGACAGTATGTAGTTATATCGACTTCATCGTGCTACCCCACTGGCAGCATAACATGATATCCCACTCATGCCACATTATCCTGACACTGAGCCAACCAGTCTTTGCCCTATTCTAATAATGACAAGCGCATGGCTAGGAAGCTACAAACATCAAGTTATAAGTCATCAGTTCGAATCCCACAATCTACCAAAACAGGAGATGGACGCTGACCTCATTGGGCCATCCCGTCTGGTAGTAGGGATGGGATGAGTTAGGTAGTGGCACACTTGTTTGTGGTTTATTTGTTGTTTAACATCGTAGCAACATCTACGGTCATATAAGGATGGGTACTGACTTGTGACAGTGAACAGTCATTGTGACTTTATAATGCTGCCCCAGTGGGAGACCAGGCCAGTGGCATCATGACCCGATATCCCATCCAAGTCGCAGTATCCTGATACTGTGCTAGCTAACCAGTCCCTGTCATCATATCCTATTAATGCCGAGTGACTCGCTAGGAAGCAAACATTATCAATCGTTAAGTCATTGGTTTGACGTGACAACAACTAAAGCTTCAGACTCTGATGTTTTAAAAATTATGTCATGTTACTAATAAATATGTTAAATTGGCCGATGTAATCTAATTTGCATAACGTTGCATAACCGATGGTTTTGAGTTCCTGTTATTTTTCTGAGATAAATATTTTAAATTGATTACTTTAGTTTGAAGTAATTCTTATTTTAAAATGGCTAACTTTAAGGATATTTGAAGTACAACCATGCCAACATAATTGTGGCAAGCATGCCAACCTCTGACATCAGTCGGTTGCGATGCGACAAAGACTGCTTTCATTTCTTGACTGCCGCTCTCCTTTTAGCTCTCTGCTGTGAGAGTTGCATCCATGAGTCGGTCGCGGTTGTACATTTCGTGAAAGCTGCCTGCAAAAGTGTTGAAGTGCTGTTGGCTTTTGCAAGTTACCAGAGGCACTCTCTCGGGGAGCAACAGTAACAGGTTCTAATAAATTCACTCGGTGTTCGTATCTATGAAGCAACACAATGTTTAATAAGTGCACCAGTATCTAAGCTGGATAAATAGAATCAAATCTACATCAGTATTTTGGTTTTGAATACTTGATGCTTTCATTGGACTATGCACCTTCAATGTATATATATATATCATAGGAAAGACACTAACACTACACAGTACTGTCACCTATGTATTAGTGCACACGCCTGTTTGCCGACATGTACACAGTGTCCACCCACACACTGTGTGTGACTGGAATCACTGCGCAGGCGCATTGGATGAGTCACCCACTGTGGTCCAGCTAGAAAGATTATGCACCTCTCCTCTCCCCCTCCCCGCCCTCCCCCACACACCTACTCCCCGATACCTTCCCCCTTCCTGATCCCGCCTCCACACTCCACCCTATCCCCTCCTCCCTCCTCTATCCCCTCCTCCCTCCACTATCCCCAGCCCTCCTCCCGTCCCCTTCCCCCCTCTTTCTACATTCTTCCCTTCCTCCACTCTCCTCCCCCACCCTCCGCTCTTCTCCCCCCTTTCTCTTTCCGCCTCCAAACTCCACTGTGCCCCCTCCTCTATCTCTTACTCCTCCTCCCGTCCCCATCCCAATATACATCCTACCCTTCCTCCTGCCCCCCCCCTCCCTCTCCTCTCCCCCTCCCCTCCTCCATACTCCCCTCCCTCATCCTCCCTTTCTTCCCCTACCTATTTTACCCTCCTGCCCATCCCTCTCCTGACGCTTCCCCCATCATCACATCCTCCCATCCACCTATCCTGCATCCTGCCCTCCCCATCCTCCCCTCCGCCATCCTCCCTTTCTTCCCGTACCTATCATGTCCCTTCCTCTCCTCCCCTCCCCCCTACCTCTCCTCACCCTCACGATCACACTCCCCTCCCTCCCTTCCCTCCCGTCCATCTCATCACGCTCACCCTCACCCTCCCTCTCCCTCCCTCTCCTCACCCTCCCTCCTTCCCCCTCCCTCTCCTCACCCTCCCTCCCTCCTTCCCTACTCGCCTCCCTCTTCTCCACCTCCCCCTCCCCCTCCTCTCCCTCCCCCTTACTCCCCCTCCCATTCCCCATGTCTCCACTCTGACCCCACCCCCACCCCTCCCCCACCCTCCCCCACTACCGCTCCCCCTCCCCCTCCCCCTCCTCCCTTCTGCTCTCCCCATCCCCTCCCACTTCCCCAACTCCCCTTCCTCTCCCATCCCCAATTCCCTCCCCTACCCCATACCCCCTCACACTCCCCTTCCCCCCTCCCACTCCACCCTTCCGTCCTCAACACCCAACCCCTAACCCCCGCTGTCCAATTTCTGCAGAAAATACCCGTTGAAAAAGCAACCAATTCTTTTTCTCCTTTAATCTGAATAATTGTGTAACCCACCTGCTCATATATATTGCGTTGTTCCATAACGTGAAACAATAAACAAAGAGAGAAACAAAACCACAAAGTCATTTCATTAGTGTGTCGTGAATCCTAAAGCCATAGGATTGACCCTTCCACCTTTCCCTCACACCACCATCACCCGCTGTGCATTTCTTTGGCTCTAATCGCCATTCCCAGCAAGGCGCCTTGGAAAAGTGACAACTTTTCCTTTACAGTATAACCCTGTTAAACCAAGCTTGGTTCAACCAAACGATCGGTTGATCCAATAATTTTTCAGCAGCCCAACAAAATACTACCATTTATCATATAAAAAAGTTGGCTAAACCAAAGTCGGTTAATCCAAATTATTGGTTAATCCAAACAAAATTATTGGACCCCAGGCCACTTCCGGTACGATTAAACCAAACTTTCATGTGGTTATAAGGTCATCTGAGACCCCACCAACTTTTTTATATGATAAATGGTAGTATTTGCTGGGCCGCCGACAAATTGTGGATTAACCGATTGTTTGGTTTAACCGAGCTTGGTTTAACGGGGTTATACTGTATATACATAAATAATCAAACTGTCCACATACATTGTATATTACATTCATAATGCACCAACGTTTTTGCCAAAGCCAAGTCAAAGTCAAAGCCAAAGTCAAAGCCAATGATCGGTTAATCCAAACATATTTCTAGGGTGCCTTCAAGTTTGGTTTAACGGGATTATCCTGTATATATGCTTCTTTTTGAACTCCACAACACCTTAGCTTTTGTTGACCAGACGGGATGGCCGAATGCGTTGAGTGGCCATCTCCCGCTTTGTGAGATCGTGGGATTCAAATGAATGACTTAAAAATGGATACTTGTCACCTCCTAGCCAGGCATTCGGGATTGGCTCAGTGTCAGGATAATGTGACTGAGTGGGATATCAGGTCATGGCATTAGTTGCCTGGTGATGCAGCACTATAAAGTCACCATGAATGCATGCTGTCACAAGTCGGTACCCTTCCAGATATGACCACATATGTTGCCAGGACGTAAAACCCCAACAACTAACAACCTTCCCTTTTGCGACATGATTTGAAGAAAGAAGCCTAACCACAACCAAAACAGAATGCAATCTCATTAGTACATACTGAATGTTTAAATAATCACTTTGACCCATTCACTCGGTTTGAAGTGTCAAGGTATCAACCGACGGGAAAAACACAATCAATTGTTAACACATCCCTTTGTCTAAGGAGAGATCTGTAAATATAACAAACAGGTCAAGTAGACGATTGGATGTGGATGGACGGCCAAATTGCCCACTTGGATAGAAACTAAATGCAAGAACTTAATTGTAAATTATACGTGGTGGTCTGCACTGCTAATAGGTCATGCAATGTGCATGACCTCTAATTCATTATCCCTGCAAGATTTGTGTTGTTGTTGGAGTGTTACGTCCTGTCAACATCTAAGGTCATATCATGATGGGTACTGACTTGTGACACTGCGCACTCATGGCGACTTGACTGTGCTGCCCGACTGGGATTCGAGGACGCCAGCATTATGACTTAATAACATCCCACTGAGTCATGTTATCCTGACACTGAGCCAACCAGCCCTTGCCCTGTTCTAATAATGCCAAGTGCGTGGATAGTAAGTTTAAATGTTTAACTCATTGTTTTCACTCGACCAGGGTTCGAGTTAGGTTAATAGAAAGCCTTGCCGCCCTATCGATTCCTTGTCGAATGTTAGACCTACGTCGATGCCTACCTTACAGGTTTCTGAGCATCAAACCCAATATCGGGCAATAAATTAAACATATCTAGGGACTAGAGTTATGTGAACGACCGGGTGAGGGGGGGGGGACATATTTGCACCTTAGTTCTTAATCTCCCCTCCTCCCCCCTCCCCAGCTCACCCCCACCTCCTACCTTGTCCCTTACCCTCTTCTCCTCCCGCCTCCATACTCCACCCTGCCCCCCTCCTCCCTCCTCTCGTCCCATCACCCACCACTTCTCCATCCGACCCTTCCTCCTGCCCCCCTCCCTCTTCCCCTTCCCCCTCATTCCCCTCCCCTCCTCCCTCTCTCCTCCCCTTCCCGCTCCGTCCGCTCCCACCCCCCTCCTCCCATCCCCTCCCCCTACTGTCCCCATCTGCGCCCCCCCCCCCATTCCTGCCTTACCCACCCTCCCCTCCTCCCCTCCCTCCTCCCCCCCCCGCTCCGTCCGCTCCCACCCCCCTCCTCCCTCCCCTCCCGCTACTGTCCCCATCCGCCCCCCCCCCTTCCTGTCCTATACCCACCCCCTCCCCTCCTCCCTCTCTCCTCCTCCTCCCGCTCCGTCCGCTCACCGCCCCCCTCCTCCCATCCCCTCCCCCTTCTGTCCCCATCTGCGCCCCCCTTCCTGTCCTATACCCACCCCCTCCCCTCATCCCTCTCTCCTCCCCCTCATTCCCCCTCCATCCGTTCACCACCCCCTCCTCCCCTCCCCCCCCCTATTGTACCCATCCCCACCCCCATCCTGCCATCCCCACCCCCCATCCTGCCATCATCCTCCTCCCCCTCCACCCCCTCCTCCCCCTCCCCCTCCTCCCCCTCCTTCCCCTTCCCACCCCACCCTCCCCCACCTCCCCGCCACCCGCCTCCTCCATCCCCGCCCCTTTCCTGTCCTCTCCCCCTTCCCCTCCCCCTCCCCAACCCCACCCCCTATTTCCCCAAACACACCGTATCTCGACTGCAGTGTTTCCTTATGGTGCAGTCACACTACGACGCTTCTCCCGGCGACCCGTCAGCGTTGAAAATAAAATATTGCGCGTCGAGAAACGTTAAAGAAATCGGGGAAATATGGGGAAATTTGACGTTGGCGCAGCGTTTGGGTAGCGTGTGAGTAGCGCGCGGCCAACGTGTGTCGAGGCGTTGGGGAAAAAAAAAAAAGTTTGGCGCGACGTCTTCATATAACCTTAAATGTTGCTAGGACATAAAACAACAACGCCCCAGTTTGCCGCAACGGGTGGGAACGACCCTCCCGCCCACGTGGCGTCTGCCTAGCGTTCCCATAACGTTATTCCGGCGCGTCCAACGGAGCCCGACGACCGCCTAACGTCCTCCAAACGTCCTTACCCATATATTTGCGCGCGCTGCCGGTCGTTGGTTGTTTTTGACATGCTTAAAACCTTGGGTGACCGTAGACGCGCGCCAACGTTGTCCGCCGACCATCAATGTCAAGCGTAGTGTACCGACGCGCTCATAACGCGCCACCAGCGCGTCCATACGTTTCACATATTATCGCCCAAAATCACTACACGTTGCCGTGTCGCCGGCGAGAAGCGTCGTAGTGTGACTGCACCATTAGAAAGGCGTGAACAGTAAACCTCAGGGCCTGTATGCACCAATCGGGGTTAGGCTGATGGGGCTGTCACACTAGGACGCTTCTCGCCGGCGACCGGTGAACGTGTGTTGATTTTGGGCGATAAAAAGTGAAACGTCGGGACGCGCTGATGGCGCGTTACGTGCGCGTCGGTACATTTCACTACACGTCGGTACACGCTGATGGTCGGCGCAAAACGCCGGTGCGCGCTCGTAGTCACCCAAGGTTTTAAGCATGTCAAAAACAACCCAACGACCGCCAGCGCGCGCAAATATATAGGTAAGGACGTTAGGCGCGCGTCGCGCTGCGTTGGACGCACCGGAATAACGTTGTGGGAACGCTAGGAAGACGGCACACGCGCGGGAGGGTCGTTGCTCACAAGTTGCGGCAAACTGGGCCGTTTTTGTTTTACGCCCTAGCAACATTTAAGGTTAAATGAAGACGTCGCGCAAATTTTTTTTTTTTTTCCCCAGCGCGTCGACACACGTTGGCCGCGCGCGCATAACGCGCCGTGCTGACGCCGATCTTTTCCCCCAAACCGCCGAAAAGTTTGACGTTTCTCGACGCGCAAGAGTTTCTTTCCAACGGTGACGGGTCGCCGGGAGAAACGTCGTAGTGTGACAGCCCCATCAGCCAGAGTTAAGGCTCTAGCCGCGGATAGCTACCTCAGGGTAGCGGGGGGTTTGAGAAAGGTGTGAATCGGTATGCACCAATGTTTTAGCCGCTGCGGATAGCTAACCGTGAATTTATTTATATATTTGGGAATTCCCTCCAGTCGACAATATGTTTACTTTACACTCTTCGATTCGAAAATATTAATATCGCCGCCGTTACGGCATCAGCGTTAATCTCGCTTCGATGTTAGGGTTAATTTAATGAAATTTCACGATTTGCCTATGTACTTCTGTTAAATATGATCGCATTGAATAGATTGAGACCCACACACGCACACTAACCGCACCGGCTAGCAGTTAAACGTGACTTCAAGTCAGGGTAGCTTAGCCGAGGCTACGGTCGGCGGTTAGCCCTAACTCCGATTGGTGCATACCAAATTTTCACATTTAGCCCTGTGGGGATACCTTAACCGTGGTTAAGGCCCTAACCCCGATTGGTGCATACAGGCCCAGAAGAAACCAGCGTATTCGATTGGACATGAAAAGGAAGCGGTGAGTCAAGCAGATAAAAAACAGGGGTCACGAGGTCAAGTTTAATATGACCCAGATGTGTGGGACACGAGCTGTGGTCTATGCACTCAAGGTCTATGGTTATATCAGGACGGAGGTATGATTAAAGGAGGATTACTTCCGATTAGTGAAAATGATGAAAGGAGAAGAATTGTAATCAAAATTATGACTCATAAAATAGAGGCCCTACTCGTCGTTCGTCGTTTTTGTAGTTTTATATCCTGGCAACAAGCAAGGTCTTACCAGGATGGGCACCAACTTGTGACAGTGCACACTCATGGCAATTTTATAGTGCGCCCCTCTGGGAAATCAGGCCACCAGCATCATGACCTGATATCCCACTCAGTCATATTATCCTGACACTGAGCTAACCAGTCCTTGCCCTATTCTAATAATGCCGAGCGCCAGGCTGGGAAGCAACACTTATCAATTTTTAAGTCATTGGTTTGGCTCGATCAGAGTTCGAGCCCATGGATTCGAATCACACGATCTACCAAAACGGGAGACGGATGCTCAATTCATTCGGCCATCCTGTCTGATCCCACTGGTTTGTAAAGAGGCGGTGTAAGATTTGTTTGTTGGGGATTTACATCCTACCAACAACTAAGGTTATACCAGGATGGGTGCCATACTGTGTGGTTGTGCACTCATGAACCAGGCCGCCAGGTTATGTGGCGCAATATCCCACTCACGCACGTTATCATGATACTGGGCAAAGCAAGGTTTGGTGTGTATACCCTATTAATGCTGAGTGTCTGGCTTAATCAGGTATCAATTCTGTAGATCATTGGGTTAATTTGGTCCAGGTTGGAACCCACGACCTGGAAAGCCAGATTATAGAGTATTAAATGTTTGTTGTTTTGGGGGAGTTTACAGTCGCATTGGTGCACAGAAGGCTGCAAATCTGTAGCACTGTATAGGCACTGCTGAAAGCGATCCCATGTTGTTGGGCGTTGGCTTCCAATGGGTAGTCATCAGAGAAATTTGGGGGCGGGAGGTGGGAGGAAGGAAAAAGGCAGCCTAAGAGCCCAACCACAGTCCTCTGAGAGGGCCGGTGGAGGCTGGGTGGTTGGTGTAGTTTTACGCCCCAGTAAGATCCTAGGCCATACCAGGACATGCACTGACTTGTGACAGCGCGCACTCATGGCAACTTTATAGTGCTGCCCCACTGGGAAATCAGACCTCCGGCACCATGACCTGATGTCCCACACAGTCACATTATCCTGACACTGTGCGCCCAGTCTCTGTCCTGACCTCATAACGCCAAGCACCAAGCAGCAACAGGTACCTATTTTATAAGTCATCGGTTTGACTTGACCAGGATCCAAACTTCAGTCCCTCCAGATTCACCGTATGCACAGTAAGTCTGGCCAAGGCCAGAGGAAGAAGTGAAGTGAGGATGGAATTAGGTAGGCTGGGGGTTACCTGTTAGTTGTTAGTGAAAATTAGTGGTTAGTTGGTAGTGGTGTCAAGTCAGGTATGGGGACGAGGTGGGGCCTGCTAGTCCTGGGTGTCAGGGTCTGGGCGACCAACAGCGTTGATGATATCTGAATTCTGGTGGTAGAAGCGAGCAAGTGCATTTCAACATGACTTGGAAATGCTGGAGAGGATGGCCAGAGCGGCCCTATTGTCGCTGAGTTGGCAGTCAGAGTCCTGCATGAAGTCACTGATGGCAGATCTATCGACGGCGCCACATGAGGTGAGTATGAGGGCCACATTGAAGATCTTACTGCCGCAGGGACAGCGTGTGAGGTTGGGGGCATCAATCCAACTGCGGTAGCCAGTCCTGAAGTGGTTGACGGCGACTTGGGTAGAAGCAGGAAGGCCGACTGGATGGGGGATGTTAGTTCTGACCAGGGTGTACCAGAGCCACCATATTGAATTAGGGTTCCATACTTGTTCCTGAGTGGCGTGGTCCCAGAGTTTGGTGGTGGCTTGAGAAGCGGTGGTGGTCAGTTTGGTGATGGAGGGAGTGATGACTGTCTCCCTGTCTGCTCGGTTGGCACCAGCTAGAGCAGCACAGTTGGCCTGGTCATTACCATAGAGTCTTATATCAGAGGGGACCCATAGCTGGACTGTGTTGAGATGTGCCTGATGTCTGGTCGAGATTATAATCTGGATCATGTCGGCGAGGGAGTGTCAGACATTTAGGGGGGCGATTTCTTTGACTACACATGATCCATTTATGATTGTTAGTTCCATGAATTTTAGCAGGTTAGAATATATATATATGTATATATGAATACATATGAATATATCTTTTTTTCTTCAAGATGTATGCTGCCTATCATGGACAAGTCTGAATAGGCTTGTTTTCACCATTCGACCGTGGGTCGGTGGAAATCCAGAGCCTACACGTTTACCGACCCAAGGGATTTTTAACCTCCGACACCACATAGACACTGGCCTTTGATGACACTGTAAGTTATGCAGAGTGGTGGAAATCCAAATTGCCAGAGGGGATGGCATGGGGAATCGAACCACCAATCTTCAGATTAGAACTCCGACGTAGAAAAAAGTCAGACACTCTAACCACTCCACAACAGAGAACACCACTCTATGAATATGTATATATATGAATATATAGGGTGATGCCAATGGACATCATTGCTGACATGTTCCCAGAAACAGTACAATTGACCCTTTACTTTGATGACTCACGGGCTAAATAAGGTGACGCCTATGTACATTGTGTATATACATTACCCATGTGGCATATATCTCCCAGAACCAATAAATGTCAACCGTTAGTACACCTGCACCCAAAACCAGAAATGACACATGGAAATCCAGAAGACCACAAAGAGAACCCTGTCACAAAGCAGAACAAATTAATATATGTCATAAGTCACACTATTGCCACCAATTATTTCCCCTTCATCACTGTCCCTAATCATCCTTTAACCTCTATATACTTGCTTTACACTCAGCCGACCAGACTGGATGGCTCATTTAGTTAGAGCATCAGTCTCCCGTGCTGGTAGATCGTGGGATCGTGGGTTCGAACCCTGGTCAAACAAATGACTTAAAAGTTTAAACTTGTTGCTTCCTAGCCAGGCGCTCGTCATTATTAGGATAGGGCAAGGAGCAGTGGAATGAGGAAGACCAATCATCCACGATTGAAATTTCCCCTGCTTAAACAACTAATGTACAAACACAAAAACAGATTGGTCAAGTCTGGCCAAAAACCAAAGGCTTTGCTGCTGACAAAAGCAATTGTTTACTAAATAAATTCATCCTTGCCTAATACATAGTAATATTAGTATACAAGGGGACTTTTAGTATGTTATTAAGGATGGCTAGAGGAGTGTATCTACCAAGCTTTTTACTCATTTTATCCAACCTTTTGGCCATATTTCCTGGACTATAAAAAAGCTACAACAAAATGTGTGATATATTTTCTTGACCGTTGAAGGAGTTATTGATCTATGCATTATTTTTTTTTTATATATTAATACTAGCAGTGCCGAAAATAATTGAAGGGTTCAAAATCAAATTTAGTTGTTTTCTGTAAAGTATTAGAAAATGTTGTGTTGAGCTACCCAGGCATTATGTGGCAGGTTCAGTGGGGGGAAAGAGGTGATTATCAGAACGATGCCAACTCCATCTCAAAAATGGTAGTTTTAGCTTCATTTCGGTCTGGATGGCATTTGTCGGATTATTGCGCATGAACCCATAATATTATGTTAGCATTATGCTTACATATTCATGCAGGGTTTTGGATATGATTGTTGGCTGTCTCAATTATAAATAAATACATAAATAAATATATTTTAAAAATTATTTTAAAAAAAAGATAAATACAAATAAAAATGAGGAAACTTTGTAGAATTGTTTATCTTCGACTTGTAATTACATTTCTGTTACTGCTGAAGCACATGCCAAGTGATAAGCCTTTTCCCGAATATTGTGTATTTCACCAGCATACCAATGCAATCATCGCCTGACCTCCCGGTCTAGAACAGAATGCTTCCCTGCCTTAATTAGATCAATTATGAGGCAGTTTTGGTGAGCCGCTACAAAAACAACAGGTCTTTTTGTCATGGTTCTGTGTCCCTAGCACGAGATTCTATAGACGCCGTACCGTGACAACAGTATATTCTAGAATCACAGTTCTGCTCAGGGTTAAGGCCCAGTCAGACCTTATCATACTGAGTACCGGACACCACCGGACAAAGAATGGTCTAGTCCGGTGATGTCCTTGTGTCGAACTGGTGCAATGGCCACCAGATGGAATGGACGTCAAACGGACGTGAAACGGATGGCCCGGACACCAAACGGACACCAACCGAACACCAACCGTACACCTACTGACCTGTTCATGGATGCGCCAAAAACCGATGGACCAAATTCCCACAGCACCATCAACGGACTCTTCAGGATACAAAACGGACACCTAACGGATGAGTAACGGACATGAAACGGACAAAACGGACAAAAAGGACGTAAACCAGACACCAACCATACACGTCTGTCTGGCGATGCCCGATACCAATTTTGAACATGTTCAAAACTTGTACTGGACACCGCCGGACACCACCAGAGATAGAACGGACATGCCGGATGGGTACCATATATAAAACATACATTACTGTACTTCACAGGACAGTATCCGGTTTCTGTCCGTTTCCTCAATCTGGTGAGGTCTGAGTGGGGCTTTAGGGTTAGGGTTAGATATTTTGGTAGGCATTGACTGTGTACCTTGATGCTAGACTGTCGATCTATATCAACAGTACCATGACACTAGATGGTCGCATTGTTGTTACTGTACCATGATTTAAGAATATCCTTCTGTCATCACGGTACCATGACAATAGAGGCGTTAAAAATAGTAAATCCTCACGCGGAACTTAGTTTTAGCTTACTTTTTCTGGTTTGTTGTGTTGTTGTGTTGTTGTGTTGTTGTGTTGTTGTGTTGTTGTATTGTGATGATAACCAGAACTCTCTGGCTGCATACCGCGCCCTGGTGTGTGGATATTGTCTCACCTGTCTACATCGGCCTGCCCGGTTCTATGGTGGTTAACCTTCTCTGCTTCTCCTCAGCTGTCTGGGCTCACGCAGGTAACTACGCCATAGAATGTGTATAATATAGACCCTACATATATATGGGCTCCATATATATATATATATATATATATATATATATAAATATATATATATATATATATGTGCGTATATCCACGGATTTCAGACGAAGGTATTGTGGACCAATATATGAAGACTTCAGGCGCAAAACTATGTAAACACCAATATAAAAATGTAGTTTAAATAACAGATTTGTACTTGAAAATAATGTTGAAGCTCACTAATTCCACTTTTCATATCATCGCAGGGTTATGGAGCAATGAACAAAAAAGTAGGAATATACAAAAATTAACTCTTTTAAGGCTTGATTTCAATGTTTATTTCCATATATGGATTGGCGTTTACATGGTTTTACGCCTGAACTATATATATGAAGAGTTCAGGCGCAAAACCACGTAAACGCCAATCCATATACATATGAAGAGTTCAGGTGCGAACCCACATAAATGCCAATCCAACAATGTAATTTAAAATAAAAGATTTGTATCTGAAAATAATTTTAATTCTCACTAATTCCACTTTTCATATGATTACATTTATGGAGCAGTGAATAAAAAAGAAGGAATATAAACGAAATACACTTTTTGAGGGTTTGATTCCAATGTTTATTTCCATTTTTGGATTGGTGTTTATGTGCATTTGCGCCTGAACCCTTCATATATATATATATATATATATATATATATATATATATATATATATATCAATATATAGTTTTTAAAGTGAGCGGAGTGACAGTTGGCTCACGGCCTATAGGAGGCAGGAGGAGAGAGTACCCACTCGGCAGTGAATAACATGGAAATTGAGGTGGTTAAGGAGAAACACTAAGGGACTGCCATTATTTATATTCAGATAATAAATGATATAGTACATATCTATGCCGATATGTACATGTATATATAGATATACATACATATATATATATATATATATATATATATATATATAAACAGTTGGCCCCAATAAACAGAACAAGATAAGACTGATGTGGTTGAGAAGAAGATATATATTCTCTGGCGGAGATATATTAAATGCCCACCTAAAGTTAAAAATTGAATGCGTTAAGGCCAGGCGCAGCTGGCATACAGTGCACAGGGCCGCTCACAGGGGGCGCCACCGTGGTCTATGTCATAATAACAGGGTCAGCTAGATAGGATAAGTGCTAACTATTACATAGGGAACTGAAGATCGGTAGTGTCCTTGTTTATATTCCCATAATGGATTATAGAGCACATAAACAGTTGGCCCCAATAAACAGAACAAGATAAGACTGATGTGGTTGAGAAGAAGATATATATTCTCTGGCGGAGATATATTAAATGCCAAGAGACCCATGGTCCCCCCAACCCCACAGTCTCAGTATACCGGCTCAGTCGCACCGGCCAGTGCCGTGGAAACCCTAATGTCGTTCATTATGCGGACGCTCAATGGCGTCTGCAGGTAGGCGAAGATGGTATCGCTCGCCCAATCACCGCGCACCCTGAGCTCTTCCAGGGTGGCGCCACACAATGATAGGAAGGTACAGCCCCCCCTCCTCAAGGAGTGGGATGAGTAGTATGTCGAGTATCGCAGTTCCATCGTGGCGCCCGCTGGCGTGGGGATCCGGAACGCCATTGCATCAGGCCCAGCTGGGACCTCCCTGAAGTGTCTCTCAGTCCAATAAACTGCACACAGGGAGAGGTCCGGGCACCTAGCCACAGGTATTTCGAGCATCCACTCCGCGAATTGTATCGTCTTGGAGCGACGAACTCGCACCAACATGGCTCGGAAGCGACAAATACCAATTTTTAAGTCATCGGTTTGACTCGACCAGGGTTCCCACGATCGACCAAATCCACTGATTCAAACGATGGGCGAGTCAAACGAATGATGTAAACATTGATACCTGTCAGTAACTAGCCAGGCGCTCGGCATTACTAGAATCAGTGCTCAGTGTCATGATAATGTGACTGAGTGCGGAATTAGATCATGGTGCCAGCACCCTGGGTTCACAGTGAGGCAGCACTATGAAGTCGCCATTAGTGCGCACTGTCATAATTCAATACCCGTCCTGATATGACATTTGCAAAATGTATATTTGTTTATTTGTTGGAGTGTTATATCCTAACAACATCAAATGTCATATCAGGACGGGTATTGAATTATGACAGTGCGCACTAATGGCGACTTCATAGTGCTGCCTCACTGTGAACCCAGGGTGCTGGCACCATGATCTAATTCGCACTCAGTCACATTATCATGACACTGAGCACTGATTCTAGTAATGCCGAGCGCCTGGCTAGTTACTGACAGGTATCAATGTTTACATCATTCGTTTGACTCGCCCATCGTTTGAATCAGTGGATTTGGTCGATCGTGGGAACCCTGGTCGAGTCAAACCGATGACTTAAAAATTGGTATTTGTCGCTTCCGAGCCAGGCACTCAGCATTATTAGTATAGGGCAAGGATTGGTTGTCTAAGTTAAAAATTGAATGCGTTAAGGCCAGGCGCAGCTGGCATACAGTGCACAGGGCCGCTCACAGGGGGCGCCACCGTGGTCTATGTCATAATAACAGGGTCAGCTAGATAGGATAAGTGCTAACTATTACATAGGGAACTGAAGATCGGTAGTGTCCTTGTTTATATTCCCATAATGGATTATAGAGCACATATATATAAACAGTATGTATACATAATGTATAGATTTACACCAGGACAGTCCGGTGGTTGTAGTCGATTGGTTGGTTGTTGGAGTTTTACGTTCTGGCAATATCTAAGGATATGGCAAAGGCTGGTTTGCTCAGTGTCAGGATAATGTGACTGAGTGGGATATCAGGTCATGGTGCTGGCGGTCTGGGCTCCCAGTGGGGCAGCACTATGAAGTTGCCATGAGTGTGCACTGTCACCAGTCGGTGCCCGGCCTGATATGACCTTAGATGTTGCTAAGACGCAAAACAACAACAAACAAACTGCATACGATCGCAGTTGTCGGTTAGTGTATACATGGCTTCATCCAATTTAAACCCGAGTCAGCTGTTGAGCATCTAGTGGATTGACGTATATATATATATATATATATATATATATATGCGCAAAGTAGTTTACACAATCTGGGAACATTTCCTGCCGCTTACTGGAGCACTCTTCCTCCCTAATAACCAGCAGTACAAATAGTAATGCACACTCTATGGTGAGGTCACTCTGGTTTTTTTTTAATCATGATTTTTCACCAACAATAAATAAATAAATGAATGAGAAGAAAAGACGACCCAACTCTTCCAACTGGCAACATGCCATGTGCTTCTGGAGAGATATATGTATGGATGTATTACAGTGCCCCTGTCATATCCCAACTATATTTACCTACCGTACATTAGTAGGGGCCAGCCAAAGTTTTCAATATTGTCACGGTCTGTATGCAATTGTGAAAATGTTGACAACCTTGCATGACATTTTAATAATTTCTGTCCATAGAGTAAGTTTCAAAATCCCGATATTTCCATCACCGCAAAATGTATATTTGTTTATTTGTTGGAGTGTTATATCCTAGCAACATCAAATGTCATATCAGGACGGGTATTGAATTATGACAGTGCGCACTAATGGCGACTTCATAGTGCTGCCTCACTGTGAACCCAGGGTGCTGGCACCATGATCTAATTCCGCACTCAGTCACATTATCATGACACTGAGCACTGATTCTAGTGATGCCGAGCGCCTGGCTAGTTACTGACAGGTATCAATGTTTACATCATTCGTTTGACTCGCCCATCGTTTGAATCTGTGGATTTGGTCGATCGTGGGAACCCTGGTCGAGTCAAACCGATGACCTAAAAATTGGTATTTGTCGCTTCCGAGCCAGGCACTCAGCACTATTAGTATAGGGCAAGGATTGGTTGTCTAACTGTCAGGATAATGTGATTGGGTGGGATATCATCAAGTCACGGTACTGGCAGCCTGGTCTCCAAGTGGGGAAGTACTATTCAGTCGCCATGAATGTGCACTGTCAGTGTCACAAGGCGGTACCCATCCTGATATGACCTTAGATGTTGCCAGAACGTAAAACTCCAATAACCAACCAACCATCCGCACACCAGCGTCCGGTCTCGCGAAATTTACATCCCGCGAAAAGAAAGCCTACTTCAGTACTTGTTCGCTGCATATGCTTAGCGGTATATGTGGCTAGTAGGGTCGGTCTGTGCATCCTGGGTGGTTGGAGGTCACTGGGGGGTGAGTGCGACGCTGGCCAGGCACCACGTGACTACTAATAAATACATACCACCGAGGCGCCCTCTCGTGCCAAGTCACACACACAGTCGCACAGCCTCAAGGGACCCCTTATAGTTATAGTCATAGTCTCATACCTACCTGTCTACCCCCGGCACCGGACGCGTTGGCCGAATCGGTAGAGCGTATGCCTCCCGTGCGAAAGGTCGGGAGTTCAATTCCCGGTCGAATCAAACCAATGACTTACAAAATTGATACTTGACACTTCCTAGCCAGGCTCTCGGCCTTATTAATATTATGATAGGGCAGGGACTGGCTGGCTCAATGTCAGCATAATGTGACTGAGTGGGATATCAGGTCTTGGTGCTGACGGCCTGGTCTGACAGTGGGGCCGCAATATAGAGTCGCCATAATTGTGCACTGTCACAAATCAGTACATGCCCTGCTAATCACCTTAGATGTTGCCAGGATGTAAAACTCCCACAATTAACCAACCAACCTCTCTTGTTGGATACAGTCCGATGGGTTTGAGTTTCTGGCATTTCTTGAGATAAGCATATCAGGTTGATTGTTATAATCTGCCCTCTTTTAGTTTGATATAAATTTGTATGTTAAGTGGCAAACTTTTTGATATATTTAAAGTACAAACATGCAAAATTGATTGCACGTCAAAGTGCTGACACGATAGTAGTAACATGTTCTATAAATTGGCTCGATATTCCGCTATATGTGGTGACATAAGTATCTATGTAACTAAATGCACCGGTATCTAAGTTAGACACGTAGAATCAAATCTAGATCATTGTTTTGGTTTTGAAAACTTGATGTTTTCATTAGACTATGCAGCTTTAAGTTTAACCTCATGGCTCACTACTTATAAATTGTAGATCCATATACAAATGTATGCATATATACATATACATATATACATACATATAAATATAGATATATATACATATATACATATATACATATATATATTTATATATGCAAACATAGATAGCGTTACGCTGAATTAAAAAACTTCCTTGGGAATGTGTGGAGTTATTTGCATGGTAAATGGCTTTAGCAAACAACAAGAGCTCCTTCAACCCACCCCAGCCCCTTCCCACCCAATAACACTGCCTAGCACCCCTCCAACCCACCCCACCCCATCACACCTACACCCTCCCACCCTCCACCATCTCCCACCATATCCCACCACCTCCCACCCCCTCCCACCTCTCTCAGCTCTCCCACCCCTCTCATTACTCCCACCCATCACACCCCATCACACCCACACAACCCCTCCCATCCACACTACCCCACCCTCTAAACCCCTCCCCCCACCCCCTCCAAATCCCTCCCATCCCACCCACCACCACTCACCCCATCCCCTCCCACCAAACCCATCCCTCCCTCCTCTCCAACCCCTCCTACCCCTCCCACCTCCCACCCATTCTACCCGACCCGTCCCACCACTCCACGCCCCCCTTCCCCCTCCGCCCCTCCCGCCCCTCCGCCCCTCCTACCACTCCCATCCCATCCCATCCCACCCCCTCCCACCCACCCCCACTCCCGACAGAGGGCGCGTCAGCAGACCCTGCCACCGTGACCCCGCGCCCCCTCCTGACCTCAGTCTTCTCCTCCAGTCGTGTAGTATAGCAGAGAAGCGCCTCCTAGCGACACAATAACAGATCCACACATGCGCATCTCCAGACCCTTTCACTCACTCTGTCCAGACCAGAGGAGGACTGGGCATTACTGCTCCGGCTACTGCTACTGCTACTGCTTCTGTTACTGCTACTACTGCTAGGACTACAATAACGGTAAGTACAGCCGGGAGTTGAGTACGTACGCTGTCATCACATTCCAGCATGTGTTCAGTCGCATATTTATATGTATTTATAAGCATATATATTATATATATCTGCGTATGTATAGTTGCACATGTCTCGATATATAGATGTATATATATATATACATATATATCTATATCTATATATACATCTATATATATACGGGTCAGGATCACGAAAAGAGGCCAGTTGGGGGAAGTTGTCGGCATCAATCATTGGATGTCAGCGTGGAACGGTATAATTATAGTTTAGCATTGACAGAGGTGTTGGAAAGTCCATAAATTTAGCCTGAATGTAAAGGTAGAGAAAATACAACAACCTTATTTGTTTCTAGGATAATTTAACATAAAACAAAGAAATGCACTACACTGTTAAGAATTGCGATGCCGACATCTTCAATTGACCACCGATTGGCCCGTTTTCGTGAGGCTGACTCATATACATATATATATATATCGCGAGCAGAGTGACTGAGCTTTGCCAGACAAGTTACCATGTTTTCAGCCAGGGGGCAACACAATCGGCCTGGTTGTATAGTCGATGAACAATTAATAATAGATAAGTAGAGTAGATGACTTAGAATGTAATAAGGAGTGAAAGCTTCCGATTCATTATACTTGTATAATGGTTATACATCATATATATATATATGAGGAGTTCAGGCGCAAAACCAAGTAAGTCCATTTTCATGAAAAGTGAGATAACCAATGGAGACACCACTTCTTAGTCCCTATTACCCAATGAGCAAATCAGTTTTGTTTCAAAACCTGGTAAGTCCTATGTTAAATTGGCCTTAAAATAGGGTTTGGTTGCAAAACCTTCTAAGCGCCATTCGAGTTTGTCTGCAAAACCACGTAAGATGTAGCTGGCCAATCAGCTACGCGTGTCAGGTCACAATTTTTTTTTTTTTTTTTTTTTTTTTTTTTTTTTGCCTCGGGTGATTTGTCGACGTTTATGATGGAAACCTATGATGCAATTGATGAGGATAGTGGTGATGATGAGTAAGCTTATGGTGGAAATTGTGTGTTCTTTGATTCTGCAAGATTTCCATAAGATTAGTCTTTGACAATGGACTTACATGGTTTTGCAAACAAACCGAAAGTGGACTTACTTGGTTTTGCAGAAAAATCAATAAAAGTTGATTAATTAATGAGTTTTGGAATAAAGGTTCATTTATCACTTTCATAGTGTTTTGTTCATTGCCCATAACCCTATAATACAAAGAAAAGTGGAATTACTGAGAATTATATTCATGGGCATATACAAATCTTGATTTTAAAACAAAAGAGGTCGGGTGGACTTACTTGGTTTTGCGCCTGAACTCCTCATATATATATATATATATATATACCAGTTGCGTTTACATCCTCGCAAAATCTGAGGTCATATCAGGACGGGTACCGATTTGTGAAAGTGGACACTCATGGCGACTTTATAGTACCTCCCCACTGGGAGACCAAGCCACCAGTAGCATGACCTGATATCTCACTCAGTCACATTATCCTGACACTGAGCCAACCAGTCGTTGCCCTATCCTAATAATACCGAGCGTCTGGTTAGGAAACGACAAATATTAATGTTTAAATCATTGGTTTCACTCGACCAGGGTTTGAACCCATGGGTTCGAATCCCACGATCTACCAACATGGGAGACGGATGATCAACTCATTCCGCCATCCCGTCTGGTATTTATAATATTATGTTATAACCATAATTATATATATATATATATATATATATATGCGTGCATATCTGTGCAGATGTATCGATACATACAGTCTACTCTGTCAATAACGGCCTATCTCAATAACAAATCTCTGTCAATAATGGCAAAAAGTGCTGGTTCCATCACGGCACCCCTTTAATTTAATAGCACTGCCTCTGTGTCTCAGGGACAACTGTCTTATGTGGACAATAAACCGTTTTTTCACCTATTTGATCAATAGTCTCTGTCAATAACGACATGCCATATCATTATTATAACATGTGTACCATGTGTTTTTTGCCGTTTCCTCACAATTGGATGCAATCCCAATGGTTTAATTTAATAGGATTGCTTCTGTGTCTAACGGACAACTGTCTTATGCGGACAACGAGCCAGTTTTTCACCTATTTGTTCAATATTCTCTGTCGAGAACCTTATGTAATTACCAGCCTAGTCAGTCAAGTATAAAAGAAACACATTGATTTCAACCCATTCCATCAGTCAGTCTCTCTCTAAAACGGCATCTTGCTCCAGTCCCATGGGTGTCCGTTATAGACAGAGTAGACTGTATGTACATATGTAAACATATACACATGTATGCACATAATTAAAAACATGGACACTAATCCATGAACATGAATATGTATCTATTGCATGCAGGTGTGCAAACATATGCACATACACACACATATATATATATATATATATATATATATATATATATATATGTACTATATAATTTACTATGTGGATATAAATAATGGCAGCCCCTTACTTTTTCACTCTCATCACCTTAACTTCCATGTTATTCAATGTGGAGCGGGCATTCTCTCCTCCCCCGCCTCCTATACGCCGTGAGCCAACTGTCACTCTGCTCCCTTTCATTATTCAGATAAACACATAAATCCACATACATATATGTATACATATACATATATATACACATGTATACACCACATGTATGTGGACATGCACACACATCTACAAATAACTACATAATTATATACACACATATATACATAGACACTCACATCCATGCACATATCTACATATATACAGACGGGATGGCCGAATGAGTTAGAGCGTCCGTCTCCCGTGCTGGTAGATCGTGGGGTCGTGGGTTCGAGTCCCGGTCGAGTCAAACCAATGACTTTAAAATTGATACTTGTCGCTTCCTAGCCAGGCGCTCGGCATTATTAGGATAGGGCAAGGACTGGTGTGCTCAGTGTCAGGATAATGTGACTGAGTGGGATACCAGGTCATGGTGCCGGCGGCCTGGTTTCCCAGTGGGACAGCACTATAAAGTCGCCATGAGTGCGCACTGTCACAAGGCGGTACCCGTCCTGATATGACCTTAGATGTTGCTAGGACGTAAAACAACAACAAACAAACATATCTACATATATACACACATATCTACACAGATACGCATTTACAATGACAGTTGATACATGCACATGATTAGGCATATAATATGTACCCATTTACAGACACATACATACCAGTATATATATACAGACCTTATTCACATATATATTTATCGCATATAGATGGGTACATATATTTGTATGTATATACTTATGTATATATATACACACATACAAGCCAGTCTATATAAACACACATCTGCCCATGTGTTCCAGTAGGCTGGCTCCAGTTGCCTCACTATACACCCCCCGCTACCCTCTCTCCAATCCCCTGAACTCGTCACAGCTCCGTGCGCACGCGCACAATAGCAAGCCGCTGGGGGGCGTATCGAGCCTCTTTTTAACCACGCCGCCTAGATCATAGCTGGGACAGGCGTTCCTGGGTTATTGCCTCCAGTGTTCGGGCTCAAGTAGATAAAAGATTCACCCCATACTTGCAGTAGGGGCGAATTGCAACCTGTTTGAAAAAGTGTTGAAAAGCTAGGCAAGGCTGCATAAATGAAATGAGCCGATAAATTGTTAATTTAAGAAGCAACATATATTCTTCATATATATTTTCATATTTACATGCTACTTCCGAGTCAAAAAATATAATAAAACATGTAGTCTATATAACCTTTAAAAGTGAAATCGACAGCATTCTATCATCGCTATTTTGTCTTTTTGCATTCTCTCCCATTTCACCAACTATGTGCCGATATAAGTAGCCATTTAATACTGGAACCGGGAATTCCATTTGCTGTTCCATAACAAAGTGTTCTCTGTGGCGGAGTGGTTAGAGTGTCTGACTTTTTTCTAGGTCGGACTCCTAATCTGAAGGTCAGTGGTTCGATTCCCTGTGCCCCCCACCTCTGCCAATTTGGAGTTCCACCGCTGTGTATAACTTACAGCATCATCAAAGGCCAGTTGCTCTCATACCATGTCGATGTGGTGTGGGAGGTAAAAAATCCATTGGGTCGGTAAAATTGTAGGCTCGGGCTTTCAATCGACAAACTGTCTAATGGTGAAAACAAGCCTATTCAGGCTTATCCATGATAGGCAGTATAAATCTTCAACAACAACAAATTTTCACTCGCATTTAGACTATGTTGTCATTTACCCCTACTGGAAGTATGCGGTGAAACTTGTATCTAGGGCTCAAGTTGAGAGAGGCTTGCCTGTTTCTGCCCGTTCTCCCACTAGGGGGCTCTCACTATAGCAGTACGTATTGATGTCACTGCAGGACTTCCGGGGCGCATGTGAATCCGGTGTGGCGTTTCAGCTGACAGCCAGTTTCAGCTGACTGTCAGTTTCATGCGCATGCGTCAACATCTAACAGCATCGTGACTAACCTTATAAATTGAATATCATGTTTTTGGTACAGATGTTTTCTGTATGCGTACCAAGCGATTTGTTTCTAGGTGGTGTGGTTTTAGAGATATATCACTTTTCCTTTATTTTCTGTTTGAAGATTGCTCGCGACCATTGACAATGCCGTGAGTTTGACAGAACGTGCAGTGCAAAACATTAGTTTTATTCAAAATTAATAGAAATCAAGAGCCCTAACCTTAGAAATTTAATAGGATGTTTTTGGTAAAGATGTTTTCTATATGTGTACCAAGCGATTTGTTAATAGGTGGTGTGGTTTGAGAGATATATCACTTTTTCTGTATGAAGATTGCTCGCGACCATTGACAATGCCTTGAGTTTGACGGTATGCACAGTGCAAACCATTAGTTTTATTCGAAATTAATAGAAATCAAGAAACCTAACCTTATAAATTTAATATAATCTTTTTGGTAAAGATGTTTTCTATATGTGTACCAAGCAATTTGTTAATAGGTGGTGTGGTTTGAGAGATATATCACTTTTTGTGTATGAAGATTGCCTGCGACAATTGACAATGCCTTGAGTTTGAGTCTATGCGCACGGCTGAAACTGGCAGTCAGCTGAAACTGCCACACCGGGATTGGCGCTTTAAGTTTAAATCTACATAGTCCGATGAAATATCAAATTTTCAAAACCAAACTATGATTTTACATATTTAACTTAGATATTGATCCACTTCTTAAGCATTTGTTTCTGCGTAGAAGGGAATACTGAGTCAATTTAACAGAACCTCTTACTACAGAAGTCTATGGTGTAAGAATTTTGTCAAGCTTGCCAAAACTAATTTTCCATGTTTGCACTCAAAATATCTCAAAGGTTTACCATTCAAAATAAAAGTAACTTTGAACTAATGTAAAGGAGATACTAGTGATCGATCTACTAAAAGTACTATATTTATCTCAGAAAAAATACAGAAATTCAAAACCATTGGACTATGCAACTTTAAGTACAGTAACTATGGACGCATAAGTGGCGCCACCTATCTTATAACGTTTCAATGAGACTTCTACTATGATTCGCCACACCATGGCAAAATAAGACACTAATGCACTGATTCAATGGCAAATTTTGGCGCCACCTATATGAAAACTTGTACACTACAATACTACGTTAGCTTGCTTGCCACCTAGCGGAATAATCCGGCTGACATCATCACCATCCTTTACTTTGTACTTTGAAAATCATTTGTCCGCAGTGCCTTAAAGGTGCAAAGTCCGATGAAAACATCAAATTTTCAAAACCAAAAAACTTATCTAGATTTGATTATATATATTCAACTTAGACACTGGTGCACTTATTAAGCATTTGTTGCTGCATAGAAGGGCATAATAAGTCAATTAATAAAAATCGTTACTACTGAAGTCTATGGAGTTTTGGCATGCTTGCCAAAATTATTTTGTCACGTTTTGACATCAAATATCTCCAAACTTAGCAATTTAAAATTAAAGTTACTTCAAACTAAAGTAAAGTAGATTATAGCGATTGGTATAGTATATTTGTCTCAGAAAATAGCAAAAATTCAAAAGCATCGGACTATGCAACTTTAAGCAGAAAGACATACAACACCCAACCAATATTTTAAAGTCATCCCGCCCACCCAGCTAAAAAGCATAATTTATAGGGCTAAGCGTCTGTTCTTCTGGCCATTACTGACTCTTGAATTAAAAAATCACCACTGTTAAATGTTTGAGACACTGGCCACTATAACACACATCGGTTTCGTGTTGTTCAATTAATTAATAATGGTTTTATATTAAATCGAGCACCCTTATTACATTGTTACTAGGTTACATTCTAAAGCCTCGTACTATAAAGCCAAATGGGTGTCGACCAGACACGGTCAGTTGCACTGGATCTTTTTTTTTTTTTTTTAAGGGGCAATGGCCTATTATTCTTGCCAGAGATTAAAATTACTCAACCGATACCTTTTGTTGTTCTTCCATATGTATGCAGCTATTTTTATACAACATATATACATATATATATAATTAAGTATAGCGTATTCATACATATATGCATATACATTAAAGAGGACGTAGTTGGATATCTGATCAGAAAGAAGCTCCGGTGGACTGGACAAATTATGAGGATGTCTACAGACAGGCTACCAAAGCAGATCATCTATTCCCAATTGTGTTCTGGTCAGAGAAAGAGAGGATGCCCTCGTACCTGGTTCAAGGATACTAACAAGAGAAACCTGAAGGTGTGAGAGATTAAGACCGACTCATGGACATTACTCTCACAACAGAGAGCTACATGGAGAGCGGCGGTTAAGTAATGAAAGCAATCTTTGTCGCATGCAAAAGCTGAATCACTATATGACTGTATTCGATTACCACGGCCCGGGCGACTCGGGTCACCCGAGTGCCTAGAATTTTAAATCGAACATCGCGAGTGGAGTTGACAAAAACATGTGCCTTCTGCAAAAATTCCGGACCCCAGTAACCCACCTTTTGGATAGGGTTGCCTAGGAGCGATGACGTCACATATCATATATATAATATATATATAATATGTATAATATACATAATATATGTATAATATATATCATATTTATAATACATATATATTATATATATCATATATATCATATATATCATATACATCATATACATCATATATATGATATATAATAAATATATGATATATATTATACATATGATATATATCAGATATAGCATATGTATCATATATATGATATAATTCATATATATCATATATTTCATATATATCTTATATATGTTTATATTATATCTATTATATAATTATATACATAATGCACATAACATATATATAACATGGATAATGCATAATACATAATATATATGCAGTCAATGAATAAGCAATCACAATTTCATTAATCATTAACTGATATTTCTCATCCCACTGCTCCTTGCTCTATCCTAAGCCTAAATCAAAATAACCTAAAAATTAATCAGAGCGTCAGGCTAGTTAGTGACAAGTGTTGATTTGAAAAGGTACCGGTGTGGTGGTTTCAGCGTGTTCCCGTGCTCAGACGTGTCCCTCGCTTCCGCACATGCGTCAGAATCTAGTAAACATGGCCGTAATCGATTAACACAAACCGGGCGACTCGGGTCATCCGAATTTCAAATAGAACACGTGAGTGGAGTCGACAAATACACGTCCCGTGTGCAAAAAAAGAATAACTTAGATTAATGAAATGGAAATATAGGTAAACTGGGCCATGATACAATACTTTAAATCCTATTTTGCTGTACTTTTATCGGTTATTAACAAAAAAAGAACAAACTGTCCACCCGAGCGTATTCGATTATTCAACCCGAGTTTGTAGGATGTGCACATGCGCCAATAAGTGGCTGGGGTGACCCGAGTTGATGCGAAATCCGCGCATGCGCAGAAGCAACGGGACACGTCTGAGCACGGGAACACGCTGAAACCACCACACCGGCTCGACTCGGCCAAGGTTCGAACCCCGGTGTTCCCGAGTGTCTCAGCCCGCCAAAATGGGACGCGTGGACACACAGACCCATTCAGCCATCCCCTCTTTCGCCTTCACTCTCCACACTCTATCACCACTACCCACTGGCAGCCCACTCCTGGAAGCCTCTGACCGCATGTGGCGGTGCTCATACATGCAGTGCTGCTAGATTTACAGCCTTCAAAGCACCAACACGACTGAAAACTCTCCAAAAACTGCCCCAAATCTAACTACGCTGCAGCACCGTCACAAGGCGGGTAGAGTATATGCCTGTTCCTGAGGTGTTACCTTAACCTTTGCTAGGACCGACAACCACAATAAACAAACACAAAAACCTGGCCACCATGCCCCCCCAAACCGGCGCATCAACCCCGACAATGTAATCTGGTCGGTTCGCAGCCAGACTTGGTTCACCTCAGTGTTCTGACCTCAGCGTCGGGGTGGAGGTGGGGGAGGGGGGCGGACGGGGGGGGGGCTAAGTAAAAGTCTCACGGGGTCAGGAGTTTCAAGGTCAGGTAAAGGTTAAACATGGCGAATGGTGCATTGATACCCTAAGCTGACGCTAGATGCCGCCGCTCCCCGACCCCCACCCCCCACATCCTCCACTTTCCTTCCTCCTGCCCCTTTCTCCCCCCCTCCCTCCTCCCTGCTCTCCCGCCCTACCCTCTTCCTCTCCCTACCCTCCTGCCCCTCCTCATCTCCCTGCCCTCTCCCTCCCCCTACTCATCTCCCTCCCCTTCCCCCTCCTTCCCCTTCCCCTTACCCTCCCCCCCCCCCCCATCCCCTCCTCATTCTCCACAGACACACACACACATGTACACCAACATTTTCACAATACACCTGCAGTTCAAGGATTACTAACAGATGCCTGTATCTAGTCAAGGTTTACTAACTTAAACGCACCGAACACGGTAGAGCGCGGACCACGCGTACGGGAAATCGAGCGTTTGGTCCCCGGTCGAGTAACACCAGTGACTTATAAAAGTTACTCTTTTCACTTCCTAGCCAGCTGCTCAACATTAAGAGGATAAGGCATGGACTGGTTAGCTCAATGTCGTGATAATGTGACTGAGTGGGATATCGGGTCATGGTGCCGTTGTCGCAGTTTCAGTTCTCCACCAGTTTCAGTTCTCCACATCGCTTCTGCGCATGCCTCAAAATCGAACAGCATCGTCTGCGCATTGTCAATGGTCGTGAGCAATCTTCATACAGAAAAAGTGAAATATCTCTAAAACCACACCACCTAGAAACAAATCGCTTGGTACACATAGAAAACATGTTTACCGAAAAGATTATATTAAATTTATAAGGTAAGTGACATTGACACTATAGTGACAGTATGAGGCAGCGATTTCCGGCGATCGGCGACGGTTTGAATCTGGCTTGATGTTGACACATGCGCAGACGATGCTGTTCGATTTTGACACATGCGCAGAAGCGCTGTGGAGAACTGAAACTGGTGGAGAACTGAAACCGCGACACCGGCACCCTGATTTCGCAGTGGGCAACATTATAAAGTCACCATGAATGCACACTGCGTCAAGTCAGTGCACATCCCGATATGACCTTAGATGTTGCCAGGAAGTAAAACCAATCAAATCCTCACATACGGTTACGCCGCCATGCTAAAGCTTACAACTCAGGTATGCTTTGGCACTTCATTTTCGGGCTACACAATTTCACTTCAGAATGTGATATATGGAGCAGTATGGTATGCATCCCGCCGCCTTCAGGTAAATACATCTAGTAAATAACCGGGCTCACACAATGTATGCCTGGGCGCTAAAAAAAGATTGTGTTCATATGAATAAATAAAAAAACAGTTACAAAACATCAAATACTCCCTTCTTTTTATTCCTGAAAGGGAATATTTCATTGTAAACATGTCCACCAATGGTTGGTTTGTTGTTGGAGTTTTACGTCCTGGCAACATCTAAGGTCGTATCAGGATGGGTACCGATATGTGAGAGTGCACACTCATGGTGACTTTATAGTGCTTCCCCACTGGGAAATCAGGCCACCGGGAACATGACGGATATCCCCCTCAGTCACATTATCCTGACACTGAGCTAACCAGTCCTTGGCCTATACTATTAATGCGGAACAGCTGGCTTGGAAGCAACAAGTATCAATCCTAAAGTCATTGCTTTGACTCGACCGGGTACCGCACTCCCCCACCTTCCAGACACGAGGCCCACACTCTATCGGTTAGGCCTTCGTGCCTGGTATTTGGTAAAGTGCTTGTCACACCTTACTGGATTGAACAACGGACATAACCGGACAAAGATTTTCTAGTCCGGTGGTGTTCAGTATCAAAATGTACCGAAATGTGTCGAAATGTTCTGCTTTCAACAGACAAGGAACGTACATTAATGAATAGACACCAGATGATAACCGGATGATAACCAGACGACACCGGATAACAACAGACAAGCAATGGTCATCCGACAGGTGTAAACCGAATGTCATACAGATGGAACGGATACCAATTTGACACCAACCAGAGACCAACCGGACACCTACTGGACTGATCATGGACACGCCAAAAACATAACAAACTGACGGACCAAATTCCCGCAACACCGTCAACGGACTCTTCAGGAAACAAACTGGAGACCTAACGGATGGGTAACGGACATGAACCAGACAAAATGGACTAAATGGACTTAAACCGGACACCAACCATACACATCAGTCTGGCGGTGTCCGGTACAAGTTTTGTGCACATCTTCAAATCTTGCCACTGGACAGAAAACGGACATGCCGGATGCGTACCATATATAAAATGGACATTGATGGACAGTGTCCATTTTCTCTCCGGTACCCCAATCCGGTAAGGTGTGACTGAGCCTTAAAGGAGAGTGGTGGTTTGTGAAAGGTGGGGGTGGGGGCTGGCTGGTTAGTTGGTCTAGATAACAGGAAGTTAAACCATGACGTCACAAGACCACGTGATGCAGTCCTCCAAGCTGCGAAGACTTGAAATCATATATTGTGACTTTACTATAAAAAGGTTCTATCTGACAAAGTGACCGAATCGGTGTTATGGATGTAAAAATGTTTGATCTACAAAAGGCTATATAATGCAGTTATGCAACTGTTTCTCAACTAGTATTTTTCACGAGATATATTAAAAATAATAGTGTTCTATCTGATTTGCTATCAGGCAGTTAGTTACACAGCTTCAGTCCTCATTATCTCGAAAGCACCATTTTGTCAGATAGAACCTTTTTATATTAAAGTCGCGATATGGCAAGGTGTTTGTCAGTGCTGTGTAAGTGACCTGAGTATGCACAGAGATGGGTGGATGGGGTGGGGAGAGCGGGGGGTGGGGTTGGGTGGTGGGGGTAATGATATGAGTACAAAGCTGGTGTGAGTGCGTGTGAGTGTGGGTATGAATGTGGGTGTGAATGTGGGTATGGGGAAATGAGTGAATGATTGAATGACTGAATACATGAGCGAATGAGTGAATGAATGAGTGAATGATTGAATGAATGAGTGAATGAATGAATACATTGGTGAATAGATGAGTGAATTAATGAGTAAGTGAGTAAATTAATGTATTCCTGATTGAATGCTTAAATTAGTGAATACATGAGTGAATTCCTTAGTGAATGAATCAATGAGTTAATGATCGAATGAGTGAATGGGCGAATTGGTGAATGGGTGACTGAGGGGAAGGAGTGCATGAGTAAATGATTGAATGAGTGAATGGTGGAATGAGTGAATGATTGAGTGGGTGAATGAGTGAGTGAATGAGGGAGTCAGTGAGGGATTGCGTGAGTGCATGCGTGAGTGCCAGTCACTCGCGCATGCACGTGAGTGACTGGCAGAGAGTGTGTGAGTGTGTGAGTGAGTGAATGAATGAGTGAGTGAATGGGTGAATGATTGTGTGAGTGAGTGCGTGAGTGTGTGAATGGATGAATGAGTGAGTGTGTGAGTATGTGAGTGAGTATGTGAGTGAGTAAGTGAGTGTGTGAGTGTGTGAGTCTGGGAGTATGTGAGTGTGTGACTGTGTGAATGTGTGAGTGTGTGAGTGTGTGAGTGTGTGAGTGTGTGAGTGTGTGAGTGTGCGAGTGTGTGTCTGAGTGTGAGTGTGTGAGTGTGAGAGTGTGTGTGTGAGCGTGTGTGTGAGTGTGTGGGTGAGTGTGTGAGTGGGTGAGTGTGAGTGTGTGTGAGTGTGTGTGAGTGTGTGAGTGAGTGTGTGATTGCGTGAGTGTGAATGAGTGCGTTATCATGCACGATGATTACTAAGACCTACTAACTAGTAACTGAATAGATTGTGTCACGACGTGTGCGCGGGGGGCGGGGGGGGGGGGCGGGGCGGAGTCACTACAGGGGAATGTGTGTAGCCCCCTCCGTTCTCGGAGTGCGTGGGTGTAACTGTGAGTTTGGGTCTCGTAATGCTGTGTGGGTGGATCTGACTGTTGTCAGTATGAGTGGGTGGGGGGGGGGGGGGGGGGGGGCGGGGAGGCGAAGAATGTGAGGATGGGGCGTAATTTGAGAACATCACATCCGGCATAGAGCAAGGTAAGCAGGCTTAGCTGTTTCGGTGGCTTTTTTTAACAATATGCATCTGAATATGGTTGTTGGAGGTTTACATCCTGGCAACATCTAAGGTCATATCAGGATGGGTACCAACTTGTGATTATGTGCACTTAATGCGACTTTATAGTGGTGCCCCACTAGGAGATCAGGCCACAAGCACCCTGACCTGATATCCCACTCACTCACATTATCATGACACTGAACCAACCAGTCTCTGCCCTATCATAATAATGCCCAGCGCCTGGCTAGGAAGAGACAAGTAGCAACTTTAAAGTCATCGGTTTGACTGGACCAGGGTTCCCATGATCAACCAAAACGGGAGACGGACGCTCAACTCATCTGGCCATCCCGTCTGGTCACACAGGTGAGGTGGTAGATAAGGCAACATGCAGGAATGTAGATAGTGTTAACACGGGGGAGGGGGGTGCTGCAAACAAATGGGATAAGTTGCCAAGATTGGCATTCGAACCAACAGGTCTGCCATTCTGATGTGATTGGTCTAAGGATTGGGCTACCTAAGTTCCCTGATGCACTCAATGCCTACTTGTGTTTGTGGCATTTCCCTTGGGGAGACTACAGTCCTACCCCTCCCCCCACCCCCCTGGAATCACACGTCCAGGTAGCACACTTCTATTACATACACAGGGTAGCTTCAACAACATACATCACTTAGCATACACAGTAAAACCTAACTAACCAATCACATCCACATATCCACCATTCCCCTATATCGATCACTGTATTCGGGTCCTAAACGATCGGCCATACAATACCGTTTTAACTATTAAAACAACCTCCCTAATCCGACCAGCTCCCTAAATGGACCATTTAAAGTTGGTCCCATGGTCACTGTGTGTGTCTGTGTGTGTCTCTTTGTCTGTGTGTGTATATGTGTGTGTCTCTGTATGTGTGTGTGTCTGTGTGTGTGTGTCTCTGTATGTGTGTATGTATGTGTGTATGTGTGTGTATCTCTGTGTCTGGGTGTGTGTGTCTCTGTGTCTGTGTGTGTCTATGTCTGTGTGTCTCTGTGTCTGTGTCTGTGTCTATGTGTGTGTCTCAGATAAAATGTGTGTGTCTATGTGGTGTCTCTGCGTGTGTCTCTGTATCTGTGTGTGTGTCTCTGTTGTGTTGTCTCTGCCTATGTCCATTTGTCTCTGTTGCTCGTGTGTGTGTCTGTGTCAGAGACACCTCACACACAGACACAGAAACAACACACACAGTCACAAACAGAGACACACACACAGACACACACACAGACACACTAAACACAGACACGGAGACACACATATACACACACGGGGACACACACAGAGACACACACATAGACACACACAGGGACACTCACACAGCCACACACACCGGACACACCACACAAACAGAGACAACATAAAACAGACACAGAGCACACACAGACACACACAGATACACCACACATAGAACACAGGCACACACAGACAGACACAACCTACACACACACAGACAACACACGGACACACACAGACACAAACAGAGACACACACACACAAGACACATAAAACAGACACACACAGACACACCCACAGGCACACACAGACACACACACCGCACACACATAGACACACAGAACCCACACAGAGAACACACACAGGACACAACAGACACACCACACATACACACACAAACTGACACGACCACACACAGAGACACACACGCAGACACCACCTAGAAACACAGGCACACACAGACACACACACAGACACAACAGACACACCATAAAAACAGACCACACGAGGACACCACACACAGACACCACGGGCACACATAACACAGAGACAACACAGGACACACACACAGACACAAACAGACACACAACAGGGACACACACAAGAGACATGAAACACAGAGACCACCACCACAGACAGACACACCTTAAACACAGGACCACTGAGTGACACACACAGAGACACAACATCACAGAAACCACCAACACAGACACACACACAGACACAACAGAGACCACACACAGAGACTCACGCACACAGACCACACACACAGACACACACACCACAGACACAGAGTCACACCATGAGGGGGTGGGGTGGGAGGAAGGGGTGGTCCCTCCGACTCCTACTGACGATGGCGTGTGGGGGGTACATTCCCAGGGGGACTCCCCAAATCTATAAATAACGCCCAGGGTAGCTAACAAGTGCGCGCTTGGCACGCATACATTTCACTTGACACATATACCAACACCGACGATAGCTACCCCGTCGGCCGCCCTTAACTCCGGCGAAGATATCCGGTGGCTCATACATTTAGCCCCTGGAATCACACGTCCAGGTAGCACACTTCTATTACATACACAGGGTAGCTTCAACAACATACATCACTTAGCATACACAGTAAAACCTAACTAACCAATCACATCCACATATCCACCATTCCCCTATATCGATCACTGTATTCGGGTCCTAAACGATCGGCCATACAATACCGTTTTAACTATTAAAACAACCTCCCTAATCCGACCAGCTCCCTAAATGGACCATTTAAAGTTGGTCCCATGGTCAGTCGATTTAGAGAGGTTTTACTGTATATGAATTCATGATCCTGGTCATGGTACCAGTGTCGTACGGGGTAGTGACATGACAACAAATAAAGCATCATGCCTGTAGAGCCGGACTCGAACTTCCAATCATACATGGCGTCATAACCATTAGGTCATCAAGCCTCCCTGATGCAATCCACCTACCTGCCCACGCCTACCTGTCTGCGAGGTGAGTGTACATCACCAAGGTACTTAGGTGGGTGAGTCGGTGTGTTGGGATGTGGGGGCGGAGTATGTGGGGGTGTATATGTTGCTGGGTGTGGGTGTGTGGGGTGTGTGGGGTGTGTGGGGTGTGTGGGGTGTGTGGGGTGTGTGGGGTGTGTGGGTGTGTGGGGTGTGTGGGGTGTGTGGGGTGTGTGGGTGTGTGGGGTGTGTGGGGTGTGTGGGGTGTGTGGGGTGTGGTGATTGGTGCGTTTGGGGTGTGTTTGGGGTGGGGGTGAGTGGAGTGAGGCGGGGTGTGCGGGAGGGTGTGTGGGGGCGCGTGGGTGTGTGGGCGGAGGGGGGGGGGTGCGGTAGGAAGGGAGGGAGGGAGGGAGGGAGAGAAAAAGGAAGGGAGGGAAGTGTTGTTCTCAAGCAGACAGACATATAGCTAGCTGATTCCCCAACATCCTTCCATACGGGGATTAGCAGCCAGAGAGCGAGGAACCAGCGCCAAGGGGAAAGCACAGCGCCCACTCACCGCCTCACCCTCACCGCTTCCCTCCGTTCTACTGCCGGGAATCACCGCGCTCACGGCCCCCGGTCTCCCCCCGGCTCTCACCAGTCTCAGTGCCCGGGACTTAACGGACCCGGCTCTACCCGCTCTGAGGGCCCGGTATCTCCGCTCCCAGCCTCTCCTCGCCCGGTCCTACCCCCAGGATCAGTGTCAGCCTGCTCGTGTACGTATAGGGGCACAGTGTTGAACTGGATTGTATTGCATTGGATTGAATTGTATTGTATTGGTGTAACGGGTGGACTGGGTGCGCCTGGGCATGGCGCACTATAAATACTCCCCCCCCCCCCCATTCGATGTCTCAGTATATATATATTTTACCTCGGTAAACAGCCTCAGGCTAGCCTCAGGCTAGGGAGAGGTAAGCACGTCCGGTACCAGCAATTAGCATATACAACTCACGACTGGATAACGTGTCGTTGGGTTGCTCCGGCAAAATTAGTCTACATACAAGCAAATACGCAGTAAGTATAATAAAAACTGTGGTTAGCTTAATTATGATGCATTAGAGCATCATTATGGAAAGTTTAGACTTTCGTTGGTCCAATTTGGACGAGTTATTTGGTTATAAACAACCAAGGATAGAACACTCGAGTGGGTTTCTCGAAGGAACCAAACCGGTCATTAGCGGTTATGTCAACACCCGGGTCACCGTGTGACTATGGGTAGAGATGTGGGTTTCGCCCTATCTCATGTGGAAATTCTCTCGTACTCTAATAGAGAGTAATGTTGGAGATGCTCCTGGGTTTCTTTTATAGACTCCCCTAGACAAAACTTTTTCAGGCGTTTCTCCGAGTTTCGTAGCATTTTCTCCAACTTGTTGACGTAGTAGTCACAGGTGGGAGAAGTGTGCGGAACAGAGGGATGGGCGGGCCGATACACTGGTCCCGACCCCGCGTAAGGTTTGGGCTTGACCCACAACCCACGCACAAATTTAGCTTATTACGCCTGTGTTATAACGGTATAAACACGTTCTCTAACACCAATAGATGTCCAAATGAGTTTGAAACAACCATATTGTGACATATATATATACCGGGACTGACCAAAAATGTTTGTTTCAGCTCCCGATGGCCACGAAGCGGAGTAAGCGCGGTGCAGCAGCAGCCGAGGGGCGTGTTCCGAGTGGAGTGGACGAGGAGTACGACTCCTCACCTGTGTTGTCGGCAGGGCCGTCGACACAGCCCCGGGCGCATATCCTCTCCGACCCGGACGAGGACGCAGTGCCTGATGTGCCTGCGCCTCCAGATTGGGAGGCTCGCTTTGCAAGATTGGAAAGCCACATCTTGACTGCCAAATCGCCTGTGTCTCGGAAGCGGCGTAGGCCGAGTGTCCAAGAGGATTCATTTGAGGATTTCTTGGACACAGACTCGGCGGTGGAGCTTAAGGCTCCTCCTCCTCCTTCTCCTAAACGGAGGAAGAAGAAGAAACAGGTGATTTCTTCGGGTGATGAATTCACCAAGGAGCGGGCAGAGACTGGTTTGCGCAAAAAGCGGAAGACTAAGTCCAAAAAGAAGAAGAGGAAGAGGAAATATTCTTCTTCTGAGTCGTCCACTGAGTCTACTTCTACGGAATCAGACTCAGACACCATATATGAAGGGGTCTATGCGGACATTGGCACTAAAGTGGCTAAGAAGGTGGAGAAGCCAAAGGCTAAGCGGGTTAAAACCACTACGCTTATGCGCGAGACCGTGAATGGTCATTTTCGCACGTTCAAACCGGCGGAGGTTATCTCCAAGTTAGGAGATGAGTTAACAGGCATAAAGGGTGTTCCCAACTCCATCATTAAAGAAATGGATCGGGATGTCAATATGACGGATGACCGTAAGAAGTTTGAGGATGTGTTGCACACAGTGCATAAGGCAGTGTTGGCTACCCTAACAGCTATTGTTCCTGTGGCTAATAGGATGCAGAGTGAAAATAAGTTCTCGTCTTTGGCTAAGACAATGGACAAAGGCATTGCAGTGCTAGCGGCGGCAGGTAATTACCTGTCGTTTCGAAGATATGAAAATGTCTTCAAGTCAGTTTGCACAGATGCTGGCAAAGAAGTGGCTCGCTCTAAGAAGGTTACCGATAATGAGGGGAAGGAGTTTACGCTCTATCTTGCTCCAGAGCCGATTAAAGGGAAACCTTTAGATAACACCAAGATGTTTGGCGGTCAACTACAATACCTCTATAAAGAGGTAGAGACTGCAGCCAAGAGTGGCAAAAACATGGATGGCAAGAAGAAACAGGAAGCTCCTCGTTTCAAAAAGTCACGAGGGGATTTTCGTCCACGACGGTTCACCAGAGGAACCAGACCGAGTTCAAACTTCGGTCAAGGGTTTCGGGGCCGGGGCGCTCGCCCAGGCTGGACCGACAACACCGCACGGCCAATAGGCCGAGGGTTCAACTCGTCGAGACCTTTCCCCAGGGGCGGGTCCAAGTAGAGGTCCAAACACAAACTTTACAAGTCCCTGCAGCCTCTAAAAACACACAAACTGTAAGCAACTTTGTGGCTGGTAATATTAGTAATCATATTTCTGAGTGGCACAAAATTACTAGTGACCAAGAAATTATAGAAATAGTTAGGGGTGTTCAAATTCCCTTTACACAAATTCCTGTACAAAGTATAATACCTTTTCCATATAACATTCAACCAGTTGAACGAGACGCACTAACTAAACAGGTACATAAATTCTTTGAGAAAGGAATTATACAAAAAGTGACACACTGTTCAGGACAGTTTATTTCAAACATTTTCTCGAGACCGAAGCCTAATGGTGATGTTCGAATGATCCTGGATTTAACAATCCTTAATAAAAGGGTGGAATATCGACATTTTAAAATGTTCTCTCTAGATACGGCACGAGATCTGATTACACCAGATGCGTGGATGGCTAGTGTTGATTTACAGGATGCATATTATACGCTTCCCATAATGGAACAATACCGAAAATTTCTTCGATTTATTTGGGATAACCAACTCTATGAGTTTACCTGCATGCCGAATGGCTTAGCTTGTGCGCCACGTTTATTTACTAAATTGCTTAAACCTGTTTTCTCGGTAATGGCGAGGAAGGGTCACATAATGTTTCCATACATAGATGATTCTTTTATTATAGCATCAACACAAATTGGTTGTGTGAATGCAGTTTTGGATTTATGTGCATTACTCACTAAATTGGGGTTTTATGTACATCAACAAAAGTCAGTGTTTAAACCAACAAAACAACTCAAATGTTTAGGGTTTATTCTGGATACACAGTCCCTTACAGTGTCGATAACAGAACAAAAACTAATTAAGTTTATGACTACAGCGACTCAGCTTATTAAGTTATCAAAGCCAAAAATTAGACAGGTTGCTGTTCTTATTGGCATAATGACCTCATATGCACCTGCTGTGTTATATGGGAAGGCCCATATTAAGTCGCTAGAAATAGATAAAAATTTAGCGTTAACACGAACTAAAGGCAATTTTGAGCGAAAGATGTTTATTTCGCAAGAAGGGTTACAGGATATTGGATGGTGGATGCAACATATAGCAAGTTCACCAAATCCAATCCGCATGGCGGAACCTAATACAGTAATTACTACTGATGCTTCGTTAGAAGGTTGGGGAGCTCATCGAGATGGGGTCACAACAGGAGGTAGATGGCTTGATGATGAAAAATCAGACTATATTAATGCACTAGAATTGCGTGCTATTTATCTGGGCTTACGTAGTTTAGTAAAGATAAATAAATCACAGGTTAGAATACTAACTGATAATACTACTGCCATGGCATATATTCGTAACATGGGTGGAACCAAATCAAAGTCTTGCAATCAGTTATCTAAACTGATTTGGAACTGGGCACAGGCTCAACAAGTCTGGCTGACTGTAGCGCATATTCCAGGGTCACAAAATACACTTGCAGATTATAAAAGTAGAAATTTCCATGACCATTTAGAGTGGTCTCTCTCTACACATTTGTTTAACTTCGTTTGTGAAAAATGGGGTACACCTGAAGTTGACTTATTTGCATCACGAAATAATAACAAGTTACCCTGTTATGTTTCTTGGCATCCTGAACCGGATGCTTGGAAAGTAGATGCGTTTGCTATTACTTGGGAAAATAATTATTTTTATATTTTCCCACCATTTAGCATTATCAGCCGAGTAGTGAGAAAAATCGGCTTGGAAGGGACACATGCGATACTGGTGGTGCCCGATTGGGACACGCAACCTTGGCTGCCAGCAGTTTCACAACTGGCAAAAGATCGTATACGATTCCCAAGAAAACTCGGGAATCTGACGCACCACGGACCGCTAGTGGTTCACGGCGACGTGTCAACGACGCCCCTATTGGCATTCCTTTTCTAAGGAAGCAGCTACAGCAATTTGGATTGGACAGAATTACTGAGGATAGGATAGTATCGGATGCCTGGAGGCCAGGAACTGTCAAAATGTATACAACCTATTTAAAGAAATGGGGTGTACATTGTTTGTTAATGAAAGTTAAACCAACAAATCCAAAGATTTCACAAGTAGCTCGGTTTCTTCGTTCTCTAGAGGATGAAGGACTTTCCTTTGGATCGATTAATGCGGCGAGGTGTGCGTTATCAATTATATTACCTAGAATTGATGGCGAAACAGTTGGAAAACATTATGTTATTTGTTATTTACTTCGTTCAATTTATCAAAGGAATCCTCCAAAACCAAAGTATAGTCGGTTTTGGGATGTTTCTATAGTATTTAAGTTGTTTCAGGCTTGGCCTCACAACTCGTGGTTAGATATAAAACAGTTAGGTTTTAAGGTCGCGGTCCTGTTATTGTTAGTAACCGGACACAGAGGACAGACGATTGTTGCTTTATCCTTAACTGGATTAGAAATAGACAAGCAACAAGCTACGTTTGATTTAGAAAAATTGCTTAAATCGAACACGTTAGGTGACCCTTTATCAACGGTTCACTTAGACTGTTTTCCGAATGATCGGAAATTATGTGTTGTGTCGGCCATACGGGCTTATATATACAAGACAAAGGATTTACGTGCATCACAACAACTATTAGTGAGCTTTATAAAGCCACATAAGGCGATTTCACGAGACACACTTGCCAGATGGACAATTACGGTGTTGAAATTGGCTGGAGTGGATACGAGTAAATACTCTTCCCACTCAACTAGAGGAGCCATGGTCTCCAAGGCACGGGTGCTTGGTATTTCTGTGAAAAGAATACTAGCGCATGCAGGCTGGAAGACGGCTAAGTCGTTTGCAAAACATTATAATAAACGACTAGAAAAGCCTACCGGCGTTGCAAAGCGTCTTCTCGCCAACTAACAAGAATAGGTGAGAACAAAAATTTAGAATGTTATAATAATAAGAAAGAATGATATTAAGGATAAAAATGAATTATGTAAAGGTCTCCCTAGCCTGAGGCTAGCCTGAGGCTGTTTACCGAGGTAAAATAGTATAGTTATACGAGTCTTACCTTGGTACAGATGATGGATAACTGTTGTTTTACCGAGGTATAAGCCTCGGATAGATGTGGGCTAGGGCCCTCCCGCCACACCCTGCCACATCTATTCCGTTGGTGTACCTTTTCGGTAAAGTAATAGTATCCATTGTTTGAAAGTCATTTTTATCCTCAATAAGTAGGTTAAGATTGCTGGTACCGGACGTGCTTACCTCTCCCTAGCCCACATCTATCCGAGGCTTATACCTCGGTAAAACAACAGTTATCAATCATCTGTACCAAGGTAAGACTCGTATAACTATACTATATATATATATATATATATATATTTATATATATATATATATAAATTCCAGCGCGTGAGTGACATTATTCGCGGCACTGGTACAGTGGTAGCAGGGGGGTGGTGGCGCCACCTGTCCCACTTTGAAGAGGGGGTCACCCATAAAGTAGTACACAACATAAGGGTGGCCAATAAGGAATATTCCCTTATGTGTCTTTATACTCGCATAAGTTTTATGCATCACATATATGCATGTGCATGCATATATATACATATATGATATATACACATATATACCTGGATATTTACTACATGGACATATACTACATATACATACACATACATAATGTATATACATACACCGTCCTGATATTACCCTATTTGTTGGTAGGATGTACACAAACAAACAAACATATGCATACATGATATATACTTCTCTATATATACATGGGAATGTATGGTATGCATATGTCGTCGCTACACATACCTCTCTCGATGTAGATATGAATGTATATGCATGTGATGCATATATATATATATATATATATATTTATATATATATATACGTATATATGCACATATATATGAATGCATGATAATTTGTTTGCATGTTGGACATATATATTGTTACAAATACGTAGGAATTTGCGATGCAAATGTATCCATGTAGTTATATACACACATATGCACATGTATGTATACATATAGGTACATAAATAGTAATTCACATATATCTTATTATTAAGTTTGGACAGTAGCTCAGTGGGATGCAGTGTCATGGTACGCTTGGCCCAGTCTCCCAGTCAGGCATCACTATAAAGTCAATCTCAGTGCGCAGTTACAAACCGATAACCGTCCTGAGATGACCTTTGATGGTGCCAAGACTTAAAACCCCAGCAACCAACCAACCGTCCATCCTGATATGACCTTACTCAGACGTAAAACCCCAGCAAACAACATAAATATATATTTATTTTAATATATATATATATCTACTTCCCGCCCTTACCCCACCCCTATTACACCTTCTTTCAAAACCTATTACCTAAAATTTTCCTTTAAATTGACATAAAACCTGTATGATGTAAGTCCCCACTGCAATCTCAGACCGCGATCCCATCATTAGGCCACACAGAACGGAACACTCGTGATGGGATAAAAAAAAAAAAAATTTAAATGGCCAGGTTTCCGCATTTGGTATTGGTGATTGGATCCACTGATTTGCATATTTGCAATATAGTATATATATATGTGTATTGTAGATATGTTATATCTTTTTGAAAAGAGAAGAGAGAAAACAAAGGAAGAAAGAAGTGTTTAAAGACAATTCTAGAGTCATCTTGTACATTTATTGATGCATGCTCACCAAGTGCATAATACATATGTTGAACTGGAATTGCATGCAGTTACTATTACGACAAATAGTCAATTTATATTATGCTTCTATTATCGAACAGGTTTTTCATGTGGTTATTATTGCAACTAATATTGTCATTTATGTACCAACAAATTGTAATTAACGGCCGGAAGACCAGTGCTCTGGCGCTGACAAAAGACATTATTCGCTGAATAAAATACATTTAGTAAAAAAAAAAAAATGCATAATATGCATATTATGTGAGTATAAATATATGGAAGGGAGTATTACTTACTATTATTATTATTGTTATACTCTGTAAGAGGCAACACTGTACCGGTGGCACCATCTCGGCCCACCTCGCCGTCACCGGATGTTGACCAGCACCAGTGACACTGGAGGATTTTTCTTATACATATACATGCACACTCAAATAATGGTACTTTCACCTACAGTCAAGTAAGCTTTCAATCTCGCTCACATTGGTCGAAATGCGGGATCATTAAATAAGTACTGATGGAAATTGATATATGAGACTGTCTCAAAAGGTGCTCAGCAATATGGGACAAAACTTTGTCCATTGTAACGGTCAACATACTATCTGCTTATGCATTTGCTCAGGATAAACTGATTTGTTTCTTACATGGTGTTTCATAATCCCAATAGAATACATTCTGATTTGAAGCAAATGTCTGTGTGTTTTCAGTGTAACCGTCAGTGTGCTGTTTTGTGTCAATCGTTACAATGGACAAAAAAAAAAGAGTTATCACCTTTTGAGAAAGGCTCATATACATATATATATATATATATATATATATATATATATATATAGATCTATCGATATCAGAAATATGTGTTGCAGAGAGGAGTGTGTGTGTGGTGTGTGTGGTTGGTTGTTTTTTGGAGTTTTACACCCGGGCAACATCCAACATCATATCAGGATGGGTACCGACTTGTGACAGTGCACAATCATGGCAACTTTATAGTGCTGCCCCACTGAGAAATCAGGCCACCCGCACCATGACCTGATAACCCACTCAGTCACATTATCCTGACACTGAGCTAACCAGACCTTGCCCTATCCTATTAATGCCGAGCGCCAGGCTAGGAAGTGACAAGTATCAATTTTATAAGTCATTGGTTTAACTCGAACGGGAACCGGAATCCCGATCTGCCGCATGTGAAGCCCGCGCTCTACTGATTTGGCCACTGCGCCCGGGACGTGTGTCTGTGTGTGGTCTGTGTGGTGTGTGCGTGTGTGGTGTGTGTGGTGTGTGTATGTGGGTTGTATGTACATGAATGTGGACATAACCCGCGGTAAAGGGTTCTTGTATGCATAGGTTTATCATTAGTACATCTTCAAATTGATCTCGAACAAACAAGTGTTTGGGACAGAGTTACCAATGCTGCATCGACAAAGAGCCTCGCATTAAAGTTATATTTCTCTTGCTCAGTGGCCCCCCTTTGCGGTTTGGGCTATTTTCCTTTTCAACCAGTGGTCCATAACTGGTTCATCAAAGGCTATGGTATGTGCTGTCATGTCTGTGGGAAAGTGCATATAAAATACCCCTTGCTGCTTATCGGAAGAAGTAGCCAATGTGGCGACAGCAGGTTTCCTCCAAAGAACTCTGTCAGAATGACCACATGTTTGACAACCAATAGCTGATGATAAAAATCAATGTGCTCTAGGGGTGTCATTAAATAAAACAAACTTTAAAAAAAGTTATATTGCTAGCTTTTCCAGTGTCATAATACTAGTGGAAGGAGTGCACGGACGGGCGAATTGGGAGCTCAATTAGTGAGGAGGTATGTGTGCCATGTATGTGGGAGGTGAATATGTAGGAAAAGGGGAACACAACCTTTTTATATTAACTGCGCCATTCACAATAACGCCCAACTTAAAAGTTATGGCAACTAATTTTCGCGTATTTTCGAGGATGTGCCCAGGTTGGTTTTTCTGTGTGCTTTACTCAGTCACATTATCCTGACACTGAGCCAACCAGTCCTTGCCCTATCCTAATGATGCTGAGCGCCTAGCTAGGAAGCAACAAGTATCAATTTTTAAATAATTGGTTTGACTCAACCAGGGTTTGAACCCATGACCCCACGATCTACCAACACGGGAGACAGACGCTCTAACTCATTCGGCCATCCCGTCTGGTATACCAAGATGAGATGTCCGAATGAGTTGAGGGTCCGGCTCCCACTTTGGATGCAAACCCAACAACAAACAAATATTGTGTGAACATTGACACATCGATGTGAATGTGTGTATATTGGTGTGTGGGTGAAATGTGGTCAACCAATGCACATTCCGTTCTGGTTCCTCACTGCACGAGTCATGGGCATATAGAGGGAATGCACGTGACGTCATCACTCAACAGTCAGCGGTCAGCGGCCAGCGGCCAGCGGCCAGCCATCTTGGATTACGAGCACCCTCCCTAGCCATGTTGTGAATGCATGCAGATGCAGTAAAACAGAGTGTTCTTGTGTTCTGGGAGGTTCTGGGCAGTTTACATGAACTGTGTTTACTTACAACACTTTAGCAACAACTTCTGAGGCCAAACTGCTTAAAACAGTGACAAATAAACCAACAAATCAGTAAATAAGCACAGTGTAGGCAGTTGTAATCCAATATGGCCAGCAAAAGTTGTCTTGTGACGTCATTACACCCCCTCTATTGTTGTGTATAGTAAGTGTCCCTCCTACCCCCCCCCCCCCAACTCCCAGTAAACCCCCCCCCCCCTCCTCTCCACCAGCCAATCCTTCCCTGTCTGGCCGGCAGAACTGTGAAGATTCTCCAACACATTAATTAGTCCGTGGTGCCGGTGTCGCAGTTTGCGCAACCGGCCAGTTTCAGCTGACTGTCAGTTTCATGTGCATGTGTCAAAATCTAACAGCATCATCACTAACCTTATGAATTTAATATAATGTTTTTGGTAAAGATTTTTTCTATATGTGTACCAAGCGATTTGTTTCTAGGTGGTGTGCTTTTAGAGATATTTCACTTTTCCTGTATTTTCTGTATGAAGATTGCTCACGACCATTGACAATGCCTTGAGTTTGACGGTACGCGCAGTGAAAAACATTAGTTTTATTCAAAATAAATAGAAATCAATAACCCTAACCTTATAAATTTAATATAATCTTTTTGGTAAAGATGTTTTCTATCTGTGTACTAAGCGATTTGTTAATAGGTGGTGTGGTTTAAAGCCGTGTTTACACGGGCAATTGTGAAGCGAATTAGGCAAATCGGTTTATATTAAGCGATGTAGTGGCGCGTTTACACGGAGCGAGTTTGAAAGTGTTTCGGCGCCGGGAACCAGCAGCCTTAGTGTTCCGCCTGTAGCCGGCGAGCACTGCGATTTGCTTAGTTTACACTTGTCGATTCGACGCCGATGTAGTTGCTATGTTAATATCGCTTGGAATTTAGGGTTAATTTAATTAAATTTCATTATTTGAGTATGTAATTCTGTTAAATATGATCGCATTCAATAGTTTTCGGCCTAATCGGTCCCTAACACGGCCGGGTACCAGTGTATAATTACAGCTGAGCCTGTAGCCGGCGAGCACCGCTATGTTACACTATTGCCGCCCCGGGAACCAGCGGAATCGCTTCATATAAACCACCTCACAAGGTGGTTTACATAAAGTGAATCATATGAAGCGAATCAGCCCTAATCCGCCTCAGAGTCGGGTTTACACGGCGAATGTGAGCCGAACTAGGCAAGGCAATTCATATGAAGCGACTTAACTCGCCTGTGTAAACACGGCTTTAGAGATATTTCACTTCTTCTGTATTTTCTGTCTGAAGATTGCTCATGACCATTGACAATGCCTTGAGTTTGAGTTGTATGCAGTCAGCTGAAACTGGCAGGGCGCTCAAACTGCGACACCGGGCGGCTAATGGGTGCGGGGAGTGGGGGTGTTGGGGGTGATCAGCGAAGCAGAACTGATGTGTGCTATATTTAGAACACCTTCTTACATAACCTCACCGAGATTAGGCTCCTAGATGACCTTTCTCTCTCCAACCCCCTTGATGCCCACCCTCCTCTTATGTCTCCGACCACTTCCCACTTGAAGCGAACTCTCTGCCACATGGGACCACCTTTCAGGGTGCCCATACAGTGCTGCATATTTGCAGCCTTCAGCGCGCAAACGCGACTGAAAACTCTCCTGAAACAAACAACAAATCCTTACATAACAACGATGTTTGTTTGTTGTTGGTGTACGTCCTAGCAACATCTAAGGTCATATCAGTACGGGTACTGACTTGTGACAGTGCGCACTCATGGCGACTTTATAGTGCTGCCCCACTGGAAGACCAGGTCGCCAGCACCATGCCCTGATATCCCACTCAGTCACATTATCCTGACACTGAGAGAACCAGTCATTGTCCTATCCTAATAATGCCGAACGCCAGGCGAGGAAGCGACAAGTACCAATTTTAAAGTCATAGGTTTAAAGCGCGCATTCCTTACACGCGGTATGCGGTATGCGGCATGCGGCATGGCCTGATTCCTTACACGCAATATGCGGCATGCGGCATGCGGCACACAACTGGCTATATTATTGCCAATTTATAGATAAGTATTCATATTTCTGTGAATCTGGTAGCTTTCCCTCGGCTTTCTCCCCTCCTCTCTCTTCCCCTCACTGCTTTCTCACCTCCCTGCCATCCTCCCCTCCTCTCTCTTCCCCCTCCTTTCCCCTTATAAGCACACACTAATCACTATGTACACGGCACCCCTCTAGGCCGTTCCGTAATGCTCAGTCGCCTCTCCTAGTGTTAAACTAATGGACACATCAGACTCAGGTTTCTATTCGCACCCTGCTTGCCGCACCGATCGCTACATGAACCGATCGGAAAAACGCATTTGCATTTGCATTCGCATACCGCGTGTAAAGAATGTAGCTCATAGCTTTCAAGGCGTTTCGATTTGTTGTCACATTCACATTCGCATTCGCATTCGCATACCGCATACTGCGTGTAAGGAATCCGCCCTTGACTCGACCAGGGTTCGAAACCACGACCCCACAATCTACCAACACGGGAGATAGACGCTCTAACTCATTCGGCCACTCCGTCTGGTACATAACAAGGAATGTAACAGTCTCCATTCTGCACTGTTCTGATTTACACAAAAGTGAGTGGTCGGGCGTAGAGGGGGATGAATGAGTATGTGGTAAAGGCGGTAGTGATTGGGTAGGATTGTGAACGGGGTGTGGGGGGTGTCGGGGTGGGGGTGGGGCAGGAGTGAGGTGTGGAGTGTGAGGGTGATGGTGAGTGAGGGTAGTAGTGGTCATGGAGACGCAGTGTTGCTAAGTTAGGGAGACGTATGAGGTTACGGGTGGGTATTAGTGGGGGATAAGGGTGAGAAGTATGATCAGTGTGGTAAGGGTGGCGGTAGGGATGACTTTAAAAAAAAAAGGATTTTAATTGTTTTTCTCCTTTTTTATTTTTTAATACATTCTAGCAACATTTAGGGTCATATTTACAGTGCACACTCATGCCGACTTTATATTGATCTTGACGGGGCCGATTTTTGTTCTTTTGTTCTTTTTCAGATTATGTACCTTTAAGGTTTCTGGTTCACAACCCAGTGCACGCAATACTGATTTACATGAAGGGAGATTCCGAGAGAGCCATTCCTTTAAAAAAAATGTTATTGAACCCGTGTTAATTTGTACTTTGGTACCTTCTGTTCGGTTAAATAAAACTAAAAGACAACAGAATATATAACACTGTTCCATCGTGAATATGAAAACAAGTATGCATATGAGCAATACATAAAGACCAACAAGCTGGATCAATTTATAGGTAACTTTTTTTTCTTTTTCTTTTTCTCTGCCTATCATGGATAAGCCTGAAGAGACTTGTTTTCACCATTAGACAGTTTGTTGATAGAAAGCGTGAGCCTACACGTTTACCGACCCAAGGGATTTTTAACCTGCCACACCACATTGTAAGAGAGCAACTGGCATTTGATGCCGCTGTAAGTTACACACAGCGGAGGAAATTCAAATTGGCACATGTGGGGGCACGGGGAATCATACAACTGACCTTCAGATTAAGAGTCTGACCTTGAAAAAAAGTCAGACACTCTAACCACTCCGCCACAGAGAACACGTGGCCATGGATCAAACCCGCAACCTGCAAGTTGAGAAGGAAATACTCAACTCATTGTGACACCCGGTGCTGAATATCATGCTAGAATCGGGAACATGCTAGGTTAAATACACAAATGCTAGCATGAATTTTTAAATTAAAGGTGCATAGGTTGATGAAAACATCACCTTTTCAAAGCTGAAACAATTATCTTGATTTGCTTCGACATATCTCACTTAGATATTTACATTTTTCAACCCGTATATTGGAATACTAGCCAAGTTAATACAACCTGTTACAGCAGAAGCCTATGGGGTCAGAGTGTTGGCATGCTTGCCTAAATTAATTTATATGGTCCCACTTCAAATATCTCGAAACTTAGCCAGTTAATATAAGAGTTACTTCAAGCTAGATTAAGGGACATGATAACAATCAATTTAATATATTTATCTCAGAAAAATGTCAGAAACTCAAAAGCATCAGACTATGCAACATTAATGAATTAATGCATCAATACGTAAAGTAGAAGAACTCGCAAAATCGGTGTGTGTATGCATTGCCTTTCTTAGTGCTTGGTCATTACGGTGGAGATCGCCCTCCCCCTTTCAATAACCGTCCTGATATGACCTTAGATGTTGCCAGGACATAAAGCACCAACAACCAACCAACCGTAAAGTAGAACCAGTTCCGAAATCGGTGTGTGTATGCATTGCATATATTTGTGCTTGGCCCATCACGGTGGAGCTATCCCTCCCCTTTACAAACCACCAATAGCCGATGTCTACTTTTTATGCTGGGGGGTCGTTAAACAAACAAACGACCAAAACAATCCCCTTCACAATAACCGTCCTGATATGACATTAGACATTGCCGGGACGTAAAACTCCAACAACCAACTGTGTAAACTAGAGCAACTCGCGAAATGGGTACGTGTATGCATTGCCTTTCTTTGTGCTTGGCCCATTACGGTAGGGATCGCCCTCCCCCTTTCAATAACGCTTACTTGAAGCTCCCCGAACTCCATCACCCACACGCCGCCTGCAGGCATTAATCGGTTCGGCGTGGTTATTCTCACCCTCACCACCAGGTTCTGCTTCCGGTTCCGGCAATCTGTCTCCGTTAGGGGGTGGGCCTGAGGTGTACACCCGACCCCCTCAGGCTACCTCATCCAGATTGGTTGGTTGTTGGAGTTTTACGTCCTAGCAACATCTAAAGTCATATCAGGATGGGTAACTACTTGTGACACTGACAGTGCACACTAATGGTGCCTACATAGTGCTGCCCCACTGGGAAATCAGGCCACTGACGACACCATGACTTGATATCCCACTCAGTCACAGTATCCTGACATTGAGCCAACCAGTCCTTGCCCTACTATCCTATTAATGCTGAGCGCCTGGATAGGAAGCAACAAGTATAAATTTTTAAGTCATCGGTTTGACTTAACCAGGGTTCGAACCTGTGGGTTCAGATCCCACGATCTACCAACACGGGAGATGGATGCTCAACTCATTCGGCCATCCCGTCTGGTGCGGGCCTCAGGTGTACACCCGACCCCCCTCAGGCTACATCAGTTAGATCACACCTAGAAGGCAAATCAAGTCAATGTGGACAACCACACTATATTACACCTCATGTCTTATACGCGGTTAAAGCAAATTGTATCTAATTAAATTTGTTAAAATCTTAAAATGTGAATATTTTGAAAAGGAAACAAGATATAACCTTTCTGTTTTTTGTTGGCGTTATTCTACATTTATCTAGCACTAGCAGTAGCACTGTGCGATTAACCTTAACTAACAACCCAGTTTAAAGATCTAAAGAAATTACTTTCGACTTAATCATGTATGTGTTTAACCGGCGTCTCTTCTCTGTGACAGGATGGCGAGCATGGAGGCCCCCCAGGTGAAGGTTAACGTCCCCACTGACCGCTCCTACCGGAAGATGATCGAGCAGACCAAGATGGTGTACGACCAGCTGCTCGCAAAGCGGTGTGAGCAACTCATGACGGAGATGTACGAGCAGAAGAGGGAGTTTGACCAGCAGGTGAGTGAGAGCAGCGTCAAGGTGCAGAATACGCATAACATGCGTAATGCATATAATATGCAGAATGCGTAGAAAATGGGGAATACACATAATAGTTAATACGCATAATACATAGTGTAAGCGGAATACGGTGCAAAATACACATAATATGCAGAACACGCAGAAAATGTAGTTAATGCGGAATAGGCAGAAAATGCGGAATACATATAATACACAGAACACACATAATATGTAGTATATGCGGAATAGGCAGAAAATACGCAATACACATAATACACAGAACACATAGAACACGCATAATATGTAGTATATGCGGAATATGCAGAAAATGCGGAATGCACATAATATGCAGAACACACAGAACATGCATAATATGTAGTATAGGCGGAACACCCAGAATATGCAGAATAAACATATTATGCCTAATAGGCCTATGCCTAATACACCTAATATTCCCAATACACCCAATACACACGATACGCAGAACATACATAGTATATGTGGAATATGCAGAATATGCAGAATAGGCATATTACACGCCCAATAGACTACATCACGGTTCCAATGGCGTGGTACATTGTGGGATGTGTCAGAGCAAAACAAACCCACGAGAAACACATGGCACATGCAAATAGACTGGGTGCAGTTATGGAATGTGCTAGTTTCAGCTCATCTCAGCTCTTGTTTGAAACAGAATACCAATTAAAAAAATATATATAATAAATTAAGATAGTAATCTTTTATCCAGCATTGCATTTACATCAATATAATATGCAATTCATGTGCCTTTAGATTTAGACAAATCTGTGCACTCAGACTAGTGTTAGAGCCATAGCCAGAGTCAGTTTGACTTATTTTATTAATGTTTTTATTTATAGGATATGGTTAATGACATATGTACAACTAGAAAATGAGTAGGGTTAATCAGATATTGGTTATATATTTCTCCGAAACAAGTGTATGGTGGCACATTTGGCATTTTAATATTTAGAACAAGAATTAATAATGGTGATGTGGATATCAATGATTGTTTTGCGTGGAATTGTATGTTTAAATATGGCTAGTTTTGTGGTAGTTATTTATATTCATCAGATCATTATATTGCATCTGTGCATACATCTTTATGCCAAATTGGTATGTATTTCTATTCATTTTGAATCAAATCAAAGTTATTCCCTACGCGTATCGACAAACTCAATGGTCACTCGCATTTGCTTTGCTGCCACCACCATTTTCAGTGCATGCACAGTCGGAACCGTAATCCCGTCTATATGCACAATATGCACAATACACAGAATATGCAGATTAGGCAGAATATGCATATACACCCAATACACCTAAGACACAACATGCAGAACATGCAGAAAACACAGAAACTATAGAATATTCAGAATGCGCTAGCGGGGCTAGAAGCCACTACTAGATGTCGCTTCCGTCATGCTGTCCTCAGTTAGATAAGCTATCGAGAGAAAATACAACGAAATGCCATATACATGTGTGCTGTATAAGCAATTATATGAATATAATTATCCGGAAACCGATTATCTATGAACTATCAACTGACACTACACCAACTAATGACATTCTTCTACTCATCAACTGGTCAGGCCTTCTGCCTCGCCTGGTGGTGCCACCTGGCTTCTTCCTCCTTGCCTGGCTCTGCCTCATGCCTTACCACTCACTCCAAGATGTATATCCATTTGTGTTGCGTTCATGTTGCTCAATTATGTGGAGTATAAAGCATTTATACAAATATTATTATTATTATTCAATATTCAATATTCAATATATATATATATTTATATATATATATATATATATATATATATATATTCCGTGTGATGGAGTCGAACCCCACAAGTTCCAACCCTGCGCGCTGAGCCGTGGTAGCGGGCAGTGACTGACAGATCGGCCGCTGATTGCCTCTAAACTTGCTAGGGGGCGGACTCGGAGTCGCGTCCCCCCCCCCCCCCCCCCCCGCAACAGTTGTATGAGTATATGACCATATGGGCAATTTGACTAGTAACTCTAGCTTTATTTGTATTTTAATTGAAAAAGGGGTAGGTCAAAGCCCCTATAATACTAAGACGGCTCACTCCCTATCTCTCCCATGGAAATGGAAATTTCGCAGTGCCACCTTGTGGTGGGTTTGATCAGCCCAGCTGCTGGTTGGTGTTTCACATGTAAACACATACAATTATATTATACATGAGATAAGTAAGTATGACAACACATCAATATGAAATTGCTATGAGCAAATACACATCATCATCAGCATCATCATCAGCATCACCATCATCACACATCTTTCACCTTCATATATACATTTATACATATAATATAGCACCTGTTTAACCAAGAGAACAGCCAGTGCACCAAGTGGTGGGTTTGATCATTTTGATTACGCAGTACAGGCTGAGTGAGCCGTCTTAGTATTATAGGGTCTTTGGATAGGTCTATTAGGGGCCAGCCAGAGTGCTACTCAATCCAACTGCTGTGTCTTGTTAATAGCCCCACACCCAATCGTATAATACACAACACCGCTCTTTGCCAGGTAAACAAGTTGGCAGCGAGGAACGAGAGCAAAGGAATGGAGATTGGGGTGCGTGCGCAGGAAGTGCTACACAAGATGCAGCTGAAGGGAGAGGCCGACCTGGCCGAGCAGTGCATGGACTACCAGCAGAAGCTCGACAAGATGGTGCGGCAGATGGAGAAGCAGGCGTGTGTCCAGTACGGCGACAAGGAGACATAGGGCTGCAGCAGCAGTCAATGCTGGCTATTTGTAATTATATACTAATGCTGTATGGAGGTTCAATATATAATAATAATTCCCTTCATCCTTTGACATATAAGACAAGTTATGGTATGACGGAGTGAGTGGAGTGCCAAGGCCCGCACGGCGGGAGGAGCGGTGCATGCCGGGAGCACCCTCCCCCCCCAACCCAACCCCCAACCCAACCCACGGATAGGGAGGGGCGGGGGAGAGAGGGTGAGGCACTACAGAGCTTATTATATGAGATAACAGGTTTATCACGATCCATATATATATACAGTAAATCCTCTCTATCCGACCAGCTCCACAGTTCAACCACTCCTCTATGATGATCGTTTTATTTGGGTCCCAATAATACCATTGTAAGGATATTCTAACTCCCTAAATGGACCACTTAAAGTCGGTCCCACGGTCGGTCGATTTCGAGAGGTTTACTGTATATATATATATATATATATATATATATATATATATATATAATGTTTATATATGTGGGTGCTTTAGTGACATGTGGGAAGGACCGTTATATATGCATATGAAGAGTTCAGGCGCAAAACCCCATAAACACCAATACAAAAATGTAATTAAAATAACAGATTTGCACCTGTAGGTAATTGTAATTCTCACCAATTCCACTTTTCTTGGGAGCAAATGGATATAGAGCAATGAATACAAATATAGGAATTTAACGAAGTAACCTTTTCAAGGTTTGATTCCAACATTTATCTTAATTTTTAGATTAGTGTTTACAGGGTTTTGTGCCTGAACTCTTGGGTCGTTCTCTTAAACTGAGTACCACTTTTGTGACATGAAAACCAAAAGTAAAAATATTTCAAATAATAGCAAAAGATATTCCAAATAATAGCAGAATCGATGTCCCTATGGAAGCTTCCATGTTGTGGGTATGTCACAGTTGAAAGAAAAACCTATTTCACTTCTTGATTTTAATCTTATGCAAATTAAGGACTATATTAAAATGTCCCGTGCAAAACGGCACAGACATCCATAACATCATTTTAGTGTACAGAACACATTCATATAAGATTGTATTTATTACAGGTGAGCAAAGAAAATTAGGTCTCAACAGAAAAAATGTAAAACAAAGTTGAACAACAAAATTGTGTCAATTATGATGTAAATGTGTAAATATGTGAATTTGTACATGTTCACTTTAGCACAATATCATATAAACATACATTTGATACATGTTGGGGGATATATTAAATACATGTAGCAATGCTAACATACGTTATACACAGAGGTGACAATAATTATTTGACTTGCTATTTAAAAGGAAATATTATGTCCCATCATAATATGGACACCAAATATGTGGTTCTTAAGCGCCTGTCACACCTTACCGGATCGAGCAATGGACATGAACCGGACAAAGAATTTTCTAGTCCGGTGGTGTCCGGTGACAAAATGTATCGAAATGTACCGAAATGGAGCATAATTGGGTCAATTGCCGCTGGGCCACCGGATAAGTACCTTCCATGTACCAGACGAGAACTGGACAACAACCGGACATGTAATGGATGGGTACCGGACATGAGCCGGACAAAACAGACAAACCGGACACCAACCAGACACCAACAGATGGGTATGGACACATACGGATGGGTACCGGACATGAACCGGACAAACCGGACATCATCCGGACACGTCCATCCGGCGGTGTCCAGTAGAAGATTTGTGCATTTTCAAAACTTGTACCGGACACCACTGGACACAACCGGACACCGCCGGATGGGTACCGGACATGTACCGGACATTGCCATACTTCACCAGATAGTGTCCGGTTCCCCAGACCAGTAAGGTGTGACTGGACGTTTAACTTCTGAGAACGTCCCATATAGTACATATATATTATAATATACATAGGTATGTATATATGGAATAGTGCTTCTAACACTTGAGGTACCCAAAACACTGTTATATATAATGGTGCTTCAAACACCTCAATTTAGCTATTAAAAGAAAAGTTAGATAATATATCATGTTAATTATATACATTAAAATAATATACATACAGTAAAACCTCTCTATCCGACCATCTCCACAGATCGACCCCTCCCCCTATATTGATCGCTTTATTTGGGTCCCAAACGATCACCCATACAATATCATTGTAACAATAAATAAAACTCCCTAAACCGACTACCTCCCTAAATCGATAATTTAAAGTTAGTCCCATGTCGGTTGATTTATAGAATTTACTGTATATGTATATACGTATATATGTAGGAAAATATAATTATGCATGTATATAATGTATGCACATATATGAATGCATATGCATAGATACATATATATGTATGGATAGATACGCTACCCCAAATAGGCGGAGTTTACTTTGTGTGCTGGGTGTCGTTAAAGCTGCATAGTCCGATGAAAATATCAAATTTTCAAAACCAAAACAATTATCTAAATGTGATTCTACATATCTAACTTAGATACTGGTGCACTTATTAAACATGTGTCACCACACAGAAGAGGATACCGAGGCAATTTAACAGAACATCTGGGGGTCAGAGTTTTGGCGTGCTTGCCAACATTTATTTTGCATGGTTCCACTTCAAACATCTCAAAAGTTAGCCAGTTAAAAATCAAAGTTACTTCAAGCTAAAGTAAGGTACATTCTAAGGATCAACCTAATGTATTTATCTCAGAAAATTTCAGAAACTCAAAACCATCGGACTCTGCCGCTTTAAACAAACAAACAAAGTACAGGTATATGTAGATATTATAATGGCGCTCTCAACACCTCGATTTCGACTTAAGATAAGATTTGAGCCCATAGCTATTAAGAAAAAGCTAGATAATGTATATTTTAATAATACACATTAATATAGTATATATATGAATGTATATATCATAGTTGTTCCAATTGCTATTAACAGAAAGCTAGATAAAGTATACTTGACATTTAAGTAATATATATATATATATGGGTCACGATCACGAAAAGAGGCCAATTGGTGGAATTTGTCGGCATCGAGCATGGATGTCGGCGTCGATCAGTATAATTATAAGTTAGCATTGAGAGAGGTGTTGGAAAGTCTTTAAATTTATTCTGAATGTAAAGGTCGAGAAAATACAACAACCTGATTTGTTTCTAGGATAATTTAATATAAAACAAAGAAATGCACGAGACTTTAATAATTATGATGCCGACATCTGTTAAAGTTGTCAGCGTCGATCATTGGATGTCGGCGTCGAGAAATGCACTACACTTTTAAGAATTGCGAAGCCGACATCTTCACTTGACCACCGATTGGCCCGTTTTCGTGAGGTTGACTCACATATATACATATATGTATATATAATACTTATATGTGTATATAATATAGATTTGAATTATATAGCGTGGTGCTCTCAACACTTGGATTTGCATTTATGATAGGATTTGAGTCCAGAACTGGTTAAATATATTATAACTGATGTAATAATAATATACTAACTAATATTACAATTTAATATATAATTGTTTCGGAGACCCTGATGTGGATTTAATAGAGGGTGAGCCCATAATTGAAATAACACAAGACCGACGTATTATATATTGGCCTTTTATTACCGTGGTTCTTAATGTAACATAACAGATTTCAAGAGATGATTGAGTCTTAGAGATAATTTGAGGCTTACAGAACTTGACCCATGAGCTCTCTAAGCTTGGGTGGGTGGAATGGTAAAAATGATCCCGTAGTATAGGTGTTAAAGGAACCGCAGCCAAGGTTGAATTGCGCTGAGAGGCAGGCCAGTCCGTTATTTAAATAGCCAAGCATCAGACCTGTCTAGACAGTGTCCAGACAATCTATTAATAGAATCCTTCTGCTTCTTTGTATCGAAAGGCAGACGTCGTTCTCGCGCATTCAATTACCCATGTTCTCATAACATGTACAATTGAAATAACACAAGACCGACGTATTATATATTGGCCTTTTATTACCGTGGTTCTTAATGGAACAACAGATTTCAAGAGATGATTGAGTCTTAGAGATAATTTGAGGCTTACAGAACTTGACCAAAATGTTATCTAGAGTTCTGGTAGCCGAAGATATAGTCTCTTAGCAGATATGTCTGTAGGGCCTCATAGGTCCAGTAACCAAATTCTTTGGTAACATCAAACGTGAAGACCAGTAGAGCACCTGGCTTGGGAACCACCCGGTGAAGACTGTGTAGATTGACAGCACCTGGTGCTGGGTGACCCTTCATGACTAGAGCAAGCCTCAGGTTGTCAAGGAATGCCCTCGAATGGAGTGGTAGTGAATCGGTGGTGATGAAAGCTGGGCGATCGATGTAGGACATAGTGGCACTTATCCTTGTTGTCAGATCTCCATGTTGTAGATTAGAGTCAGTTTGATGTATGAGATTCCCAGACGCTTAACAGAGATTGATGCCAGCGTTCTGGGATCTGATGTGGCGGCCTTGGTATGTAGGCAGATAGCGCATCTGAAGCTGAGTGGCGAGGTGTTATATGTCGTCACGGTTAATCAAGTTGGCATTGGTTTGTGCACCGCCCCTTCGAAGGCAGTGCAGAGTGATGGCACCTAGTGCCTGGTGGCCCACCACGGACAGGGCAAGTCATAGTGCATTTGCAGGTCTCGAGGTTGGAGGGGCAGGCCATCCATTGTTATTACGACCGATGCATCAAGATGTAGCTGTGTCCTGGACACATATGAAGCCATGCCTCGATGTTGAGGCCCAGTTTCGTGAAAGTTGTGTCCTTAGGGATAAGTGTGTCAGTAGGTTAAGTTGATCCTCCGAATGAGAACCCAGGTCTGGGTTCTGCCTATGGATTTCATGACCATGGACGGTGGTTTTTGGTCATGGAGATGTAAGATATAAGACATCAGATGGTATTGTAGAGTCATGATGGAATCAGCTTGGTGTGTCTTACGATATCACAGGTATTCACGTGCCTGTGTTGTTTTATTCCTCCAGATACAGGGGACAGTCTTATTGCGATTGAATTAGTAGTCGCTTGTGGCGTTGGTGGAGTAAACTGGGATGAGAGGCAAAGTATTAGTACGAGTCCCAGGTTAGTCACAAGGTCGTGGTGAGGGAGTCGTCATAGCCCACAACATTGGTTCTATTCCGCACTCTGGACGTGTATTCGTCGCCATCTTATTTGCAGTTTTTGTCAAGCACTTGTGACTGAGGCGATATCCTTGCCTGGTTTGTGTTGTGTTGTGTGGCATAGAGCCACGCCACGTGAGTTTGAATTTCAGATTATTGGGTCATGGCCCCCACTCTTGCTGAAGGCTTATTGTCAGGTTGATTTGTGCTATCTATATAGATGGCAACGTTATGGTGGTTCTGTGTTGCCAAGTTCTTTTTGAGGGCTATGGCTAGATTTAAGCCTCGATTTGTGCCATGGTGTGTCATTTTTTGATAATGCAACTTATCTGCTCAATGCCAACAGTAACTACTTGGTCTGCAATGATTAGTCTGTCCGGCGGCTATCGTCATGTTTGGGAGCTGGCTGTGGTAACATTGTCTCGGGTGTGCCTCCAATTGGTATAGTTGGTTTCGCAGTTTCGCAGAACATGTTTCTTTTTGTAGCGCAACTCAGTTGATGTTAAGTCAGTACTAATGCGTTGTGGCTTCTATGCTGGGTCAGTGGTTAGATTGTATCCGTCACCACCAATGTCTGTGTTTGCGGCGTTAAAATGTGCAGTGTAAGCTTTCGTTACTTGACTTACTGTGTTTTCGTGGCATTGATCTGGGTCAGCATCTGGTTCATGGCTGTAAGAGATGTACGAATCGTCCCAATTATTAATATTGTCCTCTGTACTTAGGTACATGACAGCGTGGTGAGCACATTGGCGGGCACGCCACAAAGCGTCTATGGCGTATGTTGCAAGAGGTGTTACATTCAGCACTGGTTGGCCGAGAGATTTTCTGATCTCAGCATTGGGATTAGGGTTTTAGACGCATGGAACATAGTTTAATGTTTTATATCATTAATCATGCCCGATGTACTGAGTGACCTCGGGGTTGTTGCGTCATCTGCTGACTGTGCTTTTCAGGTTTGAATCGATATATTATTTGTATGTGGGTGCCGGGTGTCCCACCAGGACAGGGCAAGTGATAGTGCATCGAGCCGGGCTCGGGGTTGGAGGGCAGGCCATCCATCGTTATTAAGGCTGATACATCAATATGTAGCTGTGTCCTGGACACGTATGAAACCGTTCCTCGATGTTAAGGCCTAGTTTCGTGAGAGTTGTGTCCTTATTCTTCTGTTGTCACTGTCGTAGTTGCGTTTGGCTTGGGCTGCAGGAGATGGGGCCCGATCACGCATGTGTGTGCATGAGCGGCAGTGGCCTCAATCATTGGTGTACTGTCACTGGCTGTGACAGCACGTGGTGTAGCATCTCGTCATCGTTGTAGTGGTGTAACAGAGTGTGATTTCGACCAACGGATTTCCGTCTTGCATTGGATTACTTCGATTCGTGCCTTAAAACGCTCCGACACGCTGACGATTTGGTGTTATATGCCGGCTAGAGAAGATGTTATGTTGTCTTGCTTACTGTCATTTAGGCTGCGTATGATAGTTATAGAGCCGGAGCTGTCATACCGTTTCTCGCGCCGGTCCAGTGTACGGCTTGAACGAGTTTAGTGTTGGCGTTCGATGTTGAAAGGCCCTCGTGGTTTCTTAGGCTGGTGTGGTGGTTGTTTGAGTGATGCTTCACATGCTTTCTTCTTGCAAGTGACTCTTGGTGGCGGCATGGTGTTGGCGGCTAGTACTGGAGGTAGTAGTAGTAGCGGTGACGGCGTTGTTGTCATTGTTGCCGTTGTTGCAGCCCAGATCTCCGACCGAGGTACCCGTGCCCCTGTTACATGCGTATCGCGGCTTGGCGTTCCTCCACTGGACTTCTTATACCTTTTGATGTGAATTAATACCTCCATAGCCATGGTGGAAGCATTATGACAGTGTCGGCTGCTCCTCTGTTATAACTGCTGCTGCAATATATATAAAAATGATCCCGTAGTATAGGTGTTGAAGGAACCGCAGCCAAGGTCGAAGTGCGCTGAGAGGCAGGCCAGTCCGTTATTTAAATAGCCAAGCATCAGACCTGTCTAGACGGTGTCTAGACAATCTATTAATAGAATCCTTCTGCTTCTTTGTATCGAAAGGCAGACGTCGTTCTCGCGCATTCAATTACCCATGTTCTCATAACATGTACAATTATTCAACGAAATTATAGCTCATTTAATAAGCATATATGAAGGCAATATATAATGGTGATACCAACAACCCATGCGGTTTTACCGGGATCTAAGCCCTTGATTCATAGCTAGGTGGAGTCTACTTTTTTAACTAGATATAAATGGCTGGGACTAAACTATATACAGATCCCAGGAGAATGGCTTAACACTCCCTTCCGTCTTTAGTCTTCAAAGAGTCGACCAGACTGGATCGCCGAATGAATTAGAGCATCTGTCTCCCATGTTGATAGACTGTTGCATCGTGGGTTCAAACTCTGGTCGAGTCAAACCAATGACTTAAAAATGTATACTTGTCGCTTCCTAGCCAGGCCCTCGGCATTAGTAGGATAGGGCAAAGAGCAGTGCAATGAGGAAGACCAATCGTCCACGATTGAAATTTCCCCTGCTTAAACAACTAATTTTTTCATCTAAAATAATTGAATAGTTTAAGATATAAGGTACTTTAAACTAATGTTAAGAATATTATTATGACCATCGCAATATAATAATCTAAAGAACATGACAACAAGTCAAATCATTGGGATTAACCAAATTTTGCAAAACACATGTAAGGAAGAATGCGTAGTATTTGTAGGTATGAATTGAACTTATATGATCTCTCCAAATACTTTGGGTCGGAGATGTAGGATTTAAACCAAGATAAGAAGGATGATCTTCATTAACATAATGTGAAATTATATCCACTTGCATAGTCAGTTTACAGAGCAAGACCGTAGCAACGGATTGAAATATACATGAGTCAAAATTAGTAAACAATGAGTCAGAATTATTGAATGTGAGGGTTCGGCTGATTCAGACTCAGACTTACTGAACATAGATGTTAAGTAATAGGGCTTGCCGGCCAGCCAAGATAACGTGAGATGGCGCTCATGCACTATCAGTCTGTATGCCTACTCTTTGTGTACTATCAATAAGGCCAGGGGACCATGCTAACAGCAACTCCAATGATGGAGAGAAGACCAGGGGACCAGACTACTCTGCATCTCACTGTGATTCCTATCGTAGATCATTCAGCGAAAAAGGGGTATCAGTCAACAATAAAGAAACCCTTTATCCCAATTCTTAAGGTACATTTGATCAAAGTAGGCTTATGTATGCCATTTTAGATATGTGCGACAACACTTTGCACAATTTTGGTTAGTGTAGCATATATAAATAAAGCACAATGATTCTGACTGAGCTGATATAGACTGATAGTTCACAAAGAGGACGGACTCATGGTACATGAGTCCCACCTAGCATTATCTCAGCCAGCAAGCCCTATTGAAACTCACAGATGTAAGTGTTTACCAACTGTCCTCATCGTTTATCAATGTGAATGCACAGTTCTACACCAATACACAACGCCATTTCATATGTATGTATGGTGTTTATGGGTTATGTGAGTATAAATTCACAGAATCTGTTACCTATCTGCTCAATCACTTGCGTAGAACTCCCGGTGGCGCCCCCTCTTGGGCTCCCCACCACACTAAGCTGTTGAGGGTCCTCCTTACTCACCACTCAAACAATTATGTATATATCTATCGTGTATAAATTCCAGTGCGGGAGTGACAGTATTCCCGACACTGGTACTGGTAGGGTTGGAGGTGGTGGCGCCACCTGGCCCAACTGTGAAAAAGGGGTCACCCATAAAGTAGTACACCACATATGGGTGATCATATAGGGAACATTGCCTTTTGCACCTTTTTACTCGCATAAGACTTATACATCACATATATATATATGAGTCGGCTTCACAAAAATGTACCAATTGGTGGTCAATTTAAGATGTTGGCATTGCAATTTTTAAAGTGTAGTGCATTTCTTTGTTTCATATTAAATTATCCTAGAAACAAATAGGGTTGTTGTATTTGCTCTAGTTTTACATTCAGGATAAATTTAAGAACTTCCCAACACCTCTGTCAATGCTAAAATATAATTATGCCATTCGATGCCGACATCCAATGGTCAACGCCATCTTTAACAGATATCAGCGTCACAATTCTTAATGTGTAGTGCATTTCTTTGTTTTATATTAAATTATCCTAGAAACAAATAAGGTTGTTGTATTTTCTCTACCTATATATTCAGGATAAATTTAAGGACTTTCCAACACCTCTGTCAATGCTAAACTATAATTATGCCGTTCAATGCTGAAATCCAATGCTCGACGCCGACAACTTTCCCCAATTGGCCTATTTTCGTGAGCCTGACTCATATATACATATATATATATATATATATATATATTCACATTATGTAAAGCACATTACACTGGAAATATTCAAATCTACATTAAACAATAAAATGATGTGTTGAACTGATTTGGGTATAATGACCAATTTCCTCTTAAATAACCAGATGGGATGGCCGAATGAGGGAAAGCATCCGTCTCCCGTGTTCGTAGATCGTGGGATCGTGGGTTCGAATCCTAGTCGAGTCAAACCAATGACTCAAAAATTGATACTTATCGTTTCCTATCCAGATGCTCAGCATTACTAGCATAGGGCAAGGAGCAGTGGAATGAGGAAGACCAATTGTCTGGGAAATTTCAGTCGCAACTAATGTACAAAAAAAACACCCACACACAACATATATACTGTTGTATATATTCAGGTAATGTAGCAAGGTTTAATTCCAAAAAGATTGGAGAAACGATGATTAATTTCTACTGTCGTGCTCCTTCATCAGAGTACATTTAAATGCAATTAGTAGAAATCCTGCTTTGTAGTTCATAAACACCTACAGTGTAGTTAGCAGTCCGCTCGACGCAGATGTGGTGTATATTCTTACTAACCCTGCATTTAATTTGTAACAGACCTGTAGTTCTATCCATCTGTATTTTATGTAATCACTGCAGTCATATAATGTGCCCATGATATATGCTTTTTTCCACAATGTTATATACCTAGTTTATACCAAAGATGAATATCAGTACATTGCCTGGTCTGTATATAATACACATTCAAGTAGATATATAATATATATGTACACCCCCCTCAAATTTTAATATATAAATATATATATATATATTACATTGCAAATAGGTATGCACATATATATATATATATATATATATGAAGAGTTCAGGTGCAAAACCATGTAAACTCCGATCCAAAAATGGATATAAACATTGGAATCAAAACATTAAAAGGTTAATTTGGTTATATTCCTTCTTTTGTGTTCATTGCTCCATAAGCATGTGATCATATGAAAAGTGGAATTACAATTATTTCCAGGTAAAATCTATTATTTATACTACATCTTTGGATTGGCGTTTACATCTTTTTGCGCCTGAACTCTTCATATATAGCATTTGATATATTATACACCCTTCCCAAGTGTAATTTATAACATTATAAAAAACAGTTGGTTGATTGTTGGAGTTTTACATCCTGGCAACATCTAAGGTCATATCAGGACGGGTACCAACTTGTGACACTGCACACTCATGGTGCCTTCATAGTACTGCCCTACTGGGAGACCAGGTCACTGGCACCATGACCCGATATCCCATACAATCACATTATCCTGAAACTATGCAAACCAGTCCTTGTCCTATCCTATTAATGCCAAGCGCCTGGCTAGCAATCGACAAGTATACATTTGATAAGTCATTGGTTTGACTCCACCGGGATCTGAACTCCCCATATCCTGCACGCGAGGCCCGCGCTCTAACGATCGGGCCACCGCGTCAGGCAAACGCTACCTTGATGACCTCATAATATGGTAGCAAATGAAGGTATCTTGAAAATATGTATCACTACCAGAAATGGAAGGTCTGTACAATGATGAGCAATAAACACACCAGTACACATGTCTGGAACATGTGCATTATAAATGCTTGTTTGTTATGTTTATTGGGGCTTTAGGTCCTAGCAACACCTACGATCGCAGCAGGATGGGTAGCAACTTGCGAAAGTGCACACTCAAGGCAATGTCATAACTGGCAGATTGGGCTACCAACAACATGGCCCGATATCTCACTCAGTCACATTATCGTGATACCTATTCTAAAAATCATTAAATGACAAGTGCCAGGCTGGGTAGTGACACACATCAATTGTGTAAGTCATTGGTTTGACGCCATCGGGGTTCAAACCCAGGACTTCCCAAAGGGGAGGCCAGCCAGTGCTCTTACCTATTCGGCCACACTGTCCGGTGGTATTGTAAATGTAGTAGATTTGCATGTTTATGTTAACTATACAATATATATCGATATATATATATATGAGACTGTCTCAAAAGGTGCTAAGCAATATGGGAGAAAACGTTGTCCATTGTAATGATCAACATACTATCTGCTTATGCATTTGCTTACGATAAACTGATTTGTTTTTCATAGCCCTGTCACACTACAATGTATCTCGCCGGCGCGCCGCCAATGCGCAAAATCACTTTTAATCGTTGAGAAACGTCAAGCTTTTCGGCTTCAGCACAACGTATTGGTAGTGCAAAAAAAAAAAAAAAAGTTTGGCGCGCCGTTCTGATATGACCTTAGATGTTAGTAGGACGTAAATCAACAACAGACAAAAAAAGCAACAGTTTGGCGCAATGTGTAGGAACGAGCCTCACGCGCGCGTGGCGTCAGTGGAAAAAAAGTATACATACCTCCAACGCGCGTCTAACATGTCTCGACGTCCTCCTAACGTCTCCATAACATTCGCACCCACACGTTGGCAGACGTCGAAAGTTTTGTGCAAGCACAAAACTTTTGATGCGCCATGACGCGTGCTGCCGATCCTCGCCGACCGTCGCCGTCCATCAACATGTACCAACGCGCGCGTAACGCTTCCAGACGTCTCCGGACGTTTCCCCAAAAAGTCCCACATGTCGACACGCGTTGGCGAGAAACGTCGTAATGTGACAGCACCATTACATGGTGTTTCATAATCCCAATAGAATACATATTGATTTGAAGCAAATGTCCTTGTGTTTTCAGTGTAACTGTTTCTGGGCTGTTTTGTGTCAATCGTTACAACGGACACAAAAAAAGCGAGTTATCACATTTCGAGACAGGCTCATAGATATGCAAATATATGCATTGTATACATCGTATAGAGCAATATATAGTAAATATATTGAGTATTGTAAATGTAGCATATTTGCATGTGTATGTTAACTATGTAATATATTGCGAGATATATATATATGCAAATATATGCATTGCATACATCACATAGTGTCATATATAGTAAATATATTGAGTATTGTAAATGTAGCATGTTTGCATGTGTATGTTAACTATGCAATATATTGTGATATATATATATATATACATAAAAATATATGCATTGTAATTTGTATACATCGCATATTGTGATGTACAGTAAATATGTATACATATATATATATGTATATATATTGTGTGTGTTCAGAGAGTAACATCTGTTTAATGACCCCCCAGCACAACAGCAGACATCGGTTACTGGGGGCGAGAGAGTAACCTACAATCTTTTATTTGTTTAAAACAGTTTTTCTTACCCTAATCAATGTGCTAAACAAATTTATTAATTCAGTATTAAGTTGTCTCGGGTCTACAACTATAGGTACTCTCTGCTAACTTGTCAACAAGCATATCGCCTGAGTAGCCCAGCTGGGACCAATATGCTCTCTATATTTACTATAATGCTACATCCATTAACACATGTTTTGTGTAAACAAAAAAGAAGTATATATATATATATAAAATAAGAAAACTACCCAAACAAACCATTTGATGTTTGCGCTGAAGACCATTGCCTGACGTTGACAAATGAGATATTCAGATTAATAAATATTTACCAAAACATACAAACAATAAGTAACTATTTATATATTCAGATGGATAAATATTTACCAAAATATAGGAACAATAAATAACTATTTATATATTCAGATAGATAACTATTTACCAGAAAATAGGAACAATAAATAACTATTTATATATTCAGATAGATAACTATTTACCAAAATATAGGAACACTACATAACTATTTATATATTCAGATGGATAAATATTTACCAAAATATAGGAACAATAAATAACTATTTATATATTCAGATGGCTAAATATTTACCAAAATATAGGAACAATAACTAACTATTTATATATTCAGATGGATAAATATTTACCAGAAAATAGGAACAATAAATAACTATTTATATATATTTTTTACTTCACCGTATACGCCATTTAAACGCCATGCTGCTATTAATGCACTCTACTCATGTGTCAAATGTCATCATTAATCAAATGTTGCCCATGTCGTTGTCATTGTGGCGGCTAAGTTAGGTTTGTCGCTTTCGAACGATGAGTTGGTTTGTTTGGTGGGGTTTTACGTCCTAGCAACATGTATGGGCATATCAGGACGGGCACCAACTTATAACAGTGCACACTCCTTGCAACTTTATAGTGCTGCCCCTCTGGGAGACCATCCTGCCATCACCATGATCCGAGATCCCACTCAGTTACATTATCCTGATACTGAGCTAACCAGTCCTTGCCCGATCCTAGTAATGCCAAGCACCAGGCTAGGTAGCGACAAGTATCATTTCTATAAGTTAACAGACTCGCAGGGGGGGGGGGGGGCAGACAAACTATGATGGGACTGTCCTAGCCGCAACGGGGCGTGATGGCGGGGGGGGGGGGGCATTGGGTTAAGTGGTGCCTGGGGAAGTTTCTAAAATTTGTATTGGGATTTTACTTCCTAGCAACAGTTCATGTATCAGGACGGGTTCCGACTTGGTACAGTGCGCACTCATGGCTACTTTATAGTGCTGCCTCACCGGGAGACTGGGCCATTTGATATCTCACTCAGGTTATTATCCTGCTTTAAACGTGTTTTAACCTACATGCCATTTAAACGCCACGGTCGTAGTAACGCACATTATTGAGGTCCGTGCGGAAGGTCGGTAGTTCGAATCCCAGCCAAGTCAAACTGATGGCTTAAACAATTTAAAGGTGTCGCTACCTAGCCTGGCGCTCGGCGTTACTAGGATAGGAAAAGGACTGGTTAGGTTAGTACCAGGATAATGTGACTGAGTGGGCAATCCGGTATTGGTGCCAGTGGCCTGGCCGCTCAGTGGGGCAACACTCTAAAGGCACCAGAAGTGTGCACTGTCACAAGTCGGTACCTGTCCTGATGTGTTCTGTGTACGTATACATATATACATATATATATAGATATATATATATATATATAATTGTATATATGCAGTCAAATGGATCTAACCGACCACCCCTACAGATCGACCACTCCCCTATATCAATCGCTTTAATTGGGTCCCATTGTAACCATATCATAACTCCCTAAACCGACCACCCCCCTTAATGGACCACTTAAAGTCGGTCCCAAGGTCGGTCGGTTTATATTGTATATACATACATGGATAGTGATAACACTGTTATTGCGTGTAATAATGTATCTAATGTCCTGCTCCTACCCCCCGCCCCCCTCCTGGGTGGGGGGATACCGGCATCCTTCACTCCACCCCCACCCCCATTTTGGAGGCTTTCGCCTGACACTCGCTCTGAAGTTTTACATATGCATGTGTGTACATAACATTACAGGTGTATATGCACATATATACATATATACACATATGTGTATATATATATATGAGTCAGCCTCACGAAAACGGGCCAATCGGTGGTCAAGTGAAGATGTCGGCATCGCAATTCTTAAAAGTGTAGTGGATTTCTTTGTTTCATATTAAATTATCCTAGAAACAAATCAAGTTGTTTTATTTTCTCGACCTTTACATTCAGGATAAATTTAAAGACTTTCCAACACCTCTGTCAATGCTAAATCATAATTATCCTGATCGACGCCGACATCCAATCATCGATGCCGACAACTTTAACAGATATCGGCGTCGCAATTCTTAAAGACTCGTACATTTCTTTGTTTTATATTATATTATCCTAAAAACAATTCAGGTTGTTGTACTTTCTCGACCTTTACATTCAGGATAAATTTAAAGACTTTCCAACACCTAGGTCAATTCTAAATTATAATTATACCGATCGACGCCGATATCCAAGCTCGACGCCGACATTGACCACCAATTGGCCTGTTTTCGTGATCCTGACCCATATATATATGTCGAATATAAGAAATATATACATATAAATTGGTGGTGCTGCAAGTTTGTATTATTTATTATCTCCTCTAGGCTAATACTGTACGATTTGGTGCGGGACTATTGGTGCCTCCGTCACTTCCGGCGCCACCACGACCCTCACTTGCCATTCGCTTCAAAGTTTTTAGCTCGGCCATAGCCCGAGAAAATGTATATCGTTCCCACTCTACACAACCACTTGGTCGATGATTCTAAACTTTTAGTTTTGTATAGGAAGGGCTATGTTCTCTCAGCCAGCGCCTTGTCAAATAAAGATTGAGGCTTCATTTCACTACCCATCTCTTATTTACCTTAGCCCGAATATATATATATATATATATATATTTATATATATACATATATATTATATATATATTTTTAAATATATATAAACATATATATATATATATATATATATATATATTATATACATATCTATATTAGACGGGATGCCAGAATGAGTTGAGCGTCCGTCTCCTGTTTTGGGAGATCGGAGAATCCGAATCCATGGGTTACTGGGTTCGAACCCTGGTCGAGCCAAACCAATGACTTAAAAATGTATACTTGTGGCTTCCTAGCCAGGCGCTCAGCATTAGTAGGATATGGCAAGGACTGGTTGGCTCAGTGGCTGTATAATCAGGTCATGGTGCTGGATATCAGGTCATGGTGGTGGTGGCCTGGTCTCCCAGTTCGGGCAGCACTATAAAGTCACCATGAGTGCGCACTGTCACAAGTCAGTACCCATCTGATATGAACTTAGATGTTGCTAGGATCTCATCATCATCATCATCCTGTCGGTCGCGATGCGACAAAGACTACTTTCATTACTTGACTGCCGCTCTCCATTTAGCTCTCTGCTGTGAGAGTGATGTCCATGAGTCGGTCTTACTGTCTCTCAGCTTCAGGTTTCTCGTGATGGTATCCTTGAACCAGAGATGAGGGCACCCTCTCTTTCTGTAACCAGAAGACAGTTGAGAGTAGAGGATCTGCTTTGGTAGCCTGTCTGATGACATCCTCATGAGGTTTCCAGTCCACCGGAGATTCTTTTTGATCAGAAGATCTTCCATAGATGTCAGCCCCATCCGTTCGAATATTTCCTTATTTGTCACATTGTCCTTCCAGTTTAGCCTCATGATTGAACGCAGATGTCGCATCATGAAGGCATGCAGCTTTTTCACCTGTCGTTTCTACACTGTCCAGGCTTCGGCTCCGTATAGTAGGTTGGATAGCACGATTGCATGGTAGATCTTGCCTTTGACCCGCATGGACACATGGTGGTTGTTCCAGAGTCTCTGGCGTAGTCGGCCGAAAGATGCGCTAGCCTTGGCCATCCTCCTCTGTATGTCAGCATCAATGCCTCCATCACTTGATATAGTGCTTCCGAGCTAGGTGCTAGGATATAAAGCAACAACAAAAAAACAACCATATATAAGGACAAAATCCTCCAGTGCGACTGACACTGGTCTTCATCCGATGTAGGCGAGGAGGCCGCATGTGGCGCCACGGGTACAGTGTTGGGTCTTACAGAGTACTTATCTTTATACTCGCATAATTCGTTATACACCACATATGTGGATATTTGACCCACAACTCGTGTTGTGTGTGTTCAGTCATCCCTTTCTCCCATGACATCTCCATGCTCACCAGAGTACAGAGTACTCCTCACCCTGCCGCCTACCCTCCATTAAAAAGGCATCACATCTCGGATTTCCCACTGTGCATTGAGACGGGGAGTGCCCCTGCTGAGGGAGTGCTTTCTATATAAGTGGGTGGTGGGTGTGTGGGGGTTGGGGGGCGGACTCACACCCTCAGACCACACAGAGTGCATTGTCACTCACCCGCCTTCTGTGTAGATGTGTATGACTATGAGTATGTGTGTGTGTGTCTGTGTGTTTTTTTATTTTTTTTTATCTCGAGGCAATATTAGAGTTGTTTTGTTACCATTCACGCGGCCAGATATGTTTAATTTTGTTTTGTTAATGCACGCGTCCATGTATACATCCATATATTTATGTATATTAGACATAGTGTGCAGGGGTGGTGGTGCCACCATCGGAGCTGGGGTTGGGGAAGCTGGAGCAGTAGATGACTAGGACAGTCTCCGTCAGTCCATGGAGCTGAGTGAGCGATGAGGGAAAGGAGGGATGGTCGATTTAGAGAGGTTTTACTGTATTTATGTAAATGTGTGTATATGTGCATATGTGTGTCAATGTTTATACATGTATATGATGGTATATGTGATGTATAAGTATTATGCGAGTATAAAGCCGCGATAGGGATTTTCTGATTAATGGTAACCATATGCGAATATATATATATATTTCTATATATATATATATATATATATATATATATATATATAATGTATATATATATATATGAAGAGTTCAGGTGCAAAACCATGTAAATGCCAATCCAAAGATGTCGTATAACTAACAGATTTTACCTGGAAATAATTGTAATTCTCACTAATTCCACGTTTCATATGATCACATGCCTATGGAGCAATGAACAAGAAAGAAGGAATATAACCACATTTTTAATTAACCTTTTATGGGTTTGATTCCAATGTTTATCTCCATTTTTGGATTGACGTTTACATGGTTTTGCACATGAACTCTTCATATATATATATATATATATATATATATATATATATAATGTATATATAATGTATATATAATGTATATATATCTATATATAATGTATATATATATATCTATATATCTACAAAATAGATAATCATGTATACGTATATATCGTGTTTGCACATTATTCTCAAAAGCAAACATTTCCCAAACTAAAAAATAAAGCACCCCCAAAAGACTACAAAGATAAAAGCACCGACGGAATACAGAAACACTCCCGCGTTTCTGAGTTAACATGGCGCTTACAAAAATCCGGATTATGTCTAAAGGCCCTGTCACATTACGACGCTTCTGCCGGCGCGCCGGCAACGCGCAAAATATTTGCAACCCGTCGAGAAACGTCGAACTTTTCGGCGCTTTGGGAGAAAGTTTGACGCGGCGCAGCGTGTTAGTGGCGTGTTGGAGGCGCGTTATTGGCGCGTTATTGGCGCGTTATTGGCGCGTTATTGGCGCGTTAGTAGCGTGTTATTGGCGCGTTGTCGGCGCCCTGGTGGCGCGCTATCGGCGCGTTTACAGCGTGGAGGGAGCGCGTTGGTATCGTGTTAGTATTGCGTCAACCCGTACATACCCGCCAGCAACACGTTAGGACGCGCCCGCAGCGCGTCCACAGCGCGCGGCCAACGCATCCAGGCGCGCCGGCAACACGTCCAACGCGCCGAGAAACGCTGGAGCAACGCCAATGGCATGCCCACAACACGTCGATGGGACGTTCCCGACGCGCCGACGGAACGCTCCCAATTTTGGGGAAAAAGAGCCAACGTTAACCAACATTGATCAACGTCCTGCCAGCGTTCCGCCGGCGCGCCGCCAACGCGTGTCGACGTGTTGCTAACGCGTTCGTAACGCGCCCTCCAACCCGTTGGCGCGCGTCGCCGCGCGTCCAAAGTTTTGTGCATGCACAAAACCTCGACGCGCCCCGACGCGCGCCGACGCGCGCCGACGTGTCCATTCACACGTTGCTATGTACCGACGCGCCGGTAACGCGCCGGTAACGCGCCGGCAACGCGGCGGTAACGAACCGGACGTGTACCGACGTGTTGAACAAAAACCCAACCCGTCGGCACGCGTCGAAGCGCGCTGGGGAGAAACGTCGTAGTGTGACAGGGCCTTAATCCTGGTACTCCCAGCATCGTCCCATTAATGTATGTCACCAAAGTGGTACTCGGCCTGTCAACAGGGTCCCTCCCCCCCACATACCACCCCCCCCCCCCCCCCCCCCCCCCCCTCCCAACACACATACACATACTTCTCATACAGAGCTAAATGGCCGCCAACCTCTCTACATGACAAGTACCTCTTGGTAACCCCTCCCCCCGCCATCACTGTGTAACGGTAATACATATACATACAGAATCGCCCGGTTACCCAACCGCCCACCGGACGTGGTGGCCCACGTGGTAGAGTGCAGGATTCCCACGCGGAACGTCCGGAGTTTGATTCGCAGTCAAACCAATGACTAAAGGGCCTGTCACACTACGGCGTATGGCGTTAGCATATGCCGGCGTATGCGGTTTTCGACCCATACACCGTCATACACCGTCATACGCTCCGCATATGTTGGGCGTACACCGTATACACTAGTCATACGCCGGCATACGCCCATCCGTCCAAATTGTTCAAAACGGGCAGCGCATGGCAGTGTATGGTTCATACGCTGATCATACGCTAGACGTACGCCATGCATACACTGACATAGGTTACACATAGGTTGGGTGTACGCCATGTACGCTCGTCATACACCGTCATACACCGTCATACACCATCTATACGCCCGTATGGCTCATATGCTGCCCATAAGCTAGACATACACTATGCATACGCCAGGCATAGGTTATGCATAGGTTAGGGGCACGTCGGCATAGGTTTGGCGTACGCTGAACTTGTCAATCACAACTGTCAAACTGTATCACAGTACGCCACGTATAGGTCGGGTTATGCTTTGCATATGTCAATATATGGTGGGGATACAGTATCCATATGCCAGGCATATGTTACGCGTACGTTTCATATGTCGCTAGAGTGCAAAAAGGTTGGCATACGACGGCGTATGAATTTATTAAATTATTGCGACACATTATGCATACACCGCCGCCATACGCCATAGTGTGACAGGCCATTTACAAAATTGCTACTTTGTCGCTTCCTAGTCTTGCGCTCGGCATTATTAAGATAGAGCAAGGGCTGGGTGGCTCAGTGATAGGATAATGCGACTGAGTGGGATATCGGGTCATGTTGCTGGTGGCCTGATTTGCCAGTGAGGCAAACCTATAAAGTTGCCATGAGTGCGCACTGTCACGAGTCGATACCCGTTCTGATATGATGGTAGATGTTGCCAGGGGGTAAAACTCCAACAACCAACCAACAAATCCCACTGGCTCCTTCACTATTAGGAATCAACTGGATTAAAGCGTTATATACTTACACTTGCTTGCAGTGTTTGTGCTATCCTTTTGGGTTCTTCCTACAAATTGTTGTTTTAAAGAGTATTGTAGGAGAATTACCTTAGATGTTGCAAGGACATGAAACTCCAACAGACAAACAAGTCTATAAATTCCACCAGATGTAGCCAACACAATCATATCAACCCAAATGCTCATATTTAGGACAGTGTTTTCTTTTTGTTAGCAGTGTGCCGGTGTAGCAGGAAATCGCAAACCCCTGGACATCGAACACCCCGGGGTTTGCGATTTCCTAGGAAATCGCAAATCCCACCTGGAGCTCGCAATGCCCCCCATGCTTTGTAGCATTAATCACCCCAAGCATGGCAGCTATATGTTTGATTTTGAACTTCTACCAGATCTGGGGGGATAACATGGATTCAAAGAGGATCAAGATGGATTAATCTTAATGAAAACATCTTTGCAATAGTCCAGTTTGTAATTCCGACTGTGCATGCGCTGAAAATGGTAGCCTGCTCGCCTGGCCTTTATTCACTTCAGCATCATATAGGATAATGATACAGATAGTTGTACTGGCTTTTCTTAATGATATAGTCTAGTATCTTTGACAAAACATGACTGGTTCCCCTATCCTTCTTGTGAGTGATCGCGGTGAATATGGCCCTTGCTGTGACAATTAATCCATCTTGTGAAGGATCCCCCTTATATAAAAGTAAATGTGGCTTAATCATGCATACGTAAATACAATTTTTACAATAGACCAGTTTGTAATTCCAGCGTCGCGGTGCAATGTGGGAATTTTAAGAGCAAAACAAACCTGCACAAAGCACTTTTGTTTGCTTTGAGACTGCCAAACATGGGCGGTTTGCGATGTCCAAGGGGGATATGTGATTTCCTAGGAAATTGACAACCCCTATGCCCATATATGGTATGGTGGTTTGCGATTTCCTAAGAAATCACAAGTGGGGGTTTGCGATTTACAGGGTTTGCGATTTAAAGGGTTTGCGATTTCCTGCTACACCTGTAACCTCAATGGAAACTAGTGCGTAGAGACTTATTGAGACACAATGTAGCCGTCACACCAGCGCATGTTGCAGATATAGTTGTCACAACTTATAATACAGTCCCCAGTAAACAACGCAACAGACATGCTACAGGCATGCCTGGTTAGTTGGTTGTTGGAATTTGATGTCCCGGCAACATCTAAATTTTAAAGTCATATCAGAATGGGTACCAACTTATGACAGTGCACCCTCATGGGGACTTCCTAGTGTGTGTTGTTTTTGTTGTTTTACATCCTAGCAAAATCTAAGGTCATGTCAGGACGGGTACGGACTTGTTACAGTGCGCCCTCATGGCGACTTTCTAGTGCTGCCCCATGTGGAAATCGGGCTGCCAGAACCATGACCCGATATTCCACTGACACATTATCCTGACACTGAGCTAACCAGTCCTTGCCCTATCCTATTAATTCTGAGCGCCAAGTGTGGCAGAGCGACAAATATAAATGTTGTAAGTCATTGGTTTGACTCGACCAGGAATTGAACTCCTGACCTTCCGCACAAGAGGCCTGCGCTCTACCGATTCGGCCACCGCGTCCAGTATGAAACTAGTGCATACAGGCTCATGACCCGGTTAGATACATGTTAGTGGACGTAGTTGAACATAGGTGAATGTAGTGGAGACTAATGTGGGTCAAACCTGGTGTAAGTATGTTAAACTATGTTGAAATACATTATGATACGGCAGGCTTTGGTATGGATAAATACGTTATGGTGTGGATAAATTCGCTATGGTATGGATAAATATGTTACAGTATGGATGCTGGTATGTTCAACTACATTCAACTATGTTAGCCTCCACTATGTTCACCTATGTCCAGTGGCTATGTGACCAGGGCTTTGTCCAAGTACGCTAGAGTACACTAGAGTATGCTAGAGTATGCTAGAGTATGCTATAGTATGCTATATTATGCTATATTATGCTAGAGTATGCTAGAATATGCTAGAGTATGCTAGATTATTCTAGAGTATGCTAGTGTATGCTAGAGTATGCTATAGTATGCTAGAGTATCCTAGAGTATGCTAGAGTATGCCAGAGTATGCTAGAGTACGCTAGATTATGCCAGATTACGTTAGCATCACAGGTGCAAATTTAGCCCCTAGCGTAGTGCTCTTTTGAACATCTCCAAAGATTAAATCGGAACTCACGGCCTACCCACATTATTACCAAGTTAGCATAACGGAGAAGTACGATTGCCCGGACTTTCAACTATGTTCAACTACGTTCAACTACGTTCAACTACGTTCAACTACGTTCAACTACGTTCAACTACGTTCAACTACTTTCAACGACGTTCAACTACGTTCAACTACGTTCAACTACGTTCAACTACGTTCAACTACGTTCAACTACGTTCAACTACGTTCAACTACGTTCAACTATGTGCAACTACCTTCAACTACCTTCAACTACCTTCAAGTACCTTCAAGTACCTTCAACTACCTTCAACTACTTTCAACTACCTTCAACTACCTTCAACTACGTTATACCCCTGTCACACTACGACGTAACGATCCAACGTGAGCCTAACGTGGGCATTTTTCGTCATGACGTTGGGTTACGTCATGATGACGTCAGAATGACGTTAGAATGACGTCGAGCTACGTCACATTACGTCGTGTTACGTCGAGTTGCGTCAAGGTTTTGGACATGTTCAAAACTTTCGACGTAGGTCGAACGTAAGGGTTTACGTTCGCCGTACGTTCTGTTCACGTTCAGCGAACGTCAATGACGTTAAACGGACGTTATTCCAACGCTCCTCACTACGTTCAACTACGTTCCACTACGTTGACCCCCATTAACCCAAGTGCAAATGCCCACGGGGCGTAATGGGAACGTCAGGACAACGTCAGGAGAACGTCAGGAGAACGTCAGGAGAACGTGCATTCAACGTACGTTCAACGTATCATGACGTAGCGAACGTCACGTAACGTTCTTCTGACGATTGAATAACGTTCATAACGTTCCAGCAGCGTCCTTACGTTGACCTCTCTCGTCGAACGACGGTATCACTACGCTTTACCGACGTTGCTCTCTCGTCCACTACGCTGCATCCACGTTCAACTTGTGCCCAAATTTGCATACTACGCCGAGAAGTTCAACGTTCTTCACGTTCTCCCTACGTTGACGTCGTTACGTCGTAGTGTGACAGCCCCATTAGCCTCCGCTACGTTCAACTACGTCCACTTATACCCCTGTCACACTACGACGTAACGAGCCAACGTAAGCCTGATGTGGTCATTACGTTGATGTACGTTGGATTACGTTATGATGACGTCAGAATGATGTTAGACTGACATCGAGCTACGTCACGTTACGTCGTGTTACGTCGAGTTACGTCAAGGTTTTGGACCTGTTCAAAACTTTTGACGTAGTTCGAACGTAAGGGTTTACGTTCGCCGTACATTCTGTACACGTTCGGTGAAAGTCAATGACGTTAAACCAACGTTATTAACACGTTAGTCACTACGTTCAACTACGTAGCACCACGTTGCACTACGTTGACCCACATTAAACCCGGTGGAAATGTCCACGCAGTGTAATGGGAAAGTCAGGATAATGTCAGGATAACGTCAGGAGAACATCAGGAGAATGTACGTTCAACGTACTTCAACATTTCGCCATCAGGTAACGTAGTTCTGGCGATGGAATAACGTTCATAACGTTCCGTGAATGTAATGAAGTTGTCCTCTCTCGTTGAATGACGGTATCACTACGCTTTACCGACGTTACGCTATGGTCCACTATGCTGCATCCACGTTCAACTGGTGCCTAAATTTGTATACTACACCGAGAAGTTCAACGTTCTTCATGTTCTCCCTACGCTGACGTCATTACATCGTAGTGTGACAGGGCCATAACGTGTAAGTGTTGGGGCCTTCAGACACAATGTAACCGTCACACAAGCGCGTTCCGTGGATATAGTTGTAACAACTTATAACACAGTCGCCAGTAAACAACGCAGCAGAGATGTTACAGACGCGGCTAGTGTTTCCGGTATCGATATGGATTTCCGGAAGATGCGCGAAGTCGATGCGCAGTAATATCGATAGGAGAATTAAGACACCGTGGGTTGCATTGGCTGCTTAGATTAATGGTCGGATAGATGGTCGTTGTAATTGGAATTGTCAGCAGGGGATGTGCTGCTGGTATACGTGTGTGAGATCAAACGGAGGTTCGACTTGAAAATGTATAGGGTCGGGTCGATGGGCGGGTAAGGGGCGGGCAGGTTAGTGGGACGAAGGTGGGGTGGGTGATGGGTAATGGGTGATGGGTAATGGGTGATGGGTGATGGGTGATGGGTGATGGGTAATGGGTGATGGGTGGTGATGAGGTGAGCATGAGATGGTGATGGGTAATGGGGTGATGGGTGATGAGGTGAAGGGTGATGGATGTGGGTGATGGGTGATGGATGTGGTGATGGGTGATGAGTAATTGGTGATGAGTGATGGATGATGTGTGATGGGTGATGGGTGATGGGTGATGGGTGATGGATGATGGGTGATGGGTAATGGGTAATGGGTGATGGGTGATGGGTGATGGGTGATGGGTGATGTATGATGGGTGATGGGTAATGGGTAATGGGTGATGGGTGATGGGTGATTGGTGATGGGTAATGGGTGATGGGTTTGGGGCAGTGGTGGTGGAGTTGGAGAATGGGAAGGGATTGGAGCTGGAGCTGGGAGCATGGGAGTGGAGTGGGTATGGAGGTGGGGTGGGGTAGGATGATGGAGGGGTGTGGGGGAGTAGGGCGGGAGTGGAGAATGGGGAGTGCAGTGGGCTGGATGTTGGGACTGGGGTGTGATAGAGGGGTGTGGGCATTGGGGCTGGAGATGGGGGTGGGGTGGAAGGATGAGAGGGGTGTGGAGCATTGGGGCTGGGATGGGATGCTGTACTGGCGGGGGGTGGGAGGATGGGAGGGGCGTCGGCGGCGCGTGGCGGCTGCAAGGGGGAGGGCACAGGATGCGGAAGAACACAGGGGGCGTTGCCGGAGCTTTCCCCGGGAAGGTTGGGGGGGGGGGGGCGGTTCCGGCGGTGGAGAAAATGGGTATCTTTGAGGGGTGGAGCAGCGGGACTGAGTGCTGTAGGGTATTTATAAGTGAGGGTAGTAGAAGGGAGGGTTTTTGCAAGCAGGGTGGGGGGAGGGGGCGGAGATGGTGGGGCGTGGTGTGTTGGGAGGGAGGAGTAGGTGAAGGTTGAAGTCAACTGTTTGTGTTTTGTGGGTTTTTGTTGTGTGTGTTTCGAGTTAGCCGTGGGAAAGAGAAGGTTGAACTCGCCACGACTTATATAAATTACAAGTCAACATTCCCCACCAGCATGGATCCATACCGTAACACGCTGAGCCATAATTGAACACAGCTCATCCTTCATCATTAGCGCTTAATTCAAAGGATTTTTGTTTGGTTGTTGGAGTTTTACGTCCTGGCAACATCTATGGTATTATCAGGATGGGTATCGACTCGTGACAGTGCACAGTCATGGTGACTTCATAGTGCTGCCCCATTGGGTCATATCAGGACGGGTATAGATGAGGAGTTCACGCCCAAATCCGTAAACGCCAATCCAAAAATTGAGATATAAACATTGGAATCAAACCTCCAAAAAGTTAATATTTTTACATTCCTATTTTCTTGTTCGTTGTTCCATAATCATTTGATCACATGCAACGTGGAATTAGTTAACAGTTGCGCCTACTCGATACCAACACACACACACGCACACGCGCACACACAGCCGAGCACATGCGCATACAGCGTACATCTGAAGACAACTCCGATACAACTAGGTCAATTGGGCACCGGTTTACTTCCAATTCGCCGCTTCCTTTTCCCAAACCACCCCCAGTTATCAAAATAGGTTGGTTGGTGAATATGATGCAGGTTTTCACTTTTAATATTTCTGAAGTTAGCCTAAATAAAAGATTCACCCCGTGCTGACAGTAGGGTGAATTACAACGTAGTCTAAATACGGGCGAAAACTACTTTTACAGGGAACAGGAAGTGGAATTCGCGATTCCAGCACCAAATGGCCTTATATCAGCACAGAGTTGGTGAAATGGGAGAGAATGCAAAAGGACAAGATGGCGATGATCGAATGCCATCGATTTCACTTTTAGAGTTCATTAAACTACATGCTGTATTATATTTTTCAACTCAATAGTAGCAGGTAAATATGAAGACATAGTTTAAGAATATATTGAGCTTCTTAAATTAAGAATTTATCAGCTCAGTTCATTTACCCTGATTGCAGAATTTAGTTGACAGATTTTATATAGGGTTGTTCTTCACCCCTCCTGTGGCTACCACAGCAGTACAGGGGGCAGGGTGAATCCTATATCTAATGCTAGGTACACACCTACCGTTTTTCCGCACCCACCTACCGTATACGATCTAAAACTCCCCAAAAGTCATGAGGTGTGCACTCCCCTAGCACACCTACCGATTGCGATTCGCGACTTAAAACTCAATTTTAGGGCTAAAAGTGGTTCCTTACGATTGCGATTCGCGATTCAAAAAATGAATCGGCCCGTTTTCAGTTTTAAGCGGGTCGGGTCGGGTCGCGAGTTTTAGTGCACGAGTCATAAACGGTAGGTGTGTACCTAGCATAAAGTTAGCCATATACAGTATAATTCCGTTAAACCAAACTTGAATGTACCCTAGAAAATTGTTTGGATTAGCCGATCATTGGTTTAACCGAGCCGACCTGATCTATTCCCTTATAAAGGAATAAACTCAAAAACATGGGGAAATTCAATTTCAATTTTAGAAGGGGCGAGATCCTTATAACCTAATACCGGAAGCAAGTTCCTGTCTGCCTTTTCGTTGGTTGGGTGTTAGCAATTCACATCCGCGCTACACCTAAGGTCATATCAGGACCAGGGCCGACTTGTGGAGACTTAATAGTGCTGCCCCAATGGGAAATCAGGCCACCAGCACCATGTCCCGATATCCCACTCAGTCATATTATCCTGACACTGAGCTATCTAGTCCTTGCCCTATCCTATTAATGCCGAGCGCCAGGCTAGGAAGCGACAAGAATAAATTTGGTAAGTCATTGGTTTGACTCAACAGGGAACCAAACTCCCGACCATCCGCAAGCGAAGAACGCACTCTACCGATTAGGCCACTGCCTGGTGTGTGCCTATTCGTGGATCCCGGAAGTGGCTGCCTATGGGGCCGCGCCCTCCTTGCTGGGTTATACTCTATGGTGACTCGGGGGGAAGATCAAAGAGCCAGAAGTAGCTGAACTGTCTATACAGGAGAAGTTCAGTGACGGTCCCACTACCCAACATTCTACCGAGTCTAATCACAATAATAGTAATATTAATTATAGTGCGAATAGTAATGACAACAAGAACAAAATAAAGAGAAGGCTACTGATGATGATGATAATACTGATGATGATGATAATATTGATTAAAATGAGTGTGATGATCATAACCATAATATGATAATAAGTATGATATGATAATAAGGATAATATGATAAAAAGGATCATATGATAATAAGCATCATATGATAATAAGGATACTATGATAATAAGGATACTAATGATGGTAGGAATGGCGATGAGAATAATGATATTGTTAGAATTAATGGTGAGGATGGTACAAATAATGATGATAATATTAATGATAATTATGATAATGACAATGATGATAGTGATAGGTATAATAATATTCATTATATAATAACGGTAAGAATAATGATGATAATGATGTTAATAATAATGATGCTAATGATGGTATGAACAGTGATGAGAATGATGTTAGAATAACGATGAGAATGATACTAATGATGATAGTAATGATAATAATAATGATAATTATGATAATAATAAATATATACAATTATGATAATAATAATAATGACAATCTGATAACACTAATGACAATAATATTACTTATAGTAATGACGTTGATGAGGTTAATGCCAAATAAAAGTCATACGAATAATGTTAGAATAATGAATACCAATTATGATAAGAATGTTAATACTAATGATACCACTAATGTTAATGATATGCTAATACTAATGATAATACTAATGATACTACTAATGATACTACTAATGATAATACTAATAATACTAATGATACTACTGTCGTGGGGGTGATGAAAATGGGAAATATTGTGCCTAGAGCGGGACTCGAACCCACATCTCTTTGCATTCCGGGCCAGTGTGCTAACCATTACACCACCTAGGCTCCCTGATATCAACACACTCCCCACGCCTACCTGTCTATGTGGTTACTTGCCTGAGAGGTCAGTGCAGACCACTACACTCGTCCCCCTGGAATTGTAAGTCTTGTAATGCTTACAATTACATACATACAGGCAATGCACTAACACATACATACACAGGGTAGGTTCAACAACCATACAGCGCAAAGCTTGTACAGGATCCTGATCACGGCAACCAGTGTCGTGGGGGTGATGAAAATGGGAAATATTGCGCCTAGAGCGGGACTCGAACCCACATCTCTTTGCATTCCGGGCCAGTGTGCTAACCATTACACCACCTAGGCTCCCTGATATCAATACACTCCCCACGCCTACCTGTCTATGTGGTTACTTGCCTGAGAGGTCAGTGCAGACCACTACACTACTAATGATACGAATGGTGATAATAATGGAGATGATGAGAAGAAGAAGAATAAGAAGAAGAATGAGAAGAATGAGAAGAATAATGTTGTCTTCAGATAATTGCTTTCATTTCGAAAATTTGATATTTTCACGGGACGACGCAGCTTTAATACAGTTTTAAAGAAGACAAGGAATGTAAAGTGATCTCTTAGTGAATCAGTCCCCAGGAGGGGGCTCAGGCTACTTACCCATGGTGCATCTGGTTGTGGATAGTGCCTTACATTACTCAGACCTGACCTATTGTAGTCCTCAATGCTATGACTGCATCCAGATGGCAACAACTCTCCTTTCCCACTTCTTAGAAACTGCTTTTTTTTTTTCTTTTTTTTTTTGGTATCTCTCGACTGATAATACCATGTCTTGGGCACAACATCAGAGAGGTTCATCTCTATATCCGCTAAGATTAGGGTCCCAGCTTTTGTTTACAAACAAAACAGGAATGTTCTATTCGGTTCCAAATTAACAGCGTCCTGCTGTGCCTGTAACATGTTTGCGCAATAGACGGTGATTTGTTGGTGAAGGGGCACCCGAAAAAAACACCGTTGAGCTGGGTGGTTCTAGTGTGCGAAGAGGATGTAAAAGTCCAACAACTAACCATCAACCATAAGGTTTACATATAAACCCACATACTCGCAGGACTAACCGCAAGTGTTGTTAACTCCACCATTAGATAGTGCCATCGGTATGTTTTTTTCACATAATGGTACAGATGGATTCTACCAGATGGCGGCACTATTTTGAAATTGGACCATGCACGAGTCCGGAATATACCAGAAAATGAAGATATATGCACAATCTCTGAATATAGTCAGATACCGTGAATATATATATAATGACAGTTCAACGCAATATTGGTCCGGGGAATGATGCTGAGCCTAACGTTAACCCATGTTGTGCATGGGTTAATGCTAGTTCAACTGTAAAACGGAAGCTATGGCAGTCATTCTGTTCCAAATCTCCGATCAACGGGATGTAATGGAAATTGTCGCGTAGTGTGGATAGTTGTTGGAGTTTTATGTCCTGACAATATCTAAGGTCATGTCAGGAAGGGTCCCGACTTGTGACAGGGTGCACTCATGGTGCCTTTATAGTGCTGCCCCACTGGGAGACCGAGAAGCCACCAGTATCCAAATCAGTCACATTATCCTGGCACTGAGCCATCCAGTCCTTCCCTATCATATTAGCGCTGAGCGCCGGGCTAGGAAATGACAAGTATCAATAATTATTGTATAAGTCATTGGTTTGACTCGACTGGGAATTGAACTCCAGACCTTCCACATGCGAGGCCTGCGCTGTGCGAATTCAGCGACCGCACCCGGTTCTTTGTGGGTTCTTTGCTCCCATAGTGATTATATCATGCGTTGGGCACGACATCAGCGAGGTACAGCTAGCTGTATGTCCGCTAAAATTGGGGTCCCAGCTTTTGTTTACAAACAAAACAGCAATGCTCTATTCAGTTCCGAATTAATAGCATCCTGCCAGCCTGCGACATGTTGTTAAAGCTAGTTCAACGGTCAACCGGAACAACTATGAAGACAGTCATTTTGTTCCAAATCACCGATCAACGAGATGTGATGGCAATTGTTGCGTAGTGTGAGGTGGACTTGATTTATCGGCTGCCCCTCACCTGCTCACCCGGCACACACCTGTCTCCGGGACATCGCGGGCCACCTGTGTGGAGTAAGCAGAGGACGACAAGCTGAACCCCGCTGTGTGTGGAAAAGTGGGCACCTGTCTTAAACTGTTTATCTATGCACTGCCGGTGTCTGTGCAAATCAATTTATATATACACAGTTGCATACCACCTGAGCATACACATATTTTATGGTATTTAAATTATATGATCTTTTATAGCGTTTTATTACGTTGTCTTTTATATTAATAGTGTTTTACTCCATCTGCGTACCACCTGCAAATATACAAAGCTGGGCGATGCGCACTATATATGTTATATATGTCACGACCAGACGGGATGGCCGAATGAGTTGAGCGTCCATCTTCTGTTTTAGGAGATCGGGGGATTCGAACCCTGGTCGAGTCAAAACAATCACTTTAAAAATATATACTTGTTGCTTCCTAGCCAGGCGCTCGGCATTAATAGGATAAGACAAGGGCTGGTTAGATCAGTATCCGGAAAATGTGACTGAGTGGGATATTTTCGATGTCAGACATCCGGGCACTTTTTCCGCTCGCAATGCGCGAAGGGTAAAACAAATACCACTGTCAAAGAGGCAACATTAAAACTACCCTAACTATCACAGTCATCTTTGGTTTGGAAGCAAATTTCTCTTGTTTCTATTAAATAGGTCAGATCTTTCTCTACAATTTCATATTCAGCTTTTTGTTATCAGCCAATTGGAAGTTCTTGAATTTATTTTGCGAAAATAGTTTTTGAGGCCATGATCTGGTAAGCCTAACACTGGCAATGACACTCAGAATATCCCAACTTCCACTATTATCACTGTTCAGAGTAAATTGCTCTTAGGTTACATTAAATACTTCAGATCTTCCTCTTCAATCACGCATTAAGATATTTTTAATCGATCCAATGAAAGCTTTTAAATGTATTTTTCAAAAATAAATGCTCCGCATAGATATAGCATTGCTGTAGCACAAATCACTTTTACCCTGCGCGGGCTAGTTTTCGGGGTTGTGACGTCACGCCGACATCGAGAATGGGTTCATGGTGCTGACAGCCTAATTGCCAAGGGGGACAGCCCTACAAAATCACCGTGAGTGTGCATTGTCACAAGTCGGTACCCGTCCAGATATGACCATTGCTGTTGCCAGGATGTAAGACTCCAACAACCAGCCAACCTGTTGCTAAGTTCTCTGTGGCGGAGTGGTTAGAGTGTCTGACTTTTTCCTAGGTCAGACTCCTAATCTGAGGGTTGGTGGTTCGATTCCCCATGCCCCCAGCTCTGCCACTTTTGGATTTCCACTGCTGTGTATAACTTACAGTGTCATCAAAGGCTGGTTGCTCTCAGACCATGTATATGTGGAGTGGGAGGTTAAAAATCCCTTGGGTCGGTAAAAGTGTAGGCTCGGGTCTTCTATCGACCAGCAGTGGAGTGGGGAAGACCAGTCCTCTGTTCCTGGGATTTCCCCTGCTTGGGACAACTAATGTACCAACAAAAACAAATGAGAGACAAATAAGTGTTCACACTTCCTGTCTACCATTCGCTATATCGCTATATAAGTATGAACCTTGAAAGCCGGGCAAACAGTGGAGGGTAGTTCCCCTTTTCATCTGTATGGATAACACACCCCATGCATCTGGGTGTACTTTTAGTACGCCACATGTGCCACTACTGCTAAGGGAACTTCCTCTTGACCTTCTTCCTCCAGCTGGTCAATCCCCCCCCCCGCCCCCCCAATGTTGTAGCATTCGCAAGTCACGTCAACCTAACTGTTGCATATTCCGATGGCTTTGTGTTTCTGTCATTTCCTGAGATAAATATATTAGATGGATTGTTATAATATATCTTACTTTAAATTTGCATAGTCCGATGGTTTTGAATTTCTATATTTTTTCTCAGATAAGTATATTAGATCGATCACAAGTATCTACTTTACATTAGTTCAAAGTTACTTTTATTTTAAATGGTAAACTTTTGAGATATTTTTGAGTGCAAACATGGAAAATTCGATTTGGCAAGCTTGTGAAAACTCTGGCAGCATAGACTTCTGCAGTAACAGGTTCTGTTAAATTGACTCAGTATTCCCTTCTACGCAGAAACAAATGCTTAACAAGTGCAGCAGTATCTAAGTTAGATGTCAAATCAAATCTCGAAAATTGCTTGGGTTTTGAAAGTTTGATATTTCATTGGACTGTGCAGCTTTAATCTGAAGTAAATTTGCTATAAAATTACAAACTTGGGAGATATTTGGAGTGGAAACATGCAAAATTAATACTGGCATGCTTGGCAAACTCTGTATTGATTTCACTATAGCCTGCCTACACAACCACAGATTCGAGCCGTGGACTTTACAATGTTCTATTACATTGACTTTGTAGGTCCTTCTGTACAGAACGCCTTATAACTGAACCAGTATCGAAGTTGGCTATGTAGATTCAAATCCAGATAAGGGAATCACCTTTCAAAATTTGATGCTTTAATCGACTATGCAACTTTAATATACTCACCGAGGAGAAATAGCATAAGGCAGACTATGCTACTTTAATTAAAGAATATAACAAACAAATAAATACCCAACCAAATCAAGAGTGAACAACTGAAGTCGCATCACTAACTTTAGTACAACATTGGGCACGGTGGCCGAACTGGTAGAGCATGGGTTTCGTGTGAGGATGTGTTTGTTGTTGTTTTACGTCCTAGCAACATCTAAGGTCATATCAGGACGGTTTGTGTGAGGAAGATCAGGCGTTTGGTTCCTGTTTGAGTCAAAACAATGACTTATAAAATTGATACTTGTCGCTTCCTAGCCTGGCGCTCGGCATTTATAGGATTGGGCAAGGACCGGTTAGCTCAGTGTCAGGATAATGTGACTGAGTGGGATATTGTCTCATGGTACCATCAGCCTGATTTCCCAGTGAGACAGCACTATAAAGTCAGCATGAGTGCATGCTGTAACATGTGGCTACCTGATATGACCTTAGATGTTACCAGGATGTAAAACTCCAACAACCAACCAACTAGCTATCTACATCATTAGCCTACATGCTGGATGACAACTGGCCCTGATACATTATGCACACAGAGACATCTCGGTCAATCGCTCTTCTAAGACACTGCCAAACTGATCCCGTCATTCCCCGATTATGGCCCATATACAATTAGCTGTCAGAAAACACGCATCTCAAGCTCTGCCCCTCTGCTCCTCTGCCCCTCTGCCACTCTGCCCCTCTGCCCCTCTGCCCCTCTGCCTCTTATAATGTTATGTAAATACCCCATACATCACACCCCTCTGCCCCTCTGGCCCTCTGCCCTCTGACCCTTTGACACTCTGACACTCTGCCCCTCTGCCCCTCTGCCCCTCTGACCCTTTGACACTCTGACACTCTGACCCTCTGACCCTCTGACACTCTGACCCTCTGACACTGATACTCTGCCCCTCTGCCCCTCGGCCCCTCTACCCCCCCCCTGCCCCTCTGCCCCCTCTGCCCCTCTCCCCTCTTACCCACTCTGACCTCTGCCCCTGCCCCTCTGTCCTTCTGAACTTCTGACACTCTGACACTCTGCCCCTCTGCCCCTCTGCCCCTCTGACCCTATGCCCTCTGCCCCTCTGCCCCTCTGCCCTTCAGCCCCTCTGCCCCTCTGCCCCTCTGCCCCTCTGCCCCTCGGCCCCTCGGCCCCTCGGCCCCTCGGCCCCTTAGCTGACCTTAGGGGTAATCTGATCACACCGCGTCACAATTCGCTGACAACGCTTCCGCAGTCTCGCCATCTGGTGTCAGCTGACTGTACTAAGCTCCGGCCCACCTTGTGGCAGGAGGAACCCTCAAGAGCCAAAGTGCAATCAACGACTAGCCACAAGATGCTGCTCCCCTTCACTCAGTCACCTACTTCTATGCCCATCCAACACTTAACGGATTGGCTAAGCAGGTAGGGCGTCCACCAGCTTGGTTGGACACGGTTGGTTCTATTCCCAGATTGAGTAATACAAAAGATATCACAGTGAGCTGCACTCTGAAGCCGAATCCAGATAATATATGAAACTGCACAGTTCAATTAAAACATCACATTTTCAGAATCAAAACAGTCATCTTAGATTTGATTCCACATATATATGAACAAGAGTTCAGGGGCAAAACCATGTAACCACCAATCTAAAATTGTAATTAAAATAAAAGATTTTTACCTGAAGGTAATTTTAATTCTCACTAATTCCCATAGTCTTGTGATGTAATGATTATGGAGCAAGGAACACAAAAACAATAAAGTACAAAATTAACTTTTTGAAGATTTGATTCTGATGTTTATTTCAAATGTTGGATTGGCGTTTACACGGTTTTGCGATTGAACTCTTCGTATCTAACTGATGCAGTTATCTACCATTTGTTGCCATATAGAATGGGATACTGAGCCAATTTAATAGAACCTGTTACTGCAGAAGCCTATGGTTGTCAGAACGTTGGCATGCTTGTGTATAATTTGTGTATGTCTGCACTTCAAATATCTCAAACGCGAGCAATTTAAAATAAAAGTGACTTGAAACTGAAATAATGTAGATTATGATGATCAATCTAATATAATTATCTCAGAAAATGACAGAAACTGAAAACCATCGGACTTTGCAACTTCAAGTGAGTGCTCGTTCTGATATGCCCACAGCTGTTGCTAGGACGACAAACCACAATGGATCAACTGACAAGCCAGTGCCGTCCAATCCTGCACCCGGTATAAACTTTCTCTCTGTGATTCCAATGCGCTCCATGTCTAGTGGCCTAGTTAGTACTGGTGTGAA